>JAQQAC010016209.1:60849559-60868986 GCA_029783875.1 Phataginus tricuspis | reverse complement strand
TTAAGACTGTGCACAGCTTTAGCAATAATTTTTGTTTGCTAAGACAACATAATGGAATATTATTCAGTCATAAAGAAAAGAGAAATCATGCCATTTTCAACAACATGGATGGATCTGAAGGGTATTATGCTCAGTGAAATAAGTCAGGTGGAGAAAAACAAATGCCTCATGATCTCACTTATATTGGGAATATAAAAATAAAACAAAACAGAGTGAACAAAACAGCATTAAATTCATAGACATTGAGAAGTTACTAGTGGTTACCATGGGAGTGGGTTGCAGTGGTGGGTTGGGTGGTAAGGGGGATAAAGGGGCACAAAAATTCTCAATCATAATATAATTTGTTCATGAGAATAGTCATACAGTATGTAGAATATTGTCAATGATTCTGTAACATCTTTCTATGTTGACAGATAGCAACCACACTAGAGGAGGAGAGGATTGAATGATGTGGGTAACTGTTAAATCACTGTGTTGTATTATTGAGACCTTTATAAGACTGTTGCTCAATTATACTTCAATAAAGAGGAAGCTACTATTGAAAAAAATGTATATACCTAATAAAACTTACAATAGGGAAAACTAAAAAAAATAAGTGTTTCCTCTAATATCAAGAATAAGACAAGGTTATCCATTCTCACCACTCTAATTTAACATAATACTGGATATCCTACCCACAAGAAGCAGGCAAAGTAAAGACATAAAAGCCTCCAAATTAGATATGTAGAAGTAAAATTGTCTTTATTGTCAAATAATATGGTCTTATATGGAGAAAATACTAAAGACAAAAAAAAACTCATAGAGCTAATCAAAAAATTCAGTATATATGCAGAATACAAAATAATATATGGATAAATCAGTAGCATTTCTATACACTAAAAATAAACTATCTGAAAAATAAAGAAAACCATCCCAAGTACAACAGCATCAAAGACAATACCATGCTAAGAAATAAATTTAACTGAGGTGAAAGGCCTTTACACTAAAAACTATAAGTCATTGATGAAAGAAATTGAGGATATAAATAAATATATAATATCCCTTGTTCATGAATTGGGAGAATTAATATTATTAAAATATCCATACTACCTAAAGTCATCTATGGTTTCAATGCAATCCCTATCAAAATTCTAATGGAATTTTTTACAGAAAAAGAAAACCAATCCTAAAAGACATATTTTAAAAATCTGGATTAGCCCAAGTAATTCTGAGAAAGTAAAACAAAGCTGGAGGCATCACCCTTCCTGATTCCAAACTATGTTACAAAACTATAGTACTAAAAACAACATGGTACTGGTAAAACAGACCAATGGAACATAACTGAGATATTAGAAACTCAGACCAATGGAACATATCTAAGATATTAGAAACTAATATTTGACGAGTGAACCAAGAATAGTCAATGGAAAAAGAATGGTCACTTCAATAAATCATGCAGGGAAAATTGAAGTCACAGATAAAAAAATTAAATTTGACCTTTATCTTACACCACTTATAAAAATTAACTAAAAATGGGTTAAAGGCACAAATTAAGACCTACAGCTGTAAAAATTCTAGAAGAAAGCATAGGGGAAATATCCTTGACATTGTTCCTGCAATAATATTTTGAATTTGACCGAAAAACACAAGCAGCAAAAGTACAATAAACAAGTTGGACTATATATACCTAAAAATTTTATGCACAGCAATAGAAACAATGAGAAAATTGAAAGACAACCTATAGAATGGGAGAAAATATTTCCAATCCATATGTCCAATAAGGGGATAATATTCAAAATAAACAACTGTATAACAAAATAATAAAAATAAAATAGTCATACTTAAAAATGGGCAAGGAACCTGAACATTTTTCCAAAGAAGACATACAAATAACCAACAGGTATATGAAAAGATACTAAACATCACTAATCACCAGGGAAATGCAAATTAAAAACACAAGATGTTATCTCATACCTGTTAGCTTTCTATTGCCAAAAAGATAGGAGATATTAACCATACTTTCAAGGATATGGAAAAAATGGAATACTTGTGCACTGTTTGTGGAAATATAAATTGATACAGCAACTATGAAAAGGAGCAGGAAGGTTCCTCAAAAAGTTAAAAATAGAACTACAATATGATTCATTAATCCCACTTCAGGGTATATTTCTGAAGGAATAGAAGTCACTACATCCAAGAGATATATCCACACTCCCATGTTCATTTCAGCATTATTTACAATAGCCAAGACATGGAAACAACCTAATATCCACAGACAGATGAATGAATAAAGAAAATGTGAATATATATAACGTTATTCAGCCATAAAATAGAAGGAAATTCTGCCATTTGTGACAACATGGATGGACCTTGAGGGCATTGTGTTAAATTATATTAGAGAAAGACAAATACTGCATGATTTTACTTATATATAGAATCTAAAAAAGCAGATACTAGAGTGTTTGCAAAGCATTTGGGAGTGGGGGAAATGGGAAAATGTTGGTCAAAGGGCGCAAACTTCCAATTATAAAATGCATCAGTTCTGATACTTTTTGGGCAGGGGAGATACCATGATCATGAAGGTGGTTTTCCCAGAGTGAGTCTTATCCATTCTACTCCGGATGTGCTGACCCTGCAATTTCTCCAAATGTGACAAACTCAACTGTATAATTTACGGTAGTGGGGAACTGCATTCACTCTTTCCCCTGTGGAAAAAAAAAATGCATCAGTTCTGGTAATCTAACATGCAGCATCATGACTATAGTTAACAATACTGTAGTATGTCATTAACATTGATAGAGTAGATCTTAAATATGCTAACCAGAAAAAAATGGCAATTATGTGATTATGGACATGTTATATATCTTTATTGTGGTAATCTTTTCAGAATATATATGTGTATCAAATCATCACATTGTGCATCTTAAATGTATACAATTTCATATGTCAATTTTTTCTCAAAAAAGTTGGGGAATAAAACACAGTAGTGTAGCACTGGCATAAAGGCACTCAAACAGAACAATGGAATAGAATGTAGACACAGAAATAAATCTTTACATCTGTACTCAAATTATTTTTAAGGAGATGTCAAGGTCAAACAATGGGAAAAATATATTCTTTTCAGAAAATGATTTTGGGAAACCAGACATCCACATGATAATGCATAAAATTGGACTCCTATGTTATAATATGTACAAAAACTAACTCAAAATGAATGAAAGATCTAAATATCTAACCTAAAATTGTAAAGCTTTTAGAAGAAAAGATAGTGGAAAATCTTCATGGACAGGCAATGGTTTATTGAATATAAGACTAAAAGCACAGTCAACAAAAAAAATAAATAAATTGGTCCCCTTCAAAGTTTAAAACTTCTATCAAAGGACACAGTCAACCAAGTGAAAAGGAAACTCACAGAATGGGAGAAAATATTTGCAAATCGTAAACTGATAAGGGGTTCATATCTAGATTATATAACATACTTCTAAAACTGAACCACAAAAATGCAAACAACACAATTTAAAAATGGGTTAAGGACCTGGATAAGATATCTCAAAAGAAGGTACAAAAATAGTTGATAAGGTCATGAATGATGCTCAACATTAATCATCATGAAAATATAAATAAAAGTAGCAATGACATATCAGTTCACATCCCTTGGAATAGCCACTAATAACAACAAAAAACAGAAAAATAAGTTTCAATAAGAATGTCAAGAAATTTGAACCCTTGGATAGTGTTAGTAGGAATATAAAATGGTGCAGCCTCTTTGCAAAACAGTATAGTAGTTCCTCAAAAAATCAAAAATAGATTAACCATGTGATCTAACAAGTCCACATCTGGGTATACACCAAAGTAAATTGAAAACAAGAAAAAGATATATTTGTATGGTTATACTCATAACATCATTATTTACAATATCTGAAAGTGGAAGCAACACAAGTATCCATCAAAGGATGAATTCACTTTGTATACCAATTACAATGGAGTAATATTCACCCTGGATTAAAGATGGCGGCATGAGAGGTGAGACAGAGACCTCCTTCTAAAACCACATATAATACCAAAATATAATTAATACAACTAATCCCAAAAAAGCTACAGGAAAGAAAGCTGCAGCAGACTGCATATACTTGGAGAAAAGTGCAGACCTCATGGAACAGAGTAATGCACCAAAGCTGTGAGTCGGTGGGACCCTAACCCTTACCCCACCCAAGCTCACAGGCAGAAGGAAGAGAAACAGAGTGGGGAGGGATTGGAGGCCTGGGACTGCTGAACACCTAGCCCTGGAGGTCTGCTCTGAAAGCACAAACCTACATCAAATGGTGCTCTGGTGATTAGTGGGGTTGGAAAGCTAAGACAGGTGGAATACCTGGAGAGACATAGTTTCCAGCTGCTGTGGAAAACAGGAACTCACATCTGGCTGATCTTGGTAGGCAGTCTGAGACTTCCTAACAGCGAGAGGGCTGCTAAAGGGGCAAGAATTGTACACAGCTTACTTCTCAGGAGAAAGTACGGGTAGACAAAATTGTCCAGGCACTCCATCCTCCTGGCTAGCTACACAGCTCCAAGGCCCTTCACCATGATACACAGCCTGCTGTGTCTCCTTCCTGGCTATCCTGCACCTGGTTTGTAAACAAGCAGCCCCTACCCTGGCATCAGGCCAGCCAGAGGAAAGCCCCACCTACATCAGCTACAAACACAAAGCATAGAGGCTTACACCTGTTTATTTGGCCCACTGATTCTGGCAGTGGAGACAGGCATAGTAGCCAGAAAGCAGGAAACAGCTCTTTCCTCCCCCCAGGCACCAGCACCAATCCCCTGATACCGCCAAAATCACTCCAGGGGGTGAGCAGTTCCAGAGAGTAGAGCTTCTGGGCACTAGAGGATGCCAAATACAAATATGAAACGTCAAAGGAACCTGGTTCGAAGTGAAATCTCAACATCAGAGAAAGGACCGAGTGAGACTGAATTAATAAATCTTCATGAAAGAGATTTCAAAATAAAAATCATAAACATGTTCATGGAGATACAGAAAAATATTCAAGAACTCAGGAACAAGTTTAGGATGGATAACCAATCATTGATGAGCACAGTGGAGGGTATTAAAAGCAGATTAGATACAGTGGAGGAGATGATCAATGAAATAGAAACTAGAGAAGAGGAATACAAAGAAGCTGAGGCACAGAGAGAAAAAAGAATCTCTAAGAATGAAAGAATAGTGAGAGAACAGTGTGACCAATCCAAACAGAACAATATTCGTATTATAGGGGTACAAGAAGAACAGAGAGCAAAAAAGGGATAGAAAGTGTCTGTGAGGAGGTAATTGTTGAAAAGGTCCCCAGTCTGGGGAAAGAGATAGTCTTTCAGGCCATGGAGGTGCATAGATCTTCCAACACAATGGACCAAATGAGGACAACACCAAGACATATAGTATATAAAATGGCAAAGATCAAGGATAAGGACAGACTATTAAAAGCAGCCAGAGAGAGAAATAAGATCACATACAAAGGAAAACACATCAGGCTATCATCAGACTTCTCAACAGAAACCTTATAAGCCAGAAGGGACGGGCTTAATATACTTAATGCAATGAAGCAGAAGGGCCTCAAACCAAGAATACTTTATCTGGAAAGATTATCATTTAAATTTGAAGGAGGGGTTAAGCGATTTCCAGATAAGCAAACTGAGAGAATTTAACTCCCACAAACCATCTCTACAGTGTATTTTGGAGGGACTGCTATAGATGGAAGTGTTCCCAAGGTAAAATAGCTGTCACCAGAGGTAATAAAATGGGATACACAAAGAGTACAGAATATGATACCTAATATATAAAGAATGGAGTAGGAAAAAAAGGAGGGGGGAAAAAAGAACCTTTAGATTGTGTTTGTAGTAACATACATACTAAGTAACTTAAGTTAGAATCTTAGGAAGTAAGGAAGTTACCTTTGAACCTTTGGTAACAATGAATCTAAAGCCTGCAATGGCAGTAAGTACATACCTATTGATAATCACCCTAAATGTAAATGGTCTGAATGCACCAATCAAGAGACACAGAGTAATAGAATGGATAAAAAAGCAAGACCCATCTATATGCTGCTTACAAGAGACTCACCTCAAACCCAAAGATATACACAGATTAAAAGTGAAGGGATGGAAAAGATATTTCATGCAAATAATAGGGAGAAAAATTCAGGTGCTGCAGTACTTGTATCAGACAAAATAGACTTTAAAACAAAGAAAGTCACAAGAGACAAAGACAGACATTACACAATGATAAAGGGGTCGGTCCAACAAGAGGATATAACCATCATAAATATCTATGCACCCAACACAGGAACACCTACATATGTGAAACAAATACTAACAGAATTAAAAAGGGAAACAGAATGCAATGTATTCATTCTAGGAAACTTCAACACTCCACTCACTCCAAAGGACAGATCAACCAGACAGAAAATAAGTAAGGGACAGTGGCATTGAACAACGCATTAGAACAGATGGACATAACAGACATCTACAGAACTCTACACCCAAAAGCAGCAGAATACTTTTGTCAATGTTCATTGGTTTAATAAATATATATTCAGCGCTAAATATATATCAGACATTCTCTTCCCTTCTAAAAGGTTTTTTTCTTTCTTTTTCTTTCTTTTTTTCCTCTCTCTCCCTTCCTTTCTTCTATTCTTCATTTCTTTGCATTTTTAATTCTTTTTCAACTCTATTAAGATACATCATTGAATAAATTTAAGTGTACAAGATTTAATACATTTATATATTGCAATATGGTTGCCTCTGTATTGTTAGCTAACACCTCCATTATGACACATAATTACAAATTCTTTGTTGTGGTGAAAACATATAAGGACTGTTCTCCTAGCAACTTGCAAGTACATAATACAATGTTAGTATCTATAATCATGATGTTTTGCATTAGCTCCCCATAAATTATTTATCTTATAATTAGAACTTTTTACTCTTTAGCTAACATTTTCCAATTTTCCCTGATCTCCAGCCCTTATTAACCACCACTCTAGTTTCTGGTTTTACAATTTAGGTCCTTTTAGTTTGCACATGTAAGGGCTATCACAGAATTTGCCTTTCTTTGACTTATTTCACTTAGCATAATGTCTTCAAGCACCATCCATATTGATGCAAATGGCAGGAATTCATTCTTTCTAATTACTGAACAATATTCCGTAGTGTATGTATATACCACATCTTCTTTATTCATCCACTGATGGACACTTATGTTGTTTCCTCATCTTGACTATTGTGAATAAAGCTGAAATGAACATGAGAATGCATATATCTACTCAAACTCATCTCCTTTTATTTGGATATAACCATAAGTGGAATTGTTGGATCATATGATAGTTCTATTTTTAAATTTTGAGGACAATTCATATTTTTCTCCATAGTGACCATATCAATTTTTATTCACACCTACCATGCACATGGGTTCCCTTTTCTCCACATTCTCACCACTTGTTACATCCTGTCTTTTAGATAACACATTCTAACAGTGGGTGTGAGGTGATGTCTCATTGTGATTTTGATTTGCATTTTCCTGATTATAAGTGATGTGCATATTTTCATGTACCTGCAGGCAATTTGTATATCTTGTTTGGAAAAATATCTATTAAGTTCCTCTATCTCTTCCCACGTCTTAATCATACTGTTTTTGTTGTTATTGAGTTGTATGATTTCTTTGTGTATTTTGGATATTAACCCTCATAAGATACATGGTTATCAAATTATTTTCCTATTCTGTAGTTGCCTTTTCATTTTGGCCATTGTTTCTTTCCTGTGCAGATTTTTAGTTGAGTTCCACTTTTTTTTTGCCTTTGTTGCTTGCACTTTTGGTATCATATACAAAAAATTATTTGAAAGAGCTATGTCAAGAAACAAATTTTCTTGATGTTGTCCTCTAAGAGTTTTATAAAGTCTTACATTTAAGTCTATAATTCCTTTCAAGGTAATTTTCATGAGTGATATAAAGAGTCAAACTCCATTTTTATACATATGGTTATCCACATTTCACAACAGCATTTACTGAAGAGACTATTTTTTTCCCATTGAGTATTCTAGAATCCCTTGTTAAATAGTAGCTGACCATATATTCATGGGCATATTTCTGGGATTTTAATTCAATTCCATTGATATATATGTCTACTTTTATTCTGGTACAATACTGTTTTGATTACTATAGCTTTGTAGTATGCTTTGAGATCACAAAATCTAGTGTCTCCAGATCTGTTCTTTCTCAGACTTGCTTTAGCTCTTCAGAGTCCATTGCGGTTCCATGCAAATGAGAAGATTGTTTTTGCAATTTCTGTGAAAAATTCCATTGGAATTTTTATAGGTATTGCATTGAATCTATAGGTGGCTGTGAGTATTATGGACATTTTAACAATATTCATCCATGAACATCAATGTCTTATAATTTTAAGGGTACATATCTTTCACCTTCTAAGTTAAATTTAATATAAGTGTTTTATTATTTTTTATGTGAATGGGATTGTCTTTTTTATTTTTCAGATAATTCATTGTTAGTGTATAGAAATTCAACTGATTTCTATATATTGATTTTATTAAATGTATTAAATTGTGTTTGTTAAATTATAGTAGCTACAGTTATTTTTTACACACTTGCCCTTTTGTTCTTTAACTATAGTTAAGTAATATGGAGAACAAATAGGAACACCCTTTTATCAAGCAAAGGGTAGACTTGAGAGGGTTTCTGTAAATACAATATTCTTTTGAGTAAACTGGGAGTTCCAAGTATTGTGGCATTGCATTTGCTAAGTTGTTAAAGACTCTCATTGGCTAGGCTGTTGTTGGAGGAGATGGAAAACTTTCTTACTCCTGGTGGATAGTAAAGTAATAGCTAAAACAATATCTACTGGAAATATATGTCCATTATGTTGGAGTCTACAATTGATGAGGAGTGGTAGGGTGAGAAACCTTCCCCTGCTGGCCTCATAATGCTCTCTCAGTGAGTTTTTCCTGAATGAAATCTGAAAGCTTTTTCTCTAAGATCTTCCATTAGCAAGGATGTCCAGTATCACCACTTCTACTAAATATAACACTGGAAGTCATAGCCAGAGTAAATAGAAAAGAAAAAGAAATAAAGGTAATCAAGTTGGAAAAGAAGTAAAATTATTTGTTTTATATGACATGGTCATACAATAAAGAGGTGTAAAAAATTCTAAAAACAACAAAATCTGATAGAACTAATAAATGAGTTCAGTAAAGTTTCAGGATACAAAATCAAAATACAAAAATCAGAGGCAGTTCTATATACAAGGAAAAATCTGAAAAGGAAATTAAGAAAACAACTCCATTTACAGTAAAAGAAGACTAAAATATGTAGGTATTAACCAAAGAAAATACTTGTACATTTAAAACAAGACCAGTGATGAAGGAAATTAAAGAAAATACAGATAAATGGAAGGACATTTCATGTTCATGGATTGGAAGAACTAATATTATCAAAATAGTCATACTATCCAAAGTGATCTACAGATTAAAAGCAATCCTTATCAAATCCCCACTGTAATTCTTTACAAAAATAGAAAAACAGTCTTAAAATTCATATGTAAACATAAAAGATCCTGAAGAATCAAAGCAATCTTGAGAAAGAGAAAAAGCTAAAGACAACACACTTATTGATGTCAAGATATATTACCGGGCTACAGTAGTCAAAAAGTATGGTATACTGGTAGCCCAGCTCAATGAAAAGATGGTGGAATAGGATGGCAAGTTGAAAACCTCATCTCACATACAAACCAAAGAAGTAAATACCGCAAATACAACCAACCCTGAAAATTGCAGAACAGACTATGTACACCTGGTGAAGAAGATAGGATCACAGAAAGAAGGGTAAAGGGGCAGAGACATGGTCAATCAAGACCCAAAACCTTCCCTTCTCCAAGCCCACAAATCGGAGGGAGAGGAACAGAGCAGCAAGGGGATAAACACCAAGTAATCCAGAATACCTGGCCCTGGAGATATGCTCTGATACAAAGAGTCCACATTGCATTGGGCTTTGGTGATTAACAGGCTGGAAACCAGGAAGAGTTGGAGCAATCTGGGGGATGGATACTCCTGTAACTTGTGGAATACAGGCACAGTCCATAGGTCCCACTGAGACCCAACATGGAATTAGTAGTTTGAAAAATTTACCAGCAGTGGGGCAGAGGTACCTCTCTGCAGAGGAGAAAGTGCAGGTGGACAATGCTTCCCAAGCTCTCCCTCAACCCAAGTGGTCAGGTGATCATGGGAGCCAACTCAAAACACTCCATCTCCTTCACTGACATCTGAGCACCATGCTAACACTCCCCTGCATACCTGCCCCACCTGGTCTGCACTATCCTGCAGTGACCTGACTTTACTGACTGCCAGGCAGAAGGAGAACATTTCAGAAGATTTCCCAGGCCTCCTTAAGTCAAACTGGTCTGGGACTTGTGGGATACAGCTCTACATTCTCCAGCTCCTTTCTTGATGGCTCAGCTCCATGGCAGGCCTCTGCCATGCATCCACCCCACCTGCCCTGCTTGCACCAGCAGTGGGCTGCTATTGTTGACCAACAGGTGGAGGGCAGCCCTGCCCACAGTGAATCCCAGCAGAAGTGCATAATGTCACACAAAGGGCACACAGAGGCAAACTGTGGGGATAAGCTACTGCTAGCAGACAAAAAGAAAGGTGGGCCCTCCTACAGCCCACTGACAGGCAATGAAGTTCATCCACAAAAGATAAACAGGCACTGGTGAGGAAAGAGTCCTTAACTTCTGGGCACAGCAATATGCCCACTTCATAAAGCCATTACTTTTTGTATCAGAAGGCATTGTTGATCTATCTAATACAAAGGAAAAAAACACAGAAACCAGACAAAATGAGGAGGCAGAGGCATATGTTACAAATGAAAGAAAAAGATGACACCAGAAAAAGGGTTAAATGAAATGCAGATTAGCAATATCCTTGATAAGAATTCAAGGTATCAGTCATAATGTTACCCACTGAATGGGGGACAGAATTGATAATCTCATTGGAACTTCAACAAACAGAAAATATGAAAAAGCCACTCAGAGCTGAAGAATACAATAACTGAAATGAAAAACGTAATAGAGGGACTGAATAGTAGACTACTAGAAGTAGAGGAAAGAGTCAATGCAGTGGAAGGCAGAGAACAGCAAAGTAATCAAGTTGAGTAAGAGAGAGAAAAAAAGAGTTTCTAAAACTGAAAAAATGCTGAGAGCTGTGTGACAACTCCAAAATAAACAATAGTCAAATACTAGGGGACCCAGAAGGAGAAGAGAGAGACAAAGGAAAGGAAAGTATCTTAAAAAGATAATAGCTGAAAAATTCCCTAATATGAGAAGGGAAATAAACACACAGGACCTTGAAGCACAGAGAGCATCTAACAAAAGGAACCCCAGGAAGACAACACTAAAACATGAAGTAATTAAATGGCAAAGATTAAAGGTAAAGAGAGATTCTTAAAAGAAGCAAGATAGAGGCAGACAGTTACTTATAAGGGAAATTCCATAAGGCTATGAACATGTCTCAACAGAACTTGGCAGGCCAGAAGGGAGTAGCATGAAATATTTAATGTATTGAAACAGAAGAACCTTTAACCAAGAATCCTTTACCCAGCAAAGCATAATTAAGAATTGAAGGAGAGATTAAAATGTTCCCAGATAAATGAAAGTTAAAATAATTCACTACCATTAAACCAACTTTACAGAATATGTTAAATGGATTTATGTAGATGGAAATGTTAAGTTTAATTTTTTACATTAGTAAAAATAAGCCTACAGAAAATGTGGTAGACCAATTATTTACTAAGCAAGTATGAAACAAAAGTAGTAAAATAAAATATATACAAAATCAGACAACGGACACACAAAAGATGCAGATTATGAAGTATGGAGGAAGACAAAATGAAGTACTTTTAGACTGTGTTTGAAAAAGAGTGGCTATCAACTTAATAATAATTGTTATATATTTAGGAAACTATCTAGAAACCTTAAGGTAACCACAAACATAAAGCCTATATACAGATACACAAAACTTTTAAAAAATATAATCCAAGCACAACAATAAAGAAAACCATCAAATCACAAGAGAAGAGTATAAGAGAGGAAGAAAAGAGAACAGAGAGGAAGTTAAAACAAAACAACAACAAGGAAACAATTACTAAATTGGCAATAAGTGCATGCCTATCAATAATTACTTTAAATGTAAATGGATTAAATTAACTAATCAAAATATATAGGATGGCAGACTTGGTAAAGAAGCAAGACCCATGTATATGCTGCCTATAAGAGAGTCATTTCAGACCTAAAGACAAAGACTGAAAATTAAGGTATGGAGAAAGATATTTCATGCAATAAAAAGGAGAAAAAAATGCAGGAGTAGGAATACTTATGTTAAACAGACTACAAAACAAAGAGAGTAACAAAGGACAAAGAAGGACATTGCATTATGATAAAGGGATCAGTCCAATAGGATATAACAATCATAAATGTATATGCACCCAATATAAAAGCACCTAAATTTATAAAACAAATACTAACAGACTTAAAGGGAGAAACAAGCAGCAATAAAATTATATAGGGAATTTTAACACCCTACCTACATCAATGGACAGATCATCAAGACAGAAAATAAATAAGGAACCAGAGGTGTATAACTACATATTATATCAAATGTACTTAAGAGAAAAATACAGAATATTCCACCCAAAATCAGCATGATACACATTTTTCTCAAGTGTACATGGAATTTTCCCCAGAATAGATCATATGTTAGGACACAAAAAGAGTTTGAATCAATTAAAAAATATTGAAATTCTATCAAGCATCTTTTCAGGTTACAATGGTATGAAACTAAAAATCAATTCTGTGAAAAAAAAAAACCAAAAGAATAAAACACAAACATGGAGGCTAAACAACATGCTTCTAAATAATCAATGTGTCAATAAGAAAAATCAAAGAGGAGGTGAAACAATACATGGTGACAATGGAAAACAGAAGCACAGCAGTACAAAATATGTGAGAATGCCACAAAGCAGTTCTAAGAGGGAAGTACATAGCAATACAGAACTACCTCAAGAAACAAGAACAATTTCAAATAAAAAACCTAAACTCACAACAAAGGAAACTAGAAAAAGAAGAACAAATGAAATCCAAAGTTAATAGAGGGAGGGTATAATACATTTCTATGGGGAAATAAATAAAATGAATAATAAGAAAACAATAGAAAAAATCAATGTAACCAATATATCTGGATCTTCAAGAAGATAGACAATATAGACAAATCTTTAGCCAGACTTATCAAGAGAAAGAGAGGACATAAATAAACAAAATCAGAAATTAAAGCAAAGAAGGTACAACTGACAACACAGAAATTCAAAGAATTGATAAAAAATTCTACAGAAAAAATTATCAAAAATTGGATGACCTGGAAGAAATGGACAAATAAATAGAAAGGTATAACTTTCCAAGACCAACACAGGAAGAAACAGAAACTGAACAGACCAATTACCCATAACAAAAATGAATTGGTAATCAACACACTCACAACAAACAAAAGTTCAGGACCAGATGGATTCACAGGTGTATTATACAAAACATTTAACAAAGAGCTAATACCCATCCTGCATAAGATATTTCAAGACATAGATGAAGAAGGAACATTTCCAGACTCATTCTATGAAACCAGCAGCACTCTAACACTGAAACCAGACCAAGAAAATACACAAAAAAATTACAGACCAATATTCCTGATGAATAAAGATGCAAAATCCTCAACAAAATATTACCAAACTGAATTCAGAAATATTTCAAAAGGATCACCCATCATGATTAAGTGAGACTTATTCAAAGGATGCAAGGAAGGTACAACCATAAATCAATGAATGTGATACACCACATTAACAAAAGGATGAATAAAAAACACATGATCATCTCAATAGATACTGAAAAAGCATTTGACAAAATTCAATATCCACTCATGATAAAAACTGTCAACAAAATGAGTACAAAGGAACATACCTTAACATAATAAAGGCCATATATGACAAAGCCACAGGTAACGTACTCAATGGCAAAGAGCTGAAAACTTTTTCACTAAGACTGGGAAAATTATAAGGATGTTTACTCCCACCACTTTCATTCAACATAGTACTGGAGGTCCTAGCCATGGCAATAAGACAAGAGACAGAAATAAAAGGCATCCAAATTGGGAAAGAAGTAAAACTGTCTCTGTTTGCAGATGACATTATACTAAATATAAAATTCCTAAGGACTCCACCAAAAACTATTAGAACTAATAAGTGGATTCAACAAAGTTGTAGGATACAAAATCAATATACAAAAATCTGTTGCATTCCTATAAACTATCAATGAACTGGCAGAAAGAGAATTAATGGAAACGATTCCATTTACAATTGCATCAAAAAGAATAAAATGCCTAGGTATAAAGCTAACCAAGGAGGTGAAAGATATGTATTGTGAAAAAAATAAGACACTTATGAAAGAAATTGAAGATAACACAAATAATTGGAAATCTACTCCATGCTCATGGATAGGAAGAATTAATACTGTCAAAATGGCCATCCTTCCCACAATTTACAAATTTATTGCAATCCCTATCAAAATATCAATGGTATTGTATATTTAACTAGAGAAAGAATCCCAAATTTTATATGAAACCACAAAAGGCCCAAAACAGCCAAAGCAATCTTGAGAAAAAATAACAAAACTTGTGGTATAATGCTCCCTCACCTCAGCTATATTACAAAGATACAGTAATCAAAACAGCATGAGTGGAGACTTCCGGGAAGATGGCAACGTGAACACACCGGCAGAAAAATTCCTCCTAACATTAGATTTATTCATGAAAACACAGAAAACACCTGAGAGAGGACTTGGCACTCAGCGAGGTGGTCATAAACAGCCCAGCTTAAGAGAGAAGAAAGAAAGAAAAAGGGAAAAAAAGGAGAAAAGCGCGCGCTTTGTTTTTCAGTGGTCTTAAGGAGCCAGGAGTCCAGCAGAAAACCTCATTGCAGTGGCACACTCAGCCCAGCAGGCGGGGAGTCCTGGGGAGTTTCGGACCTCAAAGCAGGCAACTGGGAAAGGGTAGCCATATTTAGTACTCCCACAGAGCTCAACAGCCTCCCATTCATTCTCACCACGGCCACAGCTTTAAAGGGCCATGCGGAGGGGCATAGCCATGGCTCTGGAATAGTGGAGCAACAGCGCCACCTACAGCATTCACACAGAAACCACTCCAGGTGGGTTTTTTTTTTTTAGGTGTTGCTGCTTTTTCTTTTTCTTTACTTTCTTTTCCTTTTTCTCTCTCTTTTACTTTTTTTATTATTAGTAGCATTTTTTTCTTCATTTTTTCTTTTCTCTCCTTTCTTCTCTTTCCTTTTTAAAGTCATAAAGAGCCCAGCTGACATACGTGACAACTACCAACAACCAATTCTATAGTCATGAGAAGACAGAAGAATATGATACAGACAAAGCTTCAGACAAACACCACCCCAGAGAGAGAATCTGAAGGAATGGACATGCACAGTCTTCCTGAAAAAGAATTCAGAATAAAAGTCATAGCCATGCTGATGGATCTACAGAAAAATGTGCAAGAGCTGAAGGAGGAAATGAGGAAAGACAAAGGAGAAATGAGACAAGCCATTGATGGGCTTAACAGCAGACTGGATGAAGTTCAAGACACTATCAATGAAATACAAAACAGGGAACAGGAATACAAAGAAGCTGAGGTAGAGAGAGATAAAAGGATATCTAAGAATGAAAGAATATTAAGAGAACTGTGTGATCAATCCAAAAGGAGCAATATTCGCATTATAGGAGTACCAGAGGAAGAAGAGAGAGAAAAAGGGATAGAAAGTGTCTTTGAAGAAATAATTGCTAAAAACGTTCCCACACTGGGGAAGGAAATAATCTCGCAGTCCACGGTAACCCACAGATCTCCCAACACAAGGGACCCAAGGAAGACAACACCAAGACACATAATAATTAAGATGGCAAAGATCAAAGATAAAGACAGAGTATTAAAGGCAGAGAGAGAAAAAGAATCACCTACAAAGGAAAACCCATCAGACTATCATCAGACTTCTCAACAGAAACCTTACAGGCCAGAAGAGAATGGCATGATATATTTAACGTAATGAAACAGAAGGGCCTTGAACCAAGAATATTGTATCCAGCAGGATTATCATTTAAATATGATGGAGGGATTAAACAATTTCCAGAAAAAGAAAAGTTGAGAGACTTTGCCTCTCATAAACGACCACTACAGTATATCTTAAATGGACTGCTATAGAGGGAAGCACCCCTAAGGCTAAAAAGATGTCACCAGAGAAAATAAAATCATAGCAAAGAAAGGAGACCATCCGAATACTAACTAAAGGCAAAGAATAAAACACCTAATATATAAAGAAAGGAGGAGGAAGATTAGGAAGGGAGAGATAAAGAAACATCAGATGGCATTCACAATAACTTAACAAGAAAGTTAAGTTAGATTCTTAGATAGTAAATAAGCAATCCTTGAACCTTTGGTAACCACGAATCTAAAGCCAGCAATGGCAATAAGTACATATCTATCAATAATCACCCTAAATGTAAATGGACTGAATGCACCAATCAAAAGACACAGAGTAACAGAGTGGATAAAAAAGCAAGACCCATCTATATGATGCTTACAAGAGACTCACCTCAAACCCAAAGATATACACAGACTAAAAGTGAAGGGATGGAAAAAGATATTTCATGCAAACAACAAAGAGAAAAAAGCAGTTGTTGCAGTACTTTTAGCAGACAAAATAGACTTCAAAACGAAGAAAGTAGCAAGAGATAAAAAAGGACATTACATAATGATAAAGGGGTCAGTCCAACAAGAAGATATAACCATTATAAATATATATGCACCCAACACAGGAGCATCAGCATATGTGAAACAAATACTAACAGAACTGAAGGAGGAAATAGACAGCAATGCAATTATTTTAGGAGACTTTAACACACCACTCACTCCAAAGGATAGATCAACCAGGCAGAGGATAAGTAAAGACACAGAGGCACTGAACAACACACTAGAACAGAAGGACCTAACAGATATCTACAGAACTCTGCACCCAAAGCAGCAGGATACACATTCTTCTCAAGTGCACGTGGAATATTTTCCAGAGCAGACCACATACTAGGCCACAAAAAGAACCTTAGTAAATTCAAAAATATTAAAATCCTACCAACCAACCTCTCAGATCACAAAGGTATAAAACTAGAGATAAATTTTAGAAAGAAATCAAAAAGGCTCACAAATACATGGAGACTTAACAACATTCTCCTAATGAATCAATGGGTTAACGACCAAAAGAAAACAGAAATCAAAGAATATATGGAGACTAACGACAACAACAACACAAAGCCACAATTCTATGGGACGCAGCAAAGGTAGTTTTAAGAGGAAAGTATATTGCAATCCAGGCCCATTTAAAGAAGGAAGAACATTCCCAAATGAACAGTCTAAGGACACCATTATTGAAATTGGAAAAAGAAGAACAAATGAGTCCCAAAGTCACCAGAAGGAGAGACATAATAAAGATCAGAGAAGAAATAAATAAAATTGAGAAGAATAAAACAATAGAAAAAATCAATGAAACCAAAAGCTGGTTATTTGAAAAAATAAACAAAACAGATAAACCCCTAGCCAGACTCATTAAGAGAAAAAGAGAATCTACACACATAAATAGAATCACAAATGAGAAAGGAAAAATAACGACGGACCCCACAGAAATACAAAGAATTATAAGAGAATATTACGAGCATCTATATGCTAACAAGCTCCAAAACCTAGAAGAAATGGAAAACTTCTTCGATGAATACAGCCTTCCAAGACTCACCAAGCAGGAAACAGAAAAACTGAACAGACCAATCCCCAGCAATGAAATTGAATCGGTAATCAAAAACTACCCAAGAACAAAACCCCGGCCCAGATGGATTCACCTCTGAATTCTACCAGACATATAGAGAAGAAATAACACCCATTCTCCCTAAAGTTTTCCAAAAAATAGAAGAGGAGGGAATACTTCCAAACTCTTTCTATGAAGCCAGCATCACTCTAATACCAAAACTGGTCAAAGACCTCACTAAAAAAGAAAATTACAGACCAATATCCCTGATGAATGTAGATGCAAAAATACTCAACAAAATATTAGCAAACCGAATTCAAAAATACATCAAGTGGATCATACACCATGATCAAGAGGGATTCATCCCAGGGATGCAAGGAATGTACAACATTCGAAAATCCATCAACATCATCCATCACATCAATAAAAAGAAGAACAAAACCACATGATCATCTCCATAGATGCTGAAAAAGCATTTGACAAAATTCAGCATCCATTCATGACTAAAACTCTCAACAGAATGGGTATAGACGGCAAGTACCTCAACATCATGAAGGCTATATATGACAAACCCACAACTAACATCATACTTAATAGCGAGAAGCAGAAAGGTTTTCATCTAAGATCGGGAAGAAGACAGGGGTGCCCACTCTCTCTACTGTTATTCAACATAGTACTGGAGGTCCTAGCCACGGCAATCAGACAAAGCAAAGACATACAAGGCATCCAGATTGGTAAAGAAGAAGTCATATGGTCACTATTTGCAGATGACATGATATTGTACATAAAAAACCCTAGAGACTCCACTCCAAAACTACTAGAACTAATATCTGAATTCAACAAAGTTGCAGAATACAAAATTAACATACAGAAATCTGTTAGTTTCCTATACACTAATGATGAACTAACAGAAAGAGAAATCAGAAAACAATTCCATTCACAATTGCATCAAAAAGAATAAAATACCTAGAAATAAAACTAACGAAGGAAGGGAAAGACCTGTTCTCTGAAAACTAGAAGACACCCCTAAGAGAAATTAAGGAGGATGCTAGCAAATGGAAATTCATCCTATGCTCTTGGCTAGGAAGAATAAATATTGTCAAAATGGCTATACTACCTAAAGCAATCTACAGATTCAACACAATCCCTATCAAACTACCAACATCTTTCTTCAATGAACTGGAACAAATATTTCTAAAATTCATATGGAACCAGAAAAGACCCCAAATAGCCAAAGCAATCCTGAGAAGGAGGAATCAAACAGGGGCAATTACTCTCCCTGACTTCAAGCTCTACTACAAAGCCACAGTAATCAAGACAATTTGGTACTGGCACAAAAACAGACCCACAGACCAGTGGAACAGAATAGAAAATCCAAACATTAACCCAAACACCTACAGTCAATTAATATTTGATAAAGGAGCCTTGGATATACAATGGGGAGATGACAGCCTCTTCAGCAACTGGTGTTGGAAAAACTGGACAGCTACATGTAAGAGAATGAAACTGG
>JAQQAC010016209.1:60792138-60849059 GCA_029783875.1 Phataginus tricuspis | reverse complement strand
TGCATTTCTCTGATGATTAGCGATGTGGAGCATTTTTTCATGTGCCTGTTGGCCATCTGAATTTCTTCTTTAGAGAAGTGTCTATTCATGTCCTGTGCCCATTTCTTAATTGGGTTATTTGCTTTTTGTTTGTTAAGGTGTGTGAGTTCTTTGTATATTTTGGATGTCAACCCCTTATCAGATACATCATTTATGAATATATTTTCCCATATTGTAGGTTGTCTTTTTGTTCTACTAATGGTGTCCTTTGCTGTACAGAAGCTTTTCAACTTGATATAGTCCCACAAAATTCTAAATATTTTAGGTGCTGGGAAGAAACAAAATCAGTAAAGGCTAGATGACACAGAAATATAGCTTCTTAGGTGAGTAACGTACTTTGGACAACACATTATTGTGGTCATGGTAACTTTTTTCTCTAAGATAACATTTCATAAATTGGATGGTGTCATAATGTCTGTAAAAATGCATGAAATAATTTATAGAATGAGCATGTGTATTTTTCAAGAAAGATTCTACTGCATCTATCACGTTCTTGTTAAGAATGCATGACTCAAAAAAGGTAAATAATCACAGCTTAAAAATATCAATATAGGGATTCCCAAGACAATTTTTATGACTTTTATATTACTTTATTTATGCCCTACACTTTCCAGAATATATGCTATAGGGATTAGACCATATGATCTATGCTAAAGATTTTCCAACATTGCCAATATGCTGAGAAAGAAGGGTCAGTTATTCTGAGGGAGATGAGTAATAGGATGAAACACCCAAAATTCCATTTTTGGTTTTGAAATTCACTGTAGAAAGTCACTAAGCTTCTCTGGGTTCTGCTCTTCCTTCTCCAAAAATGGGGGCAGTAAAATGAAAATAATAATCTCTACCTGACTATTTCATAGAGTTGTTTTTGGGACCTATGAATTTGTATGGAAAGAGCAAGAAAAAGCTCAGGCTTGGAAACCAACCATTCCTAGGTTTGAATCCCACTTGATTCCCTTGGGCAAACTGTCTGAATCTTCACTTTATAATATGTAAAAAAGGCATAATATCCCTTACTTAGTATAGCTTGGGGGAAGGGAAGATGAGCTAATATATATAAAGGACCTAGCACAGTGCTTCTATGTAGCTGCTCCATAAAAAATATGCCTCACTTCTGCCTCCCATTGAAACTTGCTCTTAGGAAGGAGGAACAGCTGTCATTTACACCTGATAACAGATAAGAGTCACTCATTGTGCCTTCTATTTTAAATGTTCATGTATGGTATGTGTGGAGTTTGATCTCCATTATTAACATGGAGATGGAGGAAATAGATTTGGAACAAAAACCTCACACAATCCTAAATGTTTAGAGTTGAAATAATGGAAAACTAACATTTATGATATAATTACTATTATTATCCCTATTTCACTGCTGAGAACACAGAGCCTCAGTGTGGTTAAGTGACTTGTCCAAGGCAATAGAGTTGATAAGTGAGAGGAGCAGGATTCAAATCCAGATTTGCTTGACCTCCAATCTCTTTATTCCCTGGATTTATGGGTCATCTACCCTCATATCTTACCTTGAATGGGTGCTCTTCTCTATGATATGCCCCGCCTTGGTCTGAATACTACCTGGAGGTATCTACTCTTTTTGTTATGCTCTTAGTATCCCTTGTTTGCTTCTTCCACACTTTTATTTCCCTGCCCATGCCTTGGATGAGCCTCTATTGGAAAGCTCAACTGCCTGAGCTACCACTACTTGTGCTTAAGCTTTAACTGTACAAAATAGCCCAGAATTCTTTTTATCAAGGCCAAGAAATAAGCCATGGCTACAGTGAAGTTCTTTGATGACCTCACTGATAAGCCACACTGGTCACATATGAGAATCATTGGTGCGTGCTGTATTGTCACCAGTGACAATGCAGTACCCACCATGCTCTATGTCTCCCCTCTTAGCCAACCAAAAGTACCACAACAAAGAGGAAAGAAGATTCCATTAAATACCCCTGTTCACTATCTTACATGAAAATCTAGAGTCCCAAGTCTCTAGTAGACCTGGTCCAAATGCCTTGGAAAATTATGCTTTGAGCTCAAACCCAGAAACAAAACCAGATGACTTTCACTACAAACAGTTCTCTCATTTGCACTTCTCTAAGCCATAATTTGGCTCATCATTGTTAGAGATACCTCCAACTGACAAAGCAGAGCCATTCGGATAAATTTTCTGGCTGGTCTTTAGCTGACTATTCTTGTCAGTACTTGTCATGTGCCTGGCTAATGTAAGACAGAGGTTGACCTCCAGAAATCATGGTGACCTCACTGATTATTTTATTCTCATCTGCACAAAGATACTGTTGCCCACATATCACTTGAACTTTTTTCTGTCCTGAAAATGAGCAGTACTAGTCCATAGAAGTATATGCTGAGTCTTGCCTTGAAACTTGTATTGGTGAAGTAGCTGGAGGGGACAGAAGGAAGGCTGCTAAGGTTTAGACTGCAGCCAGGAAACAAACAAAACTAACTGGCCCATATGGTAAATGACCCTATGACCTTGGCCTCATTAGCTCCATATACTGAATTCTAACCCAGAAGATCCAGAATGAATTTTAAAAAATGTAGAAATTCTTAATCTCTAAAAAACACAACAGATCACTCCTACAGTTTGTGAGGTTTTTTGTCACCATAGATAACTGTTACACAATGATGCAAAGCCAAGGTGGACTCAATCAGTCTCCATCACAATAGAAGCCTGGAATGTCAAATTGGAATGGACTTTGAGGGATTATCTAGTCCAAGGCCCTTGCTTTATAGATAGAAAACTGGTCAAAGGAAAGGAAATAGCTTATCCAAATTATACATCTAGTTAGTGACAGGACAAGACTCAAATCTCTTAGCTCACAGTCATTACATATACCATCCTGCATTCCAGTACAATGATTCTTTATTGTCAGAGGACAACAAGTGATTTGGAAGCACACATTAAGACTAACTGCACCCTGGTGAGAACCATGTAGCCCAGGCCAATGAGGAGCCTGGGCTAAGCATCTTCTTCAACGATCCTTAGGAAGTTTGTATTTCGTTGTCCTGTAATTCATGTAAAATTAGTTATATTGTACTCGGGCAAAAGCTTCAGACTTCAAGTGTAATGTTTTTATAATCAAAAGCAAGTAAACCAGAGAAGAGAGGAGGAAGTAGGGGCTGCTGAAAACAGAAAATAACTAGTATGATAACTTGTCCCAGGAATGGCCCAAGCTATCAGCATCACTGTCTTCTTAAAAGGTAAACATCTAGAAAAAAAGGATGTGTCATCTATCCCAGGTGTCATCAAAGAATAGTAGCCATAATAGTATACTAAAAATTATCTTCTTGTTTTTTTTCAGAGGCTGATGATTATAAACCACAAAAGAGAACATATTGAGCCTCTTATTTCCCTGTATATTAAATAGGTTCAGAAAATAGAAGAGGCAAATTTTCTTTCATTTCTTTTTATTTTTAAACAATTTCTGCTCCCTCTGGGTGTATCTCCAGTTTGTCCAATACTATCAAATTATCCATTAGCTGACTGGGGGCTCTTATAGCAAGGGAAGTACCTTCTTATGAGGCAGAAAGTGGATGCAAGGAGCAATGTAATGTGCATGTCTCTACTATAAGTTCCTTTAGGAAAATGATTTTGTCAATTTTGTTCCCTGTTTGTTACCTAGACTAGTGCTTGGCACACAGTAAGTGATTGATTATATTTGTTAAATTAATGAATAGAATGAATGAAAGAGGAACTGACATAAGTCTCTGTTGTGGCCCTGCTAGGGTGTATTTGACAGGCAAAAAAAAAAATAGGAAAGCTGAGAGTTTCTGGACAGGAATGAGATAAAGAATAGGAGAAAAAGTGGAATAAGATCACTGAAAATCTTGATGGCCATGCCATAGGGTGATATTTTTCTTGTAGCCAATAAGAAGTTACTGGAGTCACTAATCCAGGAAGTGATATCATCAAGTCTCTATTTGGGAAAGATTTTCTGGTGCTAATGCAGGAAATGTGTCATAGGAGAAGTAGCCAGGGGCAGGGAGAATTCATAATTATAAAATCTTAGATTTAGAAAGAGTTCAAGATTATCTAGTCCAGCCTTCCAAAACATGCTAGAATCATATTTATGACTTCCCTGACCAAACGGAGTCATCTTTTCTAGAAGATAAGCTCCATGAACATAAGTACATTTTGTATCTTTTTCATTTGTATATACCCACAGTCTCCACAGAGCTTGGAAATTATAGGCACACAATGCATATGTTAAATGAATGAGTGAATATATGAATGAATCAAGTCAGTGCTTATGTACTTACAATGGTAGCATGCTAAGCAATTCAAAATTTTTCTACTGGAAGAGATATCTGTTGAAAAGAGATATCTTTTTCTGGAGGCCTTCACCCTATTCTGACTACACCCATAGTCCCTGTCTCTATATTGTATATTAACTATACTTCAATAAAATATATTGGAAATAAAATAAAATTTCTTATATGTAATTTTTAAAAAATAAACAGTACTGAACAAGTGAGACTACATCAAATTAAAAACTTCTGTACAGCAAACTGAAAAGTCAATCTACCACATGAGACAATATATTCTCATATGATATACCTGATAAGGGCTAACATGCAAAATATATAACAAACTCATATACTTCAACACAATAAAACAAATAACCCAATTTAAAATGAGCAGAGGACCTGAATAGACAATTTTCTAAAGAAGACATACTATGGTTAGCAGGCACATGAAAAGGTGCTCCACATCACTAATCAACAGTAAAATTTAAATCAAAACCACAATGAGATATTACCTCACACCAGTGAGAATGACCACTATCCAAAAGGCAATAAATGGTGAGTACATGATGAAAAGTAAACCCTCCTAGACTGTAGGTGAAAATGTAAACTAATGAAATCACTGTGGAAAGCAATATAGAGGTTCCTCAAAAATCTATAAATATAAAAAAAACTGTAAATAGAAATACCAAATGACCCAGTTATCTGCACTTCTAGGAATTTACCCAACAAAAACAAAATGTCTGATTTGAAAAGTTATATGAACCCTATGTTTATTGCTGCATTACTTACAATAGCCAAGATATGGAAGCAACCAAAGTGCCTGTAAATAGAAGAATGGATAAAGAAGTGGTACATGTATATAGTGGAATATTATTCAGCCATGAAAAGGAAAGGAATCCTTCCATTTGCAACAATATGGATGGACTTAGAGGGTATTTTTCTAAGTGAAATAAGCCAGGTGTATAAAGACAAGTGCCATATGATTGCACTTATATGTGGAATGTAAAAGCAAAAAAAAATGTACAAAACAGCAATAGACTCATAGACACTGAGAAATGACTGGTGGTTACCATGCAGAATGGATTGGGGTGGATTGGTGGGGAGGGTGAGGGAGATAAAGAGGCACAAAAATCTTAATCAAATATAAGTTGGTCATGGGGATAGTAGTACAGCATGGACAATATAGTCAATGATTCTTTAACATCTTTCTATGTTGATAGATAACTGCACTAGTTGGGGTGAGGATTTAATAATGTATATAATTCAAATCACTATGTGGTATACTTGAAACCACTATAATGTATATCAACTATATTTCAATAATAAATGAATAACTGAAATATATAATTAATTAATAAAGGCAGAGAAATAGATGTAAGAGGAACTAACACAAAATCTCAAGAAAATACAGCAGAAGTAAAGGAAACCCAATATAGTGTAGGGTCATAAGAACCAAGTTGGGAACTGACTTCAAGAATTTTGAGAACAGGTGGAAAACACTAACACACTCACTACTGGATTGTACTGAAAGATCACTGTTCTCCAAAAGTGTTACTTGGAAGCAGTATAACACAGTGGTAAAGAACATTTATTTGTGAGCCAGACAGTCTGGGTTTGAATCCTGATTCTATCACTTACTATCTGTCTGACCTTGGACAAATTTCTTGACTTTTCATGACTATTTTTCTTCATTTTTAAAACTGGGAAGGTAATAATAAGTATCACCCAACCTATGAAGTTATTGTTCAAAGTAATTAGTTAAGATAGGTAAAGTACTCAATAAACATTAACTATAGTTGGTGTGTGAACAGCAAGGGAATGGAGGTGTTAAGTATTTTGGGAAGTGAGCAAATAGAGAAAATGAGTATTTTGGCATTGAAAGAATAAAGTAAGCTAGCAAAAGAAAAGGGAGAAGGAATGTGAAAATTTTCAGGGTGTGTGGTAATTGAGCATGTACAGATGGTAGAAGTCAAGAAGTCTGTGTTGAGAGGAGTGGTGTAATAACATAAGTGATGAGATTGATGATGCAGCTCAATAGATTATTCTGGAAAAGGAGGAGGAATAGAGAGAGAAGGGAAAGACAAATGCTATGGTTATGTTGAAAATGATGCTTCTTTTGAAAGGCCAAATACAGCAAATGGCCTTGGTCTTCCCAGAAAAAGTAGTCAACCATTAAAGGGCAGTAGGGGCGTTGCCTGTGTGTCCAGGATCTTAGAATGAGTAAACAGCCACAATCAGGCTGGTATATGCCAGAGAAGCAAAGGGCCTTACTGGTACACCCAACTTAAAATACATAGATGTCTACCCGCTCATTTTTGGCTCAAGTTAATCTCTGGTTTTGCATGCCCAGGAAATAAAGGGCTATCCAACTTCTGGGGATTCATATAAAAGGATACTCTTCATTTTGTTTTTCTGTATGTGCCAAAGAGAAACCCATGCCAGTTCAAGTAGACTCAACTAGAAGTGCATATCTCAGGCAGTAAGGGACACTTGGCACATTTTCTAAGTGAAATGCAGGTTAATCTCCCTTCTCAAATGTGCACCAGTGTGGGAAATACCTGGAGGAACACTTGGGGAGACATTTCAAAACCTTACTGTTTAAAAAGAAGTCTACTTGCTTTTGTTTCATTTTTAATTTCCTGAGAGCTAATTGTTGCTTTTCTCCCTCATTTCTTAAATCAGATTTTTCCACTTGGGTCATCTTCTACTCAATTCTAGACAGAAAGACACAACAAATATGCATTTATATGGCAATTATTTTATGGAAATAAGTATCATGATATGTTTGGATATAAATCACTAATGTTTCTTCCAGGGCATGGTGCACATACTTCATTATGCTATACCAACATGCAATGGTGGGATAAGATTATAGTATGCACACACACTAATCTTCATTTTATAAAGGGCAGACATAGTGACTCATCATGCCCAAAGTTTAATATGATCTGGTAAAAATAATCTTTCTAGCCAGTACCCTGTTCAAAGGCATTCAGTGGCCTTCTATGCCCAATGAGTTCAGAGGAGTTCACAATATGGCACCAAACCACATTTCAATCTTCCTTACCTCCACTCTCTACTCACTCTCATTCTGTATGCTATCCATTCCAAACTGAAGTATTCACTGTTTTCCATACATTCTCTAAACTTTAGATCCTACATGTCTTAGGCTGTTTGCTCTGCCTCAAATCTTACCCTTACCCCTCCAGCCCTGTTTATGCATGTCCAAATTCTGTTATTATTAATGACATACCTCCACTGTCACCATATACATAAAGTATTCTCTAATTTTATTTATACTCATCCTCCACAAATTGAAAATTATCTCTGTCTCTCAAACAGGAAATGATCTCTCCTTCTCTCTCTTGATTTCACACTCAGTCTCTCTAGCTCTGTCTATCTCTACCATATTTCTCTTACAACACTCATTCTTTTTCCCTTGCATTATATATTTCTTCATATATGTCTCCCACATAAGGTTGTTACCACATTTTCCACACGCAAGGATGTGCTCATGATTGTTCTATAACTTCCCGCCACTGAGAAAGGCATGAGGACTTCACAGAAAGAAACAAGTTTGAGAAGAGCAAGAGATATTTTTGAAACTACTTATACCATAATAGCATATGCACGGATCCTTCCCTGAAAGCAGCCTAAGAACTGGGCAGACTAAATATGGGGCAAAGGCATAAGTGAAAGACAGCAATCCACTCAGTACTCCTCAAGGACTCCTCAAGGGGAAAGTATACAGGGCATGACTGTAGTACTTGTGACTAGGCCAGGGAAGAGATTTTTGAAGTGGCACAAATAAGTTAGACTCAATTAACCCACGCATCTCTATTGTTAAACTGTACTGGTGCCAGGCAGTGAAGAGGACATAGAGGGTAATAATCATCCCTGGTTCCAACAACTGCGTTAGGAAGACAGTATTAACAGAGGTAAACTATTAGCAAGTACCACTAGAATCCTGAAGACATGTTCAATGGCTTTTGAGTAGGGGTAGATACAAGCAACAGTAGAGTGTATATTAAACTTTATCAGAAATGCAGAGACTGACATAAGTCTTGAAGCCTGAACTGAGTTGAATTGAAGAGAGAGAACTGTACAGGGATTGAGAAAGCACCTGAGAGGGGAAGAGAGGAATTTAGGGAGACCCCTGTACCAAGGCTAGAGGATCAATAAAGGATGGGGCAAACTAGAGCTGCAAGCTGGTTCCTACTGGGAAGTAGTGGGGAAAGGGCAGAATTGCTCACTGTTTTCCAACACTCTTTGGTTCAGTTTATTCTTTCATGATTTCAGACCCATTATTTTTCCCTAGAACCCTAAAAGGCAGCAGTGGACAGCTTCGAATATCCATTAACATTCTGTCTAATCATATTACTACCTTCATAAAAGACTCAAAACAAAGACAATGAACATAATCAGAAGTCTTCTGAAGAAGAGAAGCACACTTCCCACCAGTAGAGTAGATGTGACTTATGGCTACATCCAGCACCAAGTCATGAAGAATTCCTCAATTCCAAAGGGCCAGCAAAAGAGATTTTCTCATAAAGGGTTCTAGTAGTCAGGCAAGAACTCCATGGAATTTCTAGGTGCTAGAAAACTATGCCCAAGGTGAGCAGGCTTGTATAAGATAAATGCTATGGAGAGAAGAGTAGCAGTCCACAGGTAAGGCAAAGACAACCAGTATTTATTGCGCCAACTTCTATGCTCTTTGTGTTCACAGCCATAATCTCATTAAGTTGTAACATTGTGGGGAAAGTGTTGTCATTCTAATTTTACTACTTAATGAAATAAAAGCAAGAGGTTATGCTGGAAGAAGCTGAACAACTTGCCTAAGATTAACTTCTAGCAAGTTGAAGATCAGAACTCAGATTTGAATTCAGGTCAATTTGGTGAAGAGCACGAGGGTGACCAATCCAGTTTGCCCTGAAGTGTTCGGGTTTTAAAACTGAAAGTATTGGGTTCTAGAAATCCCCAGTCCCAAGTAAATCAGGGTGGTTCTGAGACAGGGACCAAGGGCTTAGACAGAAAAGGGTGAGGGCCTCTGGAAAAAGCAAGGCAGGATATTTGCAGTCAGAGCAATGTAACTACATGCAAGGAAACCCCCCACCAAAACTCTGTGTTAAACATTAAGCTCTAGGGTCATTCTTCAGTAAGATCAGTTAATGTTCCCCAGATAAAGAAGAGTAGCACATGTTTTTATTATGCTAATCATGTGTAAGATTCACTTTAGCATGCTAAAAGGCCCAGGCCTATGTGCTGTCTTTCCTCTTTCAGATCTGATGGAGTGATTTTGAAAACTGGGCAACTAATTTAGCATGCAGACCCAGATATAAACAACATAGTAAAAGGCAGGAAGGATTCCACCTTAAAAAAAAGATTGCATTTTAACACCCAGGAAGTTTGGGAAGCAGGATTCTTAACTTACTCTTTAGCAAACAGACAATACCTCAACCCACCTTGGGGGCTGGGTAGGCCACCTTTTGATATGCTCCTAGACCAGGATGCCAGTATCCCAGGGAAAGATCGGGGCAGGTAATTCCTTGTGTTAAGTTAATTCGGGGTGTTCAGACACCAAGTAGCAGGTCCACACTCCTAAGCCTTTTTTTTCATGTTCTCGAAAAATCCTCATCTGCCTATAAAACCCCCTAGACAATGCATCACCCCAGACTCTCTTGTCCCCTCCTGGCATGAGCCAGGAGCTCTTTCCTCTCACTTTATCTCTAAATAAAAGCCTGTACCTTGCTCTTCTACTTTTGATGAGCAGGGTTCTTGTTCACGAAGCTGAAAAATGAGCTTATCAAACACCCAAGGTAGGATAACAAGGTACAGGCTTTTATTTAGAAATAAAGTGAAAGGACAGAGCTCCCAGCTCATGCCAGGAGTGGACAAGAGACCCTGGTGTGGTGCGTTGTCTAGGGGTTTTATAGGCAGATGAGGATTTTTTGAGAACATGAAAAAAGCTTAGGGGTGTGTACTTATTAAGCAGTCCTAGAATATTTACAAATAACTTGATACAAGTAACCTCCTGCTCTGTTGATTTCTCCCCAATACCAGCATCTTGGTCTGGGGGCATATGAAACAAGGCCACCTGCTCAGCCTGACCCCAAGGTGGGCTGAGGCATTGTTTGCTAAAGAGTAAGTTAAGTGCACTCTTATCTTTAAAGTGGAATCCTTCGTGCCTTTTACTATGTTGTTTACAGCTGGGTCTGCATGCTAAATTAGTTGCCCAGTTTGCAAAACCACTCCATCAGATCTGAAAGAGGAAAGACAGCACATAGGCCTGGGCCTTGCTAAAGTCAATCTTACACATGATTACAAATGATTAACATAATAAAAACATGTGCTACTCTTCTTTATCTGGGGAACATTAATTGATCTTACTGAAGAATGATCCTAGAGCTTAATGTTTAACACAGAGTTTTGGTGGGGGGTTTCCTTACATGTAGTTACATTGCTCTGACTGCAAATATCCTGCCTTGCTTTTTCCAGAGGCCCTCACCCTACTCTGACTACACCCATGGTCCCTGTCTCACTTTGAGTGTTTATGAAGCTCATTCTTTGGCTTTGTGAACAAGAACCCCGGCATCAGTTGGTTACCTAAGAGATAGAAAATATCATTTGCTAACCTTGAACATGTCACATAATTTATGTGAAACTTAGTTTCCTCCTCTATGAAATACAGATAACAAACCTTGCCCTACCTAACTCAACAGGGCTGTTGTGAAAATGCCATGAATAATGGATGTAAATGGGCTTTTGGAATTACAAAGAACTAGATAGATTAAATGAATTAGTAGTGTCATTTATCCCTTATTTCCAGATATGAAAAACAAATATTGAGTTTAAAAAGATTCTGAATATATGTAGTTTTAAATGCCTTGGATGTTAGATCAGGTTTTGTGCAAATAAAAATAAAGATCTTATTATATGTGATCTATGTTCCCATCTTAGCTTTACTCTTTTTTTTCTGGATATTTTATTGACATTCACAACAAATGAAGTAAAGTCAGGACTCACATCCTCTATAATAGTTGAAGAACTGTTTTTTTGTTTTGATACAGATTAATTATGACCAGAAACCCCTCTGCCTTTGTGGCTTGGGGATATAGGGCCCTGATTAGAATCTTCTATCACAAATTGGAACAGAAATATTGCCTTATTGTGTTGATATGTAAAGTAAGTTAAGGAGGTGTAAGTCTGCTGAGAGGAAATCCTGGGGCAAAATACCACTAAAAACTGAAATCAGTCAAAGGAAGAAATAAAGTTTAAAACCCATTTATTGCTTACAAACTACAGTCTAGGGCCATCTCTCTCCTCTGTTCCTGAGAAGCAAGCAGGAAAGCAAGGCAGCCCCTCCCTTTTAATTCTCAGGTTTAGACATGCCCTCAGTTGCCCGGGTAATTACCCATTGACATGGAGATGAACTTCTCTCCACCACTGAGGATATGCAAATGCACTAAATTCAGGCAAGATACTCTGGAAATGTTACAATTTTACCCACAGGCCACCCCTCCAGAAATCTTGCCTTTCAATCTACCCATTCCCCTTCTTCCGCAATGGTCCCTGGGTGAGAAAACTGGAGCATTATGACCAGACTAATGACATAACAATAGAAACAGCAATAAAATTATGAAAATCCTCCAGCTTGAGGATTCAGCTAGGTTCAAAGTTTTATGCAGACTAAGTCCATAGCTCATCCATTCCGTAGGCAGGCAGTAGCTGAGGGCTCAGAGCAATCATCACGTGGCAGCTGCAGCCAGGGGGCACATTCAGGCCACAAGGACTGTAGGAGAAAATAACCTTAAGGGCGATAAGATACATGTTTTAATGACACCAGCATAGGCAAATCTTGTCCATCAGGTAGGATACATGCAAGAGAGTGGTCTTGTGATAAAACAATGGCAGGAATGGGATCTCATCCTGGCCTAGTATACCAGACTTTCACCCTCCTCCCTGTGGGAGTTACAGATGGGTAGATATATAGGGCTACAGGAGGTATATGCACTGGCCATAAAGATAAAACAAAACTTCCCCCAAGATGCTCTTATTTCCTGGACGTTTTGGGTACACTACCATGACCTTTGGGGGCCATTCAGTTGTTACTCCAGGAATGCACACGAGGCCAGCTTCCAGGCATTTCCCCCAAGGTGCCAGAAGAGCCAGCCATCGCTACTCCATGTGTCAAAATGTCCAGGGCCAGGTCCATTCAACAGTGTATCCAGGGTTTAATGCAGTAGGGGCTGGCAGCAGGATGTTGCTCTGCTGGCCATATCTCGGCTTCAATAGCTCTTCTTTGGTTTGGATGTACAATTGTACAGGAGAGGCAGCAAGGTGTGTGAGCATATCTACAGGGCTCAAAGCTTCTTTACGTGACCTGTCATTCAAATACAGTGACACCGTCCGTAGGTGAACTGACCAACCTCATAGACTATTGGTGCCCGGCTTCAGGCCAGATTTCAACAAACCATTGTACCTCTCTATCTTGCTGGCCCCAGTAGGCTTTTATGTGACATGAAATTTCCACTTTATTCCTAATTGCTGCACCCATACTTGTAATGCATGTCCAGTAAAGTGGGTGCCTTAATCACTCTCAATCACCTGCAGCCAGCAATAGGCTGCAAATAGACACTCCATGTCCCTCTTGGTGGTTTGCTGATGTGTATGAAATGCAGGAAGAGCAACCAATAGTCCAGTAGCCATGTCCACACAAGTCATTGCATACCTGTATCCTTCTGATACGGGCAGAGGCCAAATATAGTCTACTTGCCACTTAACAAGGGGTTTTGTCCCCCTTACTATTGTCCCATGTTGCTGTGGGACTTGGTGTACGTCCCTCTTAGAGCACACAAGGCACCCCTTACGTATTTTGCTGACATCTTCAAAGGTCAATGGCAAGCCCCACCAACGGGCTATAGCCCACATGATTTTTTGCCCAGCATTCAACAAACACTGGTGCAGTCATTGGGCCACATCAGAGGCAGGCTTTCCTTCTAACCAGCATACCTGGGCCAATGTGCCTGCTTCATCATTCACTGTGGATGTCAAAGGCAAATGACCAGTCACATGATATACAGTAACAGTCTTAGTCTGACCAGAGGCCTATATGTCTTGCCACAACTCTTGCCCCCAAAGGGGCCGGTGACCAACCATCCAGGTGGCATGATACCATGTCGGTAGCCACAGTGTCAAGCCCTGATAGACGGCCCAGCTGTCAGTGCAGACAACTATGCAGGAAGGCTCCTGGGTGATCACGTGCCACATGGCCCAAAACTCAGCCCATTGACTGCTCTTCCCCTCTCCATCATCCATCCATATTGTCTCAGTCTTAGAATGGAAAGTGACAGCCCTCCACTTCAAGGGCTGCCCATGACTGGAGCCATCTGTGTACCAAGCATCTTCAGGTATAGGGGCTTTTCCCTCCTAATAAAGTGTCTCAGCTACCAAAGGCTGAAAAGCGAGTTCTTCCTGCTTTCCACTGGTATAGGTCACTGGCCCCAATAAGCATTGAAATTCTCCACTTAAGGGGCTAGTAGAGAAGGCACTACACTGCTGTAAATATGCACTCCATTTGGCCAGTGTAGGTGTCTGTGCCACTGCACTCCTTGGGTTTTAGGTCCAGTGTTGCACCCACCCTGCGATGGGATAGGTGGTTATTACCTTGGTCGGAGCTGTTCCAGCAGTGGGTTCTGTAGCCAGCAAGGTGTGGTACACAGCAGCCAGTTGCTTCACTATCAAGGTGTACTGGACCTCTGTTCTTTTCCATAGTTGTGACCAGAATCCAATAGGTTCGTGTGTCCATTCAAGTCGCTGCCAAAGACCTCATCCATAACCATCTTCAGTTACATGAACATCTAGGTCACAGGGCCTTGATGAGTCCATTACATTCAAGGCCTGTAAGGCCTTGACTGCCTGCTTGGCAGCAGTAAAACCAGCTGCACATGTCTCATCCCAGTCCAACCTGATGCCCTTTTATACCAACCAGTATAAAAGGGCTTCAGAATTTGTGCCAAGTGCAGGGTAAACACTCTCCAGTATCCCAAAAGACCCAATAACTCTTGTAATACCACCACAGTGGTAGGGGTGGGGAAAGCCTGGACCTTGTCTATATCTGCTTCAGGAACAACTTTATTTTTACCCGACCAAACAACCCCCAAGAATTTCACAGACAAACCAGGTCCCTGAAACTAGGTGCTGTTCACAGCCCATCATTTTTCCTGTAGATGTTGCAAGAGTCTAGGAACTGCCCCTTCTAAATCTGAAAGAGAATCAGACGTGAGCATAATATCATCAATATAGTGGTACAGCCACACTGTTTGTGTTTTACTCCATGTGGCCAAGTCCTGGGCTACAAGTCCATAACAGAGGAAAGACAGTGAATGTCCACTGCCGGCCTTCCTGCATGAAGGCAAACTTTTCCTGGCTTTCCTGTGCTATATCAATAGAGAAGAAAGCATTAGGAATGTCTACAACATAATTATATGTTCCCATTTCATGGATAGGGTGTCCAGAATGTCTGCTATAGAGAGGACAGCAGCATGCAAAGGGAATGTGACTTTATTCAATTCCCTGGAGTCTACAGTCATACGCCAGGAGCCAGCTGGCTTTCTCACTGGCCACACTGGGGAATTAAAAGGACTATGAGTGGGCTTTATGATGTCCACCCTCTCCAACTACTGTAGAATTTCTCAAATTTCCTTGTGCCCCCCAGGCAATTTATACTGCTTAGTATTTGTCACCTGCTGAGTGAGGTACAGGCAGAGCTACAGGTGGATGCTTAGCATGTCCCCTCAGAACTGCCTTTACCAAATATACCCCCAGTCTGATCACAGGGTCTGAGATCACAGGCCCTGCAGTATATCTACCCCCAAAATATATTCAGGGATAGGATAAATGTACACTGTATACTCCTGTGAGGGTAAACACCCTATCCCCAATGAGATTTCGGCTTTCTGCACTCTAATTGCTTTACCCCCATAGCCATCTATCACAGCAGGGGTCCTGGGAAAACAGTCAAGGTTGCCATGAATCAGAGAACACTCAGATCCTGTGTCCACCAGAGCCAGGACATGTTGTACATTCACTGGGGACCAATGAATTACTAATTCTACATGTGGCCTCTGGTCCCCACCATGTCCCCCAAGGTGGGGACATTTGAATCCCCCCTCAATTAAACCACGATGCCCAATCATCCTCCTGTGAGGGTGACAGCTCAGGGGAATCATGTGTACTGCCTCCCATGAAGTTTTGCAGAGACACAAGCCGGGCATGAGGCCTTGAATCTGGTTTCTGTGACCTGGACTTCAGCAGCAGTAACTGCTGCTCTGGCTTTAATTGGGGCCACAGTTCTAAAAGTATTCTATTGGGTTGACCATTGAGCTTTTCTTTCACTACCCCGGCCTTTGTCAAATCAACCCACATCTGGGTCCTCGAGACCTTCACGGGGACTTTTGCACTTCTCCTTTCAGTCATGGCCCATACTTTCCTCCATGCCCTTTTTGTTTCAACCTCTCCCAGATCTGCTAAAGTATGAGCATCCTCACTTACGAGTTTCCCTAGGTGGTGGTAAGAGTATTCACTAGAGACCAAAAGAGAGATGTGGGAGCTATATGAAGCACCAGGTTTCTCATTCCTATAGTGAGCACCTCCTCACCAGGGCCCTGGGGGTCCATATTATAGATGATGTTTCTCATACCCAATTCCCACAGTACCTGTTGGAGCTCTGCATACATTTTCAAACTACTGGGAAAATATGGTAAATCTCCCTGATTAGGGCAAAGGAGGAAAAGTTACTATTCACCTCACTCCCAACCCCAACCCAATGCCACACACACACTCTGTCTCTTTTCCTCTGGGCACATAGAGTATGGAAACTCCTAGGCCAGGGAAAATCTGTCACTACTAAGCTCCCAGGGTCATCTTAGAGAAGAATCTGACTGCCCCTCTTGAAGAAAATAAGCCCTATAACAATAGAAACTCCCTACCCCACTTCTAGAACTACCTTCTGGGACAGTCAAATCAGCCTCAGATATTCAGTGCATTTATCCAGAAACCCACTGTCCCTAAGACTATACATCAGTCCCTGACCTTCATACCCTGCTTAAAAAGGACCCTGATTTAGCCTGATATATACAAAACCCTTAATGTTGTCAGATTTAAAAACCTGATGCTTTAGGTGAATACACAGGTTCCTAAGTGTAGAATAAGAAGGATAAAGATGAAGAAGCTATGAAAAGCAGGAACAGCTTAAGGGAGTTAACTGGGGCCCACTTACTATCAAGACTGTCTCTTTTTACACCCTGAGCCAAAAACATCTTCCCCTGCTCCATTGTTTTTGTGTTCACTTCATTTTGTCACACAGTCCAAACATCTATCAATTGAAAAGTCATATGTATGGTTAAACAAAGAACCCTTTCAAAATTACTTGTGGGAAGGTTCAGGAACTGTTCCTCATTTACTCACATTTCTGAATACATTAAATCACATTGCTTTCCTCTAAACTTCTTTCCTAACTGTGCTCTGACATTCGGAGTGTGGAAAAGTTAGGTAAGTGTGGATGAATTTCTGGCATTTAGAAGAGGGGTAGATGGAATTCTGGAATATAGAAGCTAAGTCTGTACAGAAGGTGTATTTGTTTCTCCCCACTCCACATGCCCACACTGTAGAAAGTAGTGTAAAGATACTGGATGGGGCATGGAATCATGAGAGAAGACTTCAAAAAGGGAGAATACCAAAGGACAACTTTACACCTAGCAAAACTTTACATAATACTAGTCCTCTCACAGGAACAGGAAAAAGGAGTATCTCCTTGTCTACTTATTAAGTGTGCCCTTACTCTTGTCCAAGTCCAGATTAGCAATGCTAACCCTAAAATAATGAAGAGGATAAATTAGGCTTTCAAGGTCTAGCTTCTGAACCTTAAAGACAGTGTAAAATACAGTTCTGAAAAGAAAATCATTTCCATGATGTGAGTATCTAACTAAAACTTACAGTCAACAGAATACAATTAATGTTTCATGTGTGGCTTCCTCTCTGGGCCCCTCTTCCTTCCCCTTTTTAATTTTTATTTCCTTAACTATATAATCTCCAACACTATTCCCCACTGTCACTTCACTCTTTAAGATTTACACTCATCTTGTGTTTCTTTTTGAAATATTGTTCAGATGTCATTTCTTTCTATCTTTACCTTCCCTGAAAAAATGATTTTGTATATTTTTATTATCAACATGAAAAGATTTGTTAAAACTTCATTTTTCTAACTTTTTTAATACCTCTGCCATAAAGGTTTTTGAAATCGACTTGAAAAAAATATCAGTAAAGCATTCTCATGGTAGGGGTCTATTTTCTCCCCTACTTGGAAGTTGTTTGGTGGGGGAAAATGGTGAATTGGGGACTTAATAATGCCTTAGTTCTAGCCTACTACTAAGGAACTGTGTGATCTTCAGAAAGTTATCCACCCTCTCTGGACATCAGGTTCTTCATCTATAAAAATCAGTGTAACAATATCTGTCTTATCTTCTTCTCAGGTTAGATGTGATAGCTAAAGTAGATAATTTCCAAAAAAGTACATATTATAAATATAATGTATGATTATTATAGGCTGTCCTCAATTTAGAAACTGACTGCATTCCAAAAGTTTGTTACTATGTTTTGGAAATAAAAGTCCATCACTAATATGGAGGGGAAAAAATCCCTGCCCTGCCTATCTCCACAGGGATGTTATAATGATCAAGTGAGATAATGCATATGAAAGTGCTTAGTAAACTCTGAAGTTCTATTTACAAGCATGAAGGTTTTGTTTTGCTTTGTTTTGTTCTGATTTTTGTTTTTATTCCCAGAGTTGGGGGAAAAATCCAATATGTAATCTGGTTGGTTGGGTGCTAGGGAGCATTGTCCCATAGAAATCAGGCTCTTGGTGATGATTAGGGACCTAAGCTCTCACTGCCTTCACACTCTACATATTCTATTTAGGTGATCTCACCATGTATACAGCTTCAGCCACCACCTATTTGCTGATGATTGCCAACTATTTATTTCCAGTTCAGATGTCTCCCTTGAGCTTCAACCTGTATTTCTGACTGACTACTGGGGCTCTCCATCTGGATATACTACAAGCAATTCAACTTTAACATGTCGAAAGCTGACGTCTTTTTCTCATCGCTCTTCATTCCACCTTCCTCCCCATGACATCAAAAAACTGCTCCCTCTGTATTTCTCAGTGCAGTGAATTGCAACCTGAATTCCTCTCTCTAACCTTTCCTGTCCAAGAAATTAACACTAAATCCGATAGCTTATATCTAAATAATGTATGTCATCTCCACCTCCTCTTTCCTGTACCATAGCATCATCAATTTCAGGTCCTCAACATTTCATCCTCCCGCCCAAAAAGTCTGAACATGCCACTTCCCTGTCCAGGTACCTTTAATGACTTCCATTGGTAAAACTCCTCCCAACCTCCGTAGCCTTATGCTCCTTCAGTTTTCTGAATATGTCATGGTGTTTTGTTTTGTTTGTTTTGTTTTTTATTAAGGTATTATTGATATACACTCTTAAGAAAGTTTCACATGAGAAAACAATGTGGTTACTACATTTACCCATATTATGAATTCCCCACTAATACCCCAATGCAGTCACTGTCCATCAGTGTAGTAAGATGCCACTGATTCACTGTTTGCCTTCTCTGTGCTACACTGTTTTCCCCGTGATCCCCACACTGTGTGTACTAAACATAATACCCCACAATCCCCTTCTCCCACCCTCCCGAACAACCCTCCCACAATCTTCCCCTTTGGTAACCACTAGTTCCTTCTTGGAGTCTCTGAGTCTGCTGCTATTTTGTTCCTTCAGTTTTGCTTTGTTGTTATGCTCCACAAATGAGGGAAATAATTTGGCACTAGTCTTCCTCCCCCTGGCTTATTTCACAGAGCATAATATCCTCCAGCTCCATCCACGTTGTTACAAATGGCAGGTTTTGTTTCCTTCTTATGGCTGAATAATATTCCATTGTGTATATGTACCACATCTTCTTTATCCATTCATCTACTTATGGACACTAAGGTTGCTTCCATATCTTGGCTATTGTAAAAAGTGCTGCAATAAACGTAGGGGTGCATATGTCTTTGAATCTGAGAAATGTATTCTTTGGGTAAATTCCAAGGACTGAGATTCATGGGTCAAATGGTATTTCTATTTTTAGTTTTTGGAGGAAGCTCCATATTGCTTTCCACAATGGTAGAACTAGTTTGCATTCCCACCAGCAGTATAGGAGGATTCCCCTTTCTCCACATCCTTGCCAGCATTTGTTATTCTTAGTCTTTTGGATGGTGGCCATCCTAACTGGTGTGACGTGATATCTCATTGTGGTTTTAATTTGCATTTCCCTGATGGTTAGTGATGTGGAGCATCTTTTCATGTGTCTGCAGGCCATCTGAATTTCTTCTTTGGAGAATTGTCTCTTCATATCCTCTGCCCATTTTTTAATTGGGTTATTTGCTTTTTGGGTGTTGAGGCGTTTAAGTTCTTTATATATTTTGGATGTTAATCCCTTGTCGGATATGTCATTTACAAATATATTCTCCTATGCTGTACGATGTCTTTTTGTTCTGTTGATGGTGTCCTTTGCTGTACAGAAACGTTTTAGTTTGATGTAGTCCCATGAGTTCATTTTTGCTTTTGTTTCCCTTGCTCGAGGACATGTGTTCAGGAAGAAGTTGCTCATGCTTATATTCAGGAGATTTTTGCCTATGTTACATTCTAAGAGGTTTACGGTTTCATGACTTACATTCAGGTCCTTGGTCCATTTCGAGTTTACTTTTGTGTATTGGGTTAAACAATAATCCAGTTTCATTCTCTTGCGTCCAACTGCCCAGTTTTGACAACACCAGCTGTTGAAGAGGCTGTCATTGCCCCACTGCATGTCCATAGCTCCTTTATCATATATTAATTGACCATATATGGTTGGGTTTATATCAGGGCTCTCTAATCTATTCCATTGGTCTATGGGTCTGTTCTTGTGTCAGTACCAAATTTTCTTGAGAACTATGGCTTTATAGTAAAGTTTGAAGTTGGGGAGCATAATCTCTCCAGCTTTATTCTTCCTTCTCAGGATTGCTTTGGCTATTAAGGGTCTTTTTTGGTTCCATACGAATTTTAGAATGATGTGTTGTAGTTCGTTGAAAACTGCTGTTGGTATTTTGATAGGAATTTCTTTGAATCTGTAGATTGCTTTAGGCAGGATGGCCATTTTGACAATATTAATTCTTCCTATCCATGAGCATGGGATGTTTTTCCATGTATTGGTATCTTTAATTTCTCCCAAAAGTGTCTTGCAGTTTTCAGAGTATACGTCTTTCACTTCCTTGGTTAGGTGTATTACTACGTATTTTATTCTTTTTGATGCAACTTTGAATGGAATTGTTTTCCTGATTTCTCTCTGTGGTAGGTCATTGTGAGTTTATAGGAATGCCACAGATTTCTGCATATTAATTTTGTATACCACATCTTTGCTGTATTCAGATATTAGATCTAGTAGTTTTGCAGTGGATTCTTTAGGGCTTTTTATGTACAATGTTGTATCATCTTCAAACGGGGACAGTTTAACTTCTTCCCTGCCAATCTGGATGCCTTTTATTTCTTTGTGTTGTCTGATTGCTGTGGCTAGGACCTCCAGTACTATGTTGAATAGAAGTGGGGAGAGTGGGCATTCTTGTCTTGTCCCCAATCTTAAGGGAAAATCTTTCAGCTTCTCACCCTTAAGTATAATATCGACGATGGGTTTGTCATATATGGCCTTTATTATGTTGAGGTATTTGCCCTCTATACCCATTTTGTTGAGAGTTTTCATTATGAATGATTGTTGAATTTTATCAAATGCTTTTTCAGCATCTATTGAGATGATGATGTGGTTTTTGTCCTTCTTTTTGTTGATGTGGTGGATGATGTTGATGGATTTTCGAATGTTTTACCATCCTTGCATCCCTGGAAGAAATCCTACTTGATAATGATGGATGATCCTTTTGATATATTTTCGAATTCAGTTTGCTAATATTCTGTTGAGTATTTTTACATCTATGTTCATCAGGGATATTGGTCTGCAGTTTTCTTTTTTTGAGTTGTCTTTGCCCAGTTTTGGTATTAGAGTGATGCTGGCTTCATAGAATGAGTTTGGAAGTACTACCCATTCTTCTACTCCTTGGAAAACTTTAAGGAGGATGGGTATTAAGTCTTCACTAAATGTTTGATAAAATTCAGCAGTGAAGCCATGTGGTACAGGCGTTTTGTTCTTAGGTAGGTTTTTAATTACCAGTTCAATTTCGTTGCTGGTAATTGGTCTATTGAGATTTTCTGTTTCTTTCTGGGTCAACCTTGGAAGGTTGTGTTTTTCTAGAAAATTGTCCATTTCTTCTAGGTTATCCAGTTTCTTAGCCTATAATTTTTCATAGTATGCTCTAATAGTTCCTTGTATTTCTGTGTTGTATGTAGTGATTTTTCCTTTCTTATTTCTGATTCTGTTTATGTGAGTGGACTCTTTTTTTCTTGATAAGTCTGGCTAGGGGGTTATCTATTTTGTTTATTTTCTCAAAGAACCAGCTCTTGCTTTCATTTATCCTTTCTATTGTTTTATTCTTCTCAATTTTATTTATTTCTGCTCTAATCCTTATTATGTCCCTCCTTCTACAGACTTTGGGTCTCATTTGTTCTTCTTTTTCTAGTTGCATTAATTGTGAGTTTAGACTGCTCATATGGGATTGTTCTTGTTTCCTGAGGTAGGCCTCTTTGCAATATACTTTCCTCTTAGCACGGCCTTCACTGCATCCACAGATTTTGTGGTGTTGAATTACTGTTGCATTTGTCTCCATATATTTCTTGATCTCTGTTTTTATTTGGTCATTGATCCATTGATTATTTAGGAGCATGTTGTTAAGTCTCCATGTGCTGTGGGACTTTAATTTTTTTTTTTGTAATTCATTTCAAGGTTCATACCTTTGTGTTCTGAGCAACTGGTTCGTACAATTTCAATCTTTTTGAATTTACCAAGGCATTTTTTGTGGCCTAGCATATGATCTATTTTTGAAAATGTTCCATGTGCATTTGAGAAGAATGTGTATTCTGCTGCTTTTGGGTGTAGAGTTCTGTAGATGTCTGTTAGGGCCATCTTTTCTAATGTTTTGTTCAGTGCCTCTGTCTTCTTATCTATTTTCTGTCTGATTGATCTGTCCTTCAGAGTGAGTGGTGTGTTGAAGTCTCCTAGAATGAATGCATTGTATTCTATTTCCCCCTTTAATTCTGTTAGTATTTGTTTCACATATGAGGTGCTCCTGTGTTGGGCACATAGATATTTATAATGGTTATATCTTCTTGTTGGATTGTCCCTTTTATCATTATGTAATGTCCTTCTTTGTCTCTTGTGACTTTCTTTGATTTGAAGTCTATTTTGTCTGATATAAGTACTGCAATTCCTGCTTTTGTCTCCGTATTAGTTGCATGAAATGTCTTTTTCCATCCCTTCACTTTTAGTCTGTGTATGTCTTTGGGTTTAAAGTGAGTCTCATGAAGGCAGCATATAGAAGGGTCTTGTTTTTTATCCATTCAGCTACTCTATGTCTTTTGATTGGTGCATTCAGACCATTTACATTTAGGGTGATTATCGATAGGTATGTACTTATTGGCATTGCAGGCTTCAGATTCGTGATTACCAAAGGTTCAAGGTTAACTTCGTTACTATCTAAGAGTCTAACTTAACTCACTTAATATGCTATTACAAACACAATCTAAACGCTCTTTTTTTTTCTCCTTTTCCTTCCTCCTCCATTCTTTATATATTAGGTGTCATATTCTGTATTGTTTGTCTATCCCTTGATTGACTTTGGGGATAGTTAATATAATTTTGCATTTTCTCAGTAATTAGCTGTTCTATTTTCTTTACTGTGGTTTATAACCTCTGGTGACAGCTATTAAACCATAGGAACACTTCCATCTATAGCAGTCCCTCCAAAATACACTGTAGAGATGGTTTCTGGGATGTAAATTCTCTCACTTTTGCTTATCTGGGAATTATTTAATACCTCCCTCAAATTTAAATGATAATCTTGCCAGATAAATTAATCTTGGTTCAAGGCCCTTCTGCTTCATTGCATTAAATACATCATGCCACTCCCTTCTGACCTGTAATGTTTCTGCTGAGAAGTCTGATGATAGCCTTATGGGCTTTCCTTTGTATGTGATCTTATTTCTCTCCCTGCCTGCATTTAATATTCGGTCCTTATCCTTGATATTTGCCATTTTAATTACTGTATGTCTTGATGTTGTCTACCTTGGGTCCCTTATGTTGGGAGATCTGTGCACCTCCATGGCCTGAGAGACTACCTCCTTCCCCAGAGTGGGGAAGTTTTCAGCAATCACCTCCTCAAAGACAATTTCTATCCCTTTTTCTCTCTCTTCATCTTCTGGTACCCCTATAATGCGAATATTGTTCCATTTGGATTGGTCACACAGTTCTCTCAATATTCTTTCATTCTTAGAGATCTTTTTCTGTCTGTACCTCAGCTTCTTTGTATTCCTCTTCTCTAGTTTCTATTTCATTTATCATCTCCTCCACTGTATCCAATCTGCTTTTAATACCGTCCAATTTGTTCTTCAGTGATTGGATCTCCAACTGTAATTCATTCCTGAATTCTTGAATATATTTCCGTACCTCCACGAGCATGTTAATGATTTTTATTTTGAACTCCCTTTCAGAGAGAGTCATAAGGTCAATATCATTTAAATCTTTCTCAGGAGTTGTATTAATAATTTTACTCTGGACCAGTTTCCTTTGGCATTTCATATTTGTGTATGGCGCCCTCTAGTGCCCAGAAGCTCTACTCCCTGGAGCTTCTCAGCTCCTGAAGCAATGTCAGTGGTTGCAGGGGTGGGATATTGGCACCTGGTGGGAGGAAAGAGCTGTTTCCTGCTTCCCAGCTGCTATGCCTGTCTCCACTGCCTGAAGCAGTGGGCCGAGCACACAGGTATAAGCCTCTGTGCTTGGTGTTTTTAGTTGCTGTAGACAGATCTTCCCTCTGGCTGGCCTAACACCAGGGTGGGGTTTCCCGGTTTGCAAGCCCAGGTGGGCTGGCTAGGAGAAAGTCATAGTAAGCTGCCTATAATGGAAGGTGTTCTTCGAGCTGTGTAGGCAGCCAGGGAGATGGAGCACCTGAAGATCGAGAAAGCTCCCAACCTGACGGGCAGAGTGCACCTGGACAATTTTGTCTACCTGTCCTTTCTCCCGAGCAATAAGCTCTATGCAATCCTTGCCCCTTTAGCAGCCCTCTTGCTAAGGGCTTCTTTGTTAGGAAGTCTCTCAGACTACTCGCCTTTCTGTTGTCCCGGAACAGCTATATATGGATACCTGCTTTCCACAAGCAGCTGGAATCTTAGTCTCTCCATGAATTCTGCCTGTCTTAGCTTTCCAACCCCCTAATTATGAGAGTATCATGCAAACACCATGAAATGTAGGTTTGTGTTCCCAGAGCAGATCTCCAGAGTTAGATATTCAGCAGTCCCAGATCTCCACTCCCTCCCTGCTCCATTCCTCTTCCTCCTGTTGGTGAGCTGGGGTGGGGGAAGGGCTTGGATCTCACAGGGCTACAGCTTTAGTACATTACCCTTTTCTGTGGGGGAGTCTGCTCTTGTCTCCAGGTGTATGCAGTTTGGTGCAGTCCTCTTTCCTGTTGTTCTTTCAAGAGTAGTTGTATTAGTTATATTTTCATATTATATGCAGTTTTAGGAGGAAACCTCTGTCTCACCTCTCATGCCACCATCTTTAATCCTGGTCTTGTTGGACGTGTCATGTTGTTTTATACATTCACTTCATACTTTTAAGTATCGCATTTACCGTTACTTCTGTAATGCCTTTTTTCACCCATTTGCAAGGCAAATTTCTACTCATCCTTCCAGATTCAGCTTTGTTACTTCCTCTATAAACCTTTCCTGACTCCCTGGACCTTCAAAGCAGAATTGGTTTATCAGTCTTTAGTGCTCACATAAAACATGGGAGATCTCATCAAAATTTTCTGATTTTTATCTCCCATGAATCATGGACTTCTTTGAGAGAAAGGTAGTTCTTGATTTATGAATCATCCTCAGGGCCCATCATAGTACCTGGGTCAGAGTATATGCCTGGTTAATTTGTTGCATTAATTTTTAATTAAAAACAATGTACAGCATTGTTTCAATATAAGAATAACTATCACATATCAAATTTAAAAGTCAGAAGTATAAGTTCATCCCAACCTTGCTATTGGAGTGGGAATTTCTAAGACTACTCTTCTAATAATAACAGTAAGTAGTATTCTTGTTCAACAGATATAGGAGCCCCAGTAAGTGGGACAAAGCAGCAAATATAGTAAGGCCCACACCTGTGATCTTTCTCCATCAAAGGTCTAAAATTTACTTTACAGGATCAGTCATTCCTATAATTCTAAATTGGAAAATAAAAACAAGAGTTTTGGGAAGCTTCTAGGTGTTGGCTACAGAATCAAAGGAGCTGCCATAATTTTTATTGGCTATAAGCTAAGGTTCACTGGGTAATTGAATTCTTTGATTTTGGTTAAAATTGTATATTGGCTCAGGTGAGGATTCAAGTTGCAGATGAGTCAGTAATAAAGAAGAAATTTGCCCTCATAGAATTGTATTTTGGAGAATAAGAAGAATGGAAACAGACAAAAAAGCTCACAAGATGTCTCCTAATGGCAAAAGACACTATTAAACAGCTGAAAATAGCCCCTTTCTCTTTTAAATGGATAGATGAAAGAAAGCCAAGAGGCAGCTTAGCATTTTGGTCAAGCACCTGGGATTTGGTATTTATCTAGATTCATGACCCTCATCTACCATTTATTAGCTTTGAACTTTTGTGGGTAGTCACATAACCTCTCTAAACTTTAAATTTCTCTTGAATATAACATAAAGAATAGTACTAACTGGGTTGTTGTGAGGACTCAATAAATTAATATAGATCTCTAAAAAAGAGTCTTATATAGAATATAAGACTGATATTTCATCAAATGGACCAACTATCATATCATATGACAATAATTTTATAAAAAAGAAAAATGTTGGCAACAAAAATATGCAGACATGACCTCAGATTTTAAATGTTAAATAAATTTATGCTCCTTTTTGTTTCATCTTAGATAATTTCTTTTGAGTTGTAGTCAACTTTACAGATTCTTTCTTGAGCTGACTCCAGTAGGATGATAAACCCAGTGAAAAAAAGAATCTCTGACATAATAGTTTGTTTTGTTTTGATTTTAGTATTTCAATTTGACATTTTTGATAGTTTCCCTCTCTGTAAAATTTGCCATGCATTAATCCATGTTGCCCACCTCTCCTACTGGATGACTTCATGTATATTCATAATTACTTTTCTCATAAAATTTTATAGTTGAAATATAATTCACATTCTATAAAATTCACTAGTTTACAGTGTGAAACTCAGTAGTTTCTGGTATATTCACAAAGTTATTCAGTTATCACTATCTAATTCCAGGGCATTTTCATTATCCCAAAAAGAATCTGTATACCATGCAATAGTCACTCCCCAGTCCACCCTACCCTCAGCCCCTGAAAATCTCTGTGTCACTCATTATATAAATTTACTTTCTAATACTTTGTATATTATACAAAATACACATATTTGTCTATGATGTAGACTTCTGGGTATTTCATATAAATGCTGTCGTGCATTATATGGTCTTTTGTGTCTGGCTTCTTTCACTTAGCATAAATTAGCTATAGCTTTATCAGTACTTTATTTATTTTTATGGCTAAACAAGACTCTGTTATATGCACATACCACATTTTATAATTTCATCAGTTGATAGTCATTTGGGTTTCCAATTTTGGCTATCAAAAATAATGCTGCTATAAATACATGTGTTCAGGGTTTCATGTGGACTTTTGTATTGAATTCCTTGGGTATATACTTAGGAGTAGACTTGCTAAGTCATGTAATCATTCTGCATTTAATTTTTTGAGGAAATGCCAAATGGTTTTCCAAAGTGTATCACTTTACATTTCCTGCAAAGTAATGTATAAGGGTTTCAATTTCTCCACATCTTGCTGTTGTTTGTCTTTTCAATTACACCCATTCTAATGGGTGTGAAGTGGTACCTTATGGTGCTTTTGGTTTCATTTTCCCTGATGACTAATGATGTTGTGCACTTGGAAAGAATCTACGCTCTACTATTATTGGGTGGAGTGTCTATTAGGTCTAATTGGCATATGCTATTGTTCAAGTCTTCTGTTTCCATGTCAATCCTTTATTTATTCTATCCATTATTGAAAGTATGGTATTGAAGTCTTCAAATAATATTGTTGAATCGTCTATTTGACCCTTCAGTTCTGTCAGTTCTTGCTTCATGTATTTTGGAGTTTTCATGTTAGGTGAATTTATGCTCATAATTGTTATAGAATCTTTATGGATTGACCCTTTAACAGCATAATGTGCCCTTTTTTCCTTATGGAAATAATTTTTTTTGTTTTAAATTCTGTTTTGTTTAATGTTAATATAACCTTTCCCATTTTCTTTTGGGTATGCTTTGTGTCATCATCTTAGTCTTTTCAGGCTGCTATAAAAAAAAACAGGCTGGAGACCATATAAACAGCAGAAATTTATTGCTCACAGTCCTGGAAGCTAAAAGTTCAAGATCAGGGTGTCAGCATACTCAGGCTCTGGGTAGGTCCCTCCTCCAGGTTGCAGACTATTGACTTCTCATTGTATCCTCATGTGATGGAGGAAGCAAGATATCTCTCTGCAACCTCATTTATAAAGGCACTAGTCCCATTCAAGAGGATTCTGCCTTCATGTCCTAATCACCTCCAAAAGGGCACCTCACCATGAAAAACCATCACCTTGGAGATTAGGATTTAAACATATGAATTTTGGGAGGACATAACATTGACACCATAGTAATCATATATTTTCCCATCTTTTTTTTTTTTCAAATTCTGTCTTTGAATTATAAAGTTTGTCACTTGTAGACAGCACACATTTGGATCACTTTTTTAATCCATTCAGCCAGTTAATGGATTTTTCTGGAGTCTTTATTGCATTAATTAATAAAATTACTGATAATGTAACAGTTTTATTAGCCATTTTTCTGCTTTTATATGTCTGGTGTATTTTTTAACTATTTACTCTATTAATATTCTCTTTTTGTTTAATAGATGATTTCCAGGCTGCTTTTATGAATCCTTCCTCATTTATTTACAATATATTTGTTATTTTCTCCATGGTTGACCTGAGGATTGCAATTAACACCTTAATTTATAACTGTCAAGTTTGAATTAATACCAACTTGGTTTCAATAGTATACAAAAATTTTGTTCCTTTATAGCTCCATTCCTCCTACTTCTATGTTATCATTGTCACAAATAACATTTTCATACATTGTATAAACATGTACATACATTAATAATGGTTATCTTATAATCAACATATATTAATAATTTTATTTTATGCAATTGTATTTTAAATCATTTAGGAAAAAGAATAGTAAAAAATACATTTAAACTGACTTGTATTTACCCATTTAGTTACCTTTAGCAGTGTTTTTATTTCTTTTGTGGATTTGAGTTCCTGTTAAGTGTAATTTCATTTCTGCCTAAGAACTCCTTTCAGCATTTCTTGTAAGGCAGGTATAATAGTGACAAATTTCTCAATTTTTGCTTATCTTGGAATGACTTAATTTCTCCTTCAGTTTTGAGGGATAGTTATGCCAAAGATAGAATTCTTGGTTCACAGTTGTTCCATTTTTTATTGAAGTACTGTTGATATACAATCTTATATTGGTTTCAAGTATACAACACAGTGGTTCAACAGTTACCCATATTATTAAATACTCACCCCCACTAGTGCAGTTATCTGTCAACATAGGAAGATGTTAAAGAATCATTGGCTCTATTCTCTATGCTGTACTACCATCCCTGCGACTGACATATGATTGAGAAATTTTGTGTCCTTTTATCCCCCTCACCCTCCTCATCACCCAAACCCTCCCACATGGTAACCCTCAGACGATTCTCAGTCTCTATGAGTCTACTGCTATTTTGTTTGTTTTATTTTGTTTTGTTTTTATATTTTTTCTTTCAGTTTTTTGAATGTCATCCAACTGCTTTTTCTGCATTCACTAACATCTTTATTAGTGACATACAATGATAAATCATTTGTTAGAATTCATCTCTCTGATTCAAGTTGACTAATGTTTTTATTTGTGGTCTATATTTTACACTGTTTAATTCTAAGTATGTTCCCAGGAGCATTTCTGTTTTACAGAAGAGTAACTGACTTAAGGTGTACCGAGTGCCTTAGAAAACATTTTAAAATATCAACTTCATAACTACTACATTTTAGAGCTTAAGAAATGGAAAAGGTTAAATAGATTGACCAAAGATACTTTTAATACCATGTGGGTGTATTGATAGATCACATTTTAGTGCTTTTATAGGAATCATTGATTTGGTAAAATGCTTCAACTTAATTCTATTACAAAAATTATATTGCACAAGGGGTTGCAACAGATTTGGGGTTTGTCAACAGTTTGGGACAGTAGCTGGGTGTAGTCTTGGATGGTGTTTTGTTTTAATTGAAGTATCATTGATATACAGTCTTACGTTTGTTTCAAATATAAAAGACAGGGGTTCAACAGTTATGCATATTATTAAATCATCACCCACTCTAGAGTGGTTACTATATATCAACGTAGAAAGATGTTACAGAATCATTGACTATATTCTCTATGCTCTGATACCATTCCTGTGACCAACTTATATTGTGATTGTGAACTATTGTGCCCCTTCATCCCCTCCCTCTCCCCCTTGAGTTGCCCCAAACCCTCCCCCTTGGTAACCACTAGTCACTTCTCAGTGTCAATGAGCCTGCTGTTATTTTGCTCCTTCTGTTTTGCTTGGTTTTTATATTCCACAAATATGTGAAAACATATGGTGTTTGTATTTCTCTGCCTGGCTTGTTTCCCTGAGAATAATACCCTCTAGATATAGCAAATGGCAAGATTTAATTTCTTTTTATGGCTGAATAATATTCCATTGTGTATATGTACCACACTTTGTCCATTTATCTATTGATGGACACTTAGGTTGCTTCTATATCATGGCTATTGTAAATAGTATGGTGATAAACATAGAGGTGCACATATCTTTTCAAATCAGGGATTTTGTTTTCTTCAGGTAAATTCCTAGGAGTGGAATTACTAGGTCATGGGGTATTTCTATTTTTAGTTTTTTGAGGAACCTCCATAATTCTTTCTACAGCAGTCACACCAATTGACATTCCCACCAACAGTGCAGAATGGTTCCCATTTCTCCACAGCCTTTCCAACATTTGTTATTTCTTGTATTTTGGATAGTGGTCATGCTAACTAATGTGAGGTGATATCTCATTGTGGTTTTGACTTATGTTTCCCTGATGATTAGTGATGTGGAGCATCTTTTCATGTGCCTATTGGCCACTTGTATTTCTTCTTTGGAGAAGTGTCTGTTCAAGTCCTCTGCCCATTTTTTAATCAGGTTATTTATTTTTCAGTACTGAGGAATATGAGTTCTATATATATTTTGGATGTTTACCACTTATCAGATAACTAATTTATGAATATAGTCTCCAATACTGTAGGAATCCTTTTTGTTCTGCTGATGGTGTCCTTTGCTGTACATAAGCTTTTTAGTTTGATGTAGTCCTACTTGTTCACTTTTTATTTTGTTTCCCTTGCCCAAGGAAAAATTGCTTATGCTTAGATTTTTGCCTATGTTTACTTATAAGAGTTTCATGGCTCATGCCTTACATTCAGGTCTTTAATCCATTTAGAGTTTAATTTTGTGTATGGAGTTAAACAATTATCCAGTCTGATTCTCTTACATGTAGCTGTCCAGTTTTCCCAACACCAGTTCTTGAAGAGACTGTCATTTCCCCATTGTATATCCATGGCTACTTTATCATATAGTATTTGACCATGTATGTGAAGGTTTATATCTGGACTCTCTATTCTGTTCCATTGATCTATGGGTCTGTTCTTGTGTCAGTACCAAATTGCTTTGATTACTGTGATTACTGTAATCTTGTAGTAGAGCTTGAAGTCAGGAAGCATAATCCCCACAGGTTTGTTCTTCTTTCTTAGGATTTCCTTGGCTATTCAGGACCTTTTGAGGTTCCATATGAATTTTAGAACTATTTCTTCTAGTTCATTGAAAAATGTCACTTATATTTTAATAGAGATTGCACTAAATCTGTAAATTGCTTTGGGAAGGATGGCCATTTTGAAAATATTAATTCTTCCTCTCCATGAGCAAGGGATAGATTTCTATTTATTGGTGTCTTCTTTAATATCTCATGAGTGTCTTATACTATTCAGAGTACAGATCTTTTACCTCCTTGGTTAGGTTTATTCCTAGGTATGTCATTCATTTTGAGGCAATTGTAAATGCAGTTGCTTTCCTGATTTCTCTTTCTGCTAGTTCATATGGCAATGCAGCAGATGCCTGTATATTCATTTTCTTTCCTGCAATATGACTGAATTTTGTTATTGGCTCCAATATACTTCATTGGAGTCTTTAGGGTTTTCTATGTATAATATCATGTCATCCTCAAATAGTACCAGTTTAATTTTTTCCTTATTAATTTGGTTGCCTTTTGTCTCTGTTTTTTCTGATTGCCATGGCTAGGACCTCCAGTACTATGTTGAATAAAAGTGGTGAGAAAGGGCATCCTTATCTTGTTCTTAATCTTAGAGGAAAAGCTTTCTGCTTTTCACTACTAAATATGATGTTGGCTGTGGATTTGTCATATATGGCATTTATCCTGCTGAGGTACATACTCTCTATACTAATTTGTTTGAGAACTTTTATAATGAATAAATGTTGAATTTAGTCAAATGCTTGTTCAGCATCTATTTAGATCTTCATGTGGTGTTGATCCTTTTTGTTAATATGGTGTATGATATTGATTGATTTATGAATATTATACCATCCTTGCATTCCTGGAATAAATCTCACTCTATTATGATGGATGATATTTTTGATGTATTTTTGAATTTGGTTCTCTAATATTTTGTGGTGCATTTTTTGCATCTGTTTGCCAGTGATATTGCTCTATAATTTTATTTTTTTGTGGTGTCTGGTTTTAGGTATTAGAGTGATGCTGGCATCATAGAATGAGTTGGGGAGTCTTCCCTCCTTTTCTAATGTTTGGAATACATTAGGAAGGTAGTGATTCTTCTTTAAATGTTTGGTGGAATTCAGCAGTGAAGACATCTGGGTCTATGTTTAGTTTTTTTATTACCAGTTTGATTTCATTGCTGATAATTGGTCTGTTCAGATTTTCTGTTTCTTCCTGGTTCAGTCTTGGAAAGTTGTATTTTTCTAGAAAGTTGCCCATTTCTCCTAGGTTGCCCAATTTATTGGCATATATTTTACATGGGATTATCTGATAATTATTTGCATTTCTGTGATGTCCATTTTGAATATTCCTTCTTAATTTCTGATTTCATTTTTGTCTGTACACTCTCCTTTTCCTTAACAAGTCCATCTAAGAGTTTTTCTATTTTTTTTATTTTCTCAAAGAGCCAGCTCCTGGTTTCACTGATTTTTTCCTATTATTATTCTCTTTTTTATTTATTTCTGCTCTGATTCTTATTATTTCCCTAATTATACTAACTTTGGGCCTCATTTGTTCTTTTTCTAGTTTCCTTAATTGTGAGTTTAGACTGTGTGTTTGGGATTGCTTATTGAAGTAAGCCTGTACTGCTATGTACTTCCTTCTTAGAAATGCCTTCACCATGTCCCACAGATTTTGGGCTGTTGATTTTTTGTTCTCATTTGTCTCTATGTGTTGTTTGATTTCTGTTTAAATATGTTCATTGACCCATTGATTATTTAGAAGCATGTTTTAAGCTTCCATGTGTTTTTTTGTTGTAGTTGTTTTCTTTATGTAACTTACTTCTGGTTTCTTACCATTGGGTTCTGAGAAACTGCTTGATATAATTTCAACATTTGGAATATATTGAGGCTCTTTTTGTGGCATAGTATGTGATATATTCTGAAGAACATTCCCCTTACACTTGAGAAAAATGTGTATCCTGCTGCTCTTGGGTAGAATGATCTGTAGAAAATTGTTAAGTCCATCTGATCTAATACATTGTTCAGTGCTTCTGTTTCCTTGTTTATTTTCTGTCTTTTTGGTCTATTGATGTGAATGGTGTGTTAAAGTTGCCTAAAATAAATGTGTTGCCATCTGATTCCCCCTTTAATTCTTTTAGTATTTGTTTTACATATTTAGGTGCTCCTATGTTGGGTGCATAGACATTATAATGGTTATATCCTATTGTTGGACTGACTCCTTTATCATTATGTAATGTCCTTTGTCTCTTCTTACTTTCTTTTGAAGTAATTTTGTCTAATATAAAGAACTCAGGAATGAATTCCAGTTGGAGATCCAATCATTACGGAACACAGTATCAGAAATGAAACATACAATGGACAGTTTTAAAAGCAGATTAGATATGGTGAAGTACAAGATCAGTGAAATAGAAATTAGAGAAGAGGAATACAAGAAAGCTGAGGCACAGAGAAGAAAAAGGATCCTTAAGAATGAAAGAATATTGAGAGAACAGTGTGACCAATCCAAAGGGAACAATATTCATATTATAGGGGTACCAGTGGAAGAAGAGAGAGAAAAAGGATACAAAGTGTCTTTGACTAGGTAATTGCTGAAAACTACCTAAAGCTGGGGAAGTAGATAGTCTCTCAGACCATGTAGGTACACAGATCTCCCAACACAAGAGACCCAAGGAAGACAATACCAAGGCATATAGTAATTAAAATAGCAAATATCAAAGATAAGGACAGACTCTTAAAGCAGCCAGAGAGAGAAATAAGATCACATACAAAGGAAAGCCCATCAGACTATCATCAGACTTCTCAACAGAAACCTTACAGGCCAGAAGGGAGTGACATGATGTATTTAATGCAATTAAGCAGAAGGGCCTTGAACCAAGATTACTTTATCCAACAAGATTATCATTTAAATTTGAAGCAGGGATTAAACAATTTCCAGATAAGCAAAAGCTGAGAAAATTTAACCACTGCAATCCACCTCTACAGTGTATTTTGGAGGGACTGCTATAGATGGAAGTATTCCTATGATTCAAGAGCTGCCCCCAGAGGTAATAAAACCACAGTAATGAAAGAAGAACAGATAATTCCTAAGCCAATGCAAAATTAAATTAACTATCCCCAACGTCAATCAAGGGATAGACAAAAAGTACAGTGTATGATATCTAATATATAAATAATGGAGGAGGAAGAAAAAGAAGAAAAAAATACCTTTAGGTTGTGTTTGTAATAGCATATTAAGTGAGTTAAGTTAGACTCTCAGATAGTAAGGAATTTAACCTTGAACCTTTGGTAACCATGAATATAAAGACTACAATGGCAATAAGTACATACCTATCCATAATCACCTTAAATGTAAATGGACTGAATGCACCAATTAAAAGACATGGAGTCACTGAATTGATAAAAAATCAAGACCCATCTTTATTCTGCCTACAAAAGACTCATTTTAAACCCAAAGACATATACAGACTAAAAGTGAAGGGATGGAAAAAGACATTTCATGCAACTAGTGAGGACAAAAAAGCAGGACTTGTACTACTTGTATCAGAAAAAACAGACTTCAAATAAATATAAAGTCACAAGAGACAAAGAAGGACATTACATAATGATAAACGGGTCAATTCAACAAGGAGATATAACCATTATAAATACCTATGCGCCCAACACAGGAGCACCTACATATGTGAAACAAATACTAACAGAATTAAAAGTGGAAACAGAATGCAATGCATTCATTCTAGGAGACTTCAACACTCCACTCACTGTGAAGGACAGATCAACCAGACAGAAAATAAGTAAAGAGACAGAGGCACTGAACAACATATTCGAACAGACGGACCTAACAGATATCTACAGAACTCTACACAAAAAAGCAGCAGAATACACATTCTCCTCAAGTGCACATGAAACATTTTCCAGAATAGACCACATACTAGGCCACAAGAAGAGCCTCAGTAAATTCAAAAAGATTGAAATTGTACCAACTGATTCTCAGACCACAAAGGTATGAAACTAGAAATAAATTATGCAAAGAAAATTTAAAATTCCACAAACACATGGAGGCTTCACAACATGCTCCTTAATAACCAATGGATCAATGACCAAATAAAAACAGAGATCCAGCAATATATGCAGACAAATTGCAATGATATTTCAACATCACAAAATCTGTGGGATGCAGCAATGGCCATGCTAAGAGGAATTTATATTGCAATACAGGCCTAACTCAGGAAAGAAGAACAATTCCATATGAACAGTCTAAACTCACAATTAATGAAGCTAGAAAAAGAAGAACAAATGAGACCCAAAGTCTGTAGAAGGAGGGACATAATAAGGATTAGAGCAGAAATAAATAAAATTGAGAAGAATAATACAACAGAAAGGATCAATGAAAGCAAAAGCTGGTTCTTTGAGAAAATAAACAAAATAGATAAACCAGTAACCAGACTTATCAAGAAAAAAAGAGAGTCAACTCACATAAACAAAATCAGAAACGAGAAAGTAAAAATCACTACGTACAGCACAGAAATACAAAGAACTATTAGAGAATAGTATGAAAAATTGTATGCTAACAAACTGGATAACTTAGAATAAATGGACAATTTTCTAGAAAAATAAAACCTTCCAAGGCAGACGAAGAAACAGAAAATCTGAACAGGACAATTACCAGCAACAAAATTGAACTGGTAATCAAAAACCTACCTAAGAACAAAATCCCTGACCAGATGGCTTCACTGCTGAATTTTATCAAACATTTAGTGAAGACCTAATACCCATTCTCCTTAAAGTTTTCCAACTAGTAGAAGAGGTAATACTTCCAAACACATTCTATGAGGCCAACATCACTCTAACACCAAACCAGGCAAAGACACCACAAAAAAAAAATTACAGACTAATATCCCTGATGAACATAGATGCAAATATACTAAACAAAATATTTGCAAACTGAATTCACAGAAACATCAAAAGGATCCTCCATCATGATCAAGTAAGATTTATTCCAGGGATGCAAGGATGTTAGAACATTCGAAAATCGATCAACATTGTTCACTACATTAACAAAAAGAAGGACAAAAACCACATCATCATCTCCATAGATGCTGAAAAAGCATTTGACAAAATTCAACATCCATTCATGATAAAAACTCTCAACAAAATGGGTATAGAGGGCAAGTACCTCAACATAATAAAGGCCATATATGACAAAACCACAGTCAATATTATACTTAAGGGCGAGAAGCTGAAAGCTTTTCCTTTAAGATTGGGAACAAGACAAGGATGCCCACTCTCCCCACTTCTATTCAACTTAGTACTGGATGCCCTAGCCATGGTAATCAGACAACACAAAGAAATAAAAGGCATCCACATTGGCAAGGAAGAAGTTAAACTGTCCCTGTTTGCAGATGACATGATTTTGTACATAAAATAACCCTAAAGAACCCACTCGAAAATACTAGATATAATATCAGACTTCAGCAAAGTTATAGGATACAAAATTAATACGCAGAAATCTGTGGCATTCCTATACACTAACAATGAACTAGCAGGGAGAGAAATCAGGAAAATAATTCCATTCACAGTTGCATCAAAAGTATAAAATACCTAGGAATAAACCTCAGCAAGGAAGTGTATGATCTATACTCTGTCAAATACAAGACACTTATGAGAGAATTTAAAGAAGATACCAATAAATAGAAACACATCCCATGCTCAGTGATTGGAAGAATTAATATTGTCAAAATGGCCATCTTGCCTAAAGCAATCTACAGCTTCAATGCAATTCCTATCAAAAAACCAACAGCATTCTTTAACAAACCAGAGAAAATCATTCTAAAATTGGTATGGAACCAGAAAAGACCCCGAATAGTGAAAGCAATCTTGAGAAGGAAGAATAAAGCTGGGGGAATTATGCTCCCCAACATCAAGTTCTACTACAAAGCCACAGTAATCAAGACAATTTGGTACTGGCACAAGAACAGACCCATAGACCAGTGGAACAATCTACAGAGCCCTGATATAAACCCAACCATATATGGTCAGTTAATATATGATAAAGGAGCCATGGACATACAATGGGGAAATTACAGCCTCTTCAACAGCTGGTCTTGGCAAAACTGGACAGCTACATGCAAAAGAATTAAACTGGATTATTGTTTAACCCCATACACAAAAGTAAACTCGAAATGGATCAAATACCTTACATGAATGTAAGTAATGAAAGCATAAAACTCTTAGAAGACATCATAGGCAAAAATCTCCTGAGTATAAGCATGAACAACTTCTTCCTGAACGCATCCCCTCGAGCAAGGGAAACAAAACCAAAAATTAACTCATGGGACTACATCAAACTAAACAGTTTCTGTATGGCAAAGGACAGCATCAACAGAAAAAAATGGATCCTACAGTATGGGACAATATATTTGTAAATGATATACCCAACAAGGGATTAACATCCAAAATATATAAAGAATTTACATGCTTCAACACCCAAAAAACAAATAATCAGATTAAAAAATGGCAGAGGATATGAAGAGATAGTTCTCCAATGAAGAAATTCAGATGGCCAACAGACACATGACAAGATGCTCCCTATCACTAATCATCAGGGAAATGCAAATTAAAACCACAATGAGATATCATTTCACACCAGTAAGGATGGCCAGCATTGAAAAGACTAAGAACAACAAATGCTGGAGAGGTTGCAGAGAAAGGGGAACCCTCCTACAATGCTGGTGGGAATGTAAGCTAGTTCAACCATTGTGGAAAGCAATATGGAGCTTCCTCAAAAAAATTAAAAATAGAAATACCATTTGACCCAGGAATTCCACTCCTAGGAATTTACCCTAAAAATTCAGCAGCACAGTTTGAAAAATCATATGTACCCCTATGTTTATTGCAGCACTATTTACAATAGCCAATAAATGGAAGCAACTTAAGTGTCCATCAGTAGATGAATGCATAAAGAAGATGTGGCACATATACGCAATGGAATATTATTCAGCCATAAGAAGAAAACAAATCCTACCATTTGCACCAACATGGATGGAGCTGGAGGGTATTATGCTCAGTGAAATAAGCCAGGTAGAGAAAGACAAGTGCCAAATGAATTCCCTCATTTGTGGAGTATAACAACAAAGCAAAACTGAAGGAACAAAATATCAGCAGACTCAAAGACTCCAAGAAGGAACTTGTGCTTACCAAAGGGGAGGGTCTTGGGGGTGTTGGTGGGGAGGGAATGAGAAGGAGATTGAGGGGTATTATGTTTAGTACACATGGTGTGAGGGTGTCACTGGGAAAACAGTGTAGCATAGGCAAGGCACATAGTGAATCTGTGGCATCTTACTACACTGCAGGACAGTGACTGCATAGGGGTATGAGTGGGGACTTGATAATATAGGTAAATGTAGTAACCACATTGTTTTTTCATGCGAAACCTTCATAAGAGTCTATATCAGTAATAACAATAAAAAATTAAAATAAATAAATAAATAAATACTGCTACTCCTGCTTTTTTCCTGTATTATTTGCATGATATATCTTTTTCCATTCCTTCACTTTTAGTCTCTGTATGTCATTGGGTCTGAAATGCATCTCTGGTAGGTGACATAAAGAAGTATCTTATTTATTTATCCATTCTCACACTTTATGTCTTTTAATGAGTTCATTGAGTTCATTTACATTTATGGTGATTATTTATAGATATGCACTTTTTGCTATATTATTCAATGTTTTCTGGTTATTTTTTATAGCTACTCTCTTTTCCTTTTCTTCTTTTCCTATACTCTTCTCTTGTTATTTGATGATTTTCATTAGTACTGTGATTGGATTTCTCTTTTTCAATATTTTTTTGTATCTATTGTTTTTAATTTTGTGGTTACCAAGGGTTCAAGGATATCTTCCATACCACATAACTGTCTACATTAAATTGCTGGTAACTTTCTATGAAACACAATCTAAAGGTCCTTTTTCGTCTTCTTTATCCTCCACAGTTTTTTTATTAGATATAATAATTTTCTTTTTCATATCCCTTGGCTGAATATGTGTACACTTGATTTTTATTCTTTTCTTTGTTTTAATTTTGTACTTGTTTTGTAATTAATTGGTCTATTATCTTTACTGTGGGTTTATTTCCACTGGTGAAATGTATTTCGCCTTAGGAACATTTCCATTTACAACAGTCTCTTTAACATATCATGTAGGGCTGGATTAGGGTAGTGAATTCCTTCAAGTTTTGTTTTTCTGGAAATTGTTTAACCCCTGATTCAAATTTAAATGATAATCTTGCCAGATAGAGTATTATTGGTTGGAGGTCCTTCTGTTTCAGTACATTAAATATATCATGCTACTCCCTTCTGGCCTGTAAACCTCTGCTGAGTTGTCTGGTGATAGCCTTATGAGGTTTCCTTTATCAGTAATCGTTTTCTATCTCTGGCTGCTTTTAATACTCCTTACTCTTGATCTTTGCCATTTTAATTATTATATATCTTTGTGTAGCTTTCCTGGGGTACCTTTTGTTAGGGTCTCTCTCCACTTCCTGACTTAAGTGTCTATTTCCTTCCCTAGATTAGAAATGTTTTCAACAATTTCCTCAAAGAGACTTTGTATCCCTTTGTCTCCCTCTTCTCTTTCTGGTACCCCAATTGTGTGAATATTGTTTCATTTAGTTTTGTCACACCACTCTCTTATTTTTCTTTCATTCTTAGACATCCATTTTACTTTCTGTTCCTCAGCTTTGCTGTATTCCTGCTCTCTCATTTCCATCTTATTGACTGTATCTTCTACCTACCTCATTGAATGGAATATACTCTTAAATCCTTTCAATGTATGTTTCATTTCAGACACCATATTCTTCAGCTCTAAATTTTGAATCTTTTACCCTTTTATTGAAATCCTCCATGAGATCTTGACTATTTCTCTATAAATCCATGAGCATGTCTATGACTTTTACTTTGAAACCTTTATCAAGATTTGTCGGAATATTGGGAGGAAAAGATGGCGGTGTGAGTAGTGTGGCAGAAATCTCCCAAAACAACATATATTTTGAAAATACAGCAAATACAACTACTCCTAAAAGAGTGACCAGAAGTAAAAGTACACCAGCCAGTCTACATCTGTGAGAACCCAGCATCTCACAGAAAAGGGTGAAGTACAAAGCCGTGACCCTGCAGGACCTGAGTACTTCCCCAACCCCATCTCACCAGTGGGAGTAAAAGAATCAGAGTGGGGAGGGAGTGGAAGCACAGGACTGCTAAATAACCACCCCTAGTAATCTGTTCCAGGAGCACAGACACACATTGCATAATGCTCTGGATATTAGAAGAGCTAAAAAGCAAAGTCCAAGACTAAGACTGTGAACAGTTTCCCACAGCCGGCTGCCCTGGGACAAAGGAAAAGTAGGCACTTTAAAAGTATTAAAGGGACAAAAGTTTAACAGGTGGACAAAGTCGTCCTGGCACACTCAGCCCAGCAGGTTGGGAAATTTGAAGAGCTTCAGGTGCCCCTGGTTGGCAATGGAGCTCCGAGATCCCTCTCCACGATAAGCAGCGTTCCATTCCTTCCTCCATATTGGCACCTGCAGGCAAACCAGCTGTCCCCCACCATTGCTGCAGACTGGTTGGAGGGCAACTCTGCCTACAGCAAAAACACATCTTAATGCACAGACTTCTCCCTGAGTGCAGCTGACTGGCCCAGACCAAGAGGCTCCTCCTTGTGTGCAGTTGACTAGCACAGATAGCAGAGACAGGCGCTGAGACCAGGAGCCACAAAAAGGCTTTGTACTCACGGCACACACACGCGCCACTCGCCTGCAAACCCTGCCATCACCCTAGGCCATCCTGATCATGGCAGCTTAGGGGATTAACCCAGAGGCCGCTCCCTGTGTGTGGTTAACCAGCATAAACAATGGAGACAGGCATGGCAACCAGAAAGCAGGAAGGGACTTTGTTCTCCCAGCTGACTCACACACCACTTGCTGGCAACCAATCTTATTGGTCCAGAACCATGAAAAGGTAGAAGAACTTGTTCACTCCAAAATCCCTCAAACACCAGAAAGAGGGCTCAGTGAGACTGAAATCACCAATCTTAAAAAGAATTCAAAATAAAAGTCATAAGCATGCTGATGGAGCTACTGAAAAATATTCAAGAGCTAAGGGATGAATTCAAGAGGGGAACAACTGAAATGAAACAAACGATGGAGTGATTTAAAAGCAGATTAAATGAGGTTGAGAAGACTTAAATAGAAATCAGAGAACAGGAATACAGAGAAGCTGAGGCACAGAGAGAAGAAAGGATCTCTAGGAATGAAAGAATATTAAGAGAACTGTGTAACCAATCTTAACGGAACAATATTCACTTTATAAGGGTACCAGAAAAAGAAGAGAGAGAAAAAGGAATAGAAAGTGCCTTTGAATAGGTAATTGCCAAAACATCCCCAATCTGGGGAAGGAAATAGTCTATCAGGCCATGGAAGTGCACAGATCTCCTGACAAAAGGGACCCAAAGAGGACAACACTAAGACATGTAATAATTAAAATGGCACACATCAAGGAAAAGGACAAATTATTAAAAGCAGCCAGAGAGAGGAAAAAGATCACCTACAAAGGAAAACCCATTCCGCTATCATCAGACATCTCAGCAGAAACCTTGGAGGCCAGAAGGGCGTGGCATGATATATTCAATGCAATGAAACAGAAGGGCCTCCCACCAAGAATACTCTATCCAGCAGGATTATCATTGAAATTTGAAGGACGGATTAAACAATTCCAAGATAAGCAAAAGTTGAGGGAATTTACCTCCCACAAACAATCTTTACAGTGTATTTTAAAGAGAACATCTAGATGGAAGTATGCCTAAGGCTAAATAGCTGTCACCAGAGAAAATAAAACAACAGCCAATGAAGTATAACAACTAAATACTAACCAAATGCAAAATTACATCAGCTATCCACAAAGTCAGTCAAGGGATACACAAAGAGTACAGAATAAGACACCTAACATAAAGAATGGAGGAGAAAGAAAAAGAAGAGAGAGAAAAAAGAATCATCAGACTGTGTTTATAATAGCTTAACAAGAGAGTTAAGTTAGACTGTTAGATAGTAGAGAAGCTACCGTTGAACCTTTGGTAACAACAAACCCAAAGCTTGCAATGGAAATAAGTACATATCTATCAATAATCACCCTAAATGTAACTGGACTGAATTCACCAATCAAAAGACACAGAGTTACAGAATAGATAAAAGAAGCAAGACCCACCTATGTGTTGCCTATATGAGACTCACCTCAAACCAAAAGACATACACAGACTTAAAGTGAAGGGATGTAAAAAGATATTAAATACAACTAATAGGGAGAAAATAGCAGTTGTTTCAGTACTTGTATCAGACAAAATAGACTTCAAAACAAAGAAAGTGACAAGATACAAAGAAGGACATTTCATAATGATAAAGGGGTGAGTCCAACAAGAGGATATAACCATTATAAATGTCTATGCACCCAACAAAGGAGCAACTACATATGTGAAACAAACAATAACAGAATTAAACGGGGAAATAGAATGCAATGCATTCATTTTAGGAGACATCAACACAACCCTCACTCCAAAGGACAGATCAACCAGGCAGAAAATAAGTAAGAACACAGAGGTACTGAACAACACATTAGAACAGATGGACCTACAAGACATCTATAGAACATTCCACCCAAAAGCAGCAGGTACACATTCTTCTCAATTACACATGTAATATTTTCCAGAATAGACCACTTACAATGTCACAAAAAGAGCCTCAGCAAATTCAAAAAGATCTAGATTGTACCAAATAACTTCTCACATCACAAAGGTATAACTAGAAATAAATTGTATGAATAAATCAAAAAGGCTCACAAACACATGGAGGCTTAACAACATGCTCCTAAATATTCATTCGATCAATTACAAAATTAAAAGAGACAAATGAAAACAACAGCACAATGCCCCAACTTATGTGGGACACAGTGAAAGCAGTTCTAAGAAGAAAGTATATAGTAATCCAGGACTATTCACAGAAGGAAGAACAATCCTAAGCAAATGGTCTAAATTCACAGTAATTGAAACTGGATAAAGAAGAACAAAGGAGACACAAAGTCAGTGGAAGGAGGGACATAATAAAGATCAGAGAAGAAATAAATAAAATTGAAAATTATAAAACAAAAGAAAAAATTACTGAAACCAAGAGCTGGTTCTTTGGGGGAAAAAATAGATAAAACCCTAGCCATACTTATCAATAAAAAAAGAGAATCTACACACATAAAGAGAATCAGAAATGAGAAATGAAAAATCACTATAGACACCACAGAAATACAAAGAATTGTAAGAGAATACCATAAAAAATTATATGCTAACAAGCTGAATAACCTAGAAGAAATGGACAACTTTCTAGAAAAACACAACCTTCCAAGACTGACCTAGGAAAAACCAGAAAACCTGAACAGACCAATTACAAGCAATGAAATTTAATCAGTAATCAAAACACTACCAAGAGCAAAGCCCCCGTAACAGATGGCTTCACCACTGAATTTTATCAGACATTTAGAGGAGACATAATACCCATTCTCTGTGAAGTTTTCCAAAAAATAGAAGAGGAGGGAATATATCCAAACTCATTCTATGAAGCCAGCATCACTCCAATACCAAAACCAGGCAGAGACACCACAAAAAAAGAAAAGTATAGACCAATATCCCTGATGAACATAGATGCAAAAAAACTCAACAAAATATTAGCAAACTCAATTCAAAAATACATCAAGAGGATCATACATCATGATCAAGTGGGATTCATCCCATGGATGCAAGGATGCTACAATATTCAAAAATCCATCAACATCATACACTACATCAATAAAAAGAAGGACAAAAATCACATTATCATCTGCATAGATGCTGAAAAGGCATTTGACAAAATTCAACATCCATTCATGATAAAAACTCTCAACAAAATAGGTATAGAGGGCAAGTACCTCAACATAATAAAGGCCATATATGACAACCCCACAGCCAACATTATGCTTAACAGTGAAAAGATGAAATCTTTTCCTCTAAGATCAGGAACAAGACAAGGATACCCACTCTACCCACTTTTATTCAACATAGTACTGGAGGTCCTATCCATGGCAATCAGACAATACAAAGAAATAAAAGGCATCCAGATTGGTATGGAAGAAGTTAAACTGTCACTGTTTGCATGTGTCATGATATTGTACATAGAAAACTCTAAAGACTCCACTCCAAAACTAGTAGATCTAATATCTGAATTCAGCAAAGTTGCAGGATACAACATTAATACACAGAATTCTGTTGAATTCCTTTACACTAATGATGAACTAGCAGAAAGAGAAATCAAGAAAACAATTCCATTCACAGTTGCATCAAAAAGAATAAAATACTTAGGAATAAACCTAACCAATAAAGTGAAAGACTTATACCCTGAAAACTACAAGAAACTTTTGAGAGAAATTAAAAAGGACACTAATAAATGGAAATTCATCCCATGCTCTTGGGTAGGAAGAATTAATATTGTCAAAATGGCCATCCTGCCTAAAGCAATCTACAGATTCAATGCAATCCCTATCAAAATACCAAGAGCATTCTCCAATGAACTGGAACAAACAGTTGTAAAATTTATATGGAACCATAAAACACCCTGATTAGCCAAAGCAATCATGAGAAGGAAAAACAAAGCAGGAGGAATTATGCTTCCCAAGTTCAAGCTCTACTGCAAAGCCACAGTAATCAAAACATTTTGGTACTGGCACAAGAACAGACACATAGACCAGTGGAACAGAATAGAGAGTCCAGATATTAACCCAACCACATATGGTCAATTAAAATACGGTAAAGGAGCCATGGATATACAATTGGGAAATGACAACCTCTTCAACAGTTCTTGTTGGCAAAACTGAACAGCTACATGCAAGAGAATGAAACTAGATTACTTTCTAACTCCATACATAAAAGTAATCATGGAATGGATCAAAGACCTGAATGTAAGTCATGAAACCATTAAACTCTTAAAAGAAAACATAGGCAAAACTCTCTTGAATATAAACATGAGCAACTTTTTCATTAGCTTATCTCCCTGGGAAAGGGAAACAAAAGCAGAAATGAACAAGTGGGATTACATCAAGGTAAAAAGCTTCAGTACAGCAAAAGACACCAACAGCAGAACAAAAATGCATTCTACAGTATGGGAAAATATGTTCATAAATGACATATCTGATAAGGGTTTGACATCCGAAATATATAGAGCTCACGTGCCTCAACAAACAAAAAGTGAATAATCCAATTAAAAATGGACAGATGATCTGAACAGACACTTTGCCAAACAAGAAGTTAGATGGCCAACAGGCACAGGAAAAGGTGCTCCACATTTCTAATCATAAGATAAATTCAAATTAAGACCACAATTAGATACCACCTCACACCAGTTAGGATGGCCAACATCAAAAGGCAAAGAACAACAAATGCTGGCAAGGATGTGGAGAAAGGAGAACCCTCCTACACTGCTGGTTGGAATGTAAATTAGTTCAACCATTGTGGAAAACAGTATGGAGGTTCCTCAAAAAACTAAAAATAGAAATACCATTTGACCCAGGAATTCCACTCCTAGGAATTTACTCTAAGAATGCAGGATCCCAGATTCAAAAAGACATATGCACCCCTGTTTTTATTGCAGTACTATTTACAATATTCAAGACATGGAAGGAACCTAAGTGTCCATCAGTAAATGAATGGATAAAGAAGATGTGGTACATATACACAATGGAATATTATTCAGCCATAAGAAGAAAACAAATCCTAGCATTTGCAACAACATGGATGGAGCTAGGGGGTATTATGCTCATTGAAATAAGCCAGGTGGAGAAAGATAAGTACCAAATGATTTCACTCATTTGTGAAGTATCACAACAAAGCAAAAACTGAAGGAACAAAAAGCAGCAGACTCACAGAACACAAGAATGGACTTAGGATTACCAAAGGGAAAGGGACTGGGTATGGTGGGGGGGAAGGGAGGGATAAGGAGGGAAAAGGGGCATTAAGGTTATCAAGCATAATGTAGGGGGCACAGGGAAGGTGTAGCACAGAGAAGACAAGTAGTGACTCTATAGAATCTTACTATGCTGATGGACCGTGACGATAATGGGATATGTGCTGGGGACTTGATAATGGGGGTAATATCGTAACCACAATGTTGCTCATGTGATTGTATATTAATGATACCATAATAAAAAATGAAAAATATATAAATAAAAGAAGATTTGTGATCTCTGTTTCATTTAGCCCTCTTCTGGTGTCTTGTCTTATAGTTTTGTTTGGAGAATATTCCTCTGCCTGCTCATGTCTTTGTTTCTTCCTTTGCATCACGTGGTTTGCTATGTTTCCTGGCCTATGGAGTAATAGTTTTATGAAGGAGTTGTCCTATGGTGTCCAGAACCTCAATATCCTTTACTCTCCAGTGTCTGGTTCCACTTTGTGGAAGGCTCTGCTGTTGGTGTGCTGTGGGCAGTGCTGCCTTTCTGTCCATCTTCTGTAGTGGTCTGAGTCTGCAGCTCGAGCAGTTTCGTTCAGTGGCCTTTGCGGCTCAGAGAAGAAGTTTCTGCTTTGTTTGCTGTGGATGGGGCCACCCTCTTCTTGCCCTGGAGCAAAGGTGGGGCTGCAGGGTTAATGTGTTGGGCACGGCCATTGTGTGGCTCTGGGGCAGAGCAGGACATGCATCATTCAGCTTGGATACCCACAGGGAGGAAGGAGTCCTCAGGGCCACCTCCTTCAGGCACCTTCCTGCTTGGGCTGAAATGGAGCCATGAATGCTTGGAGAGTCTCCCTCTGCCTGCCAGGCAGCAAAGCCTTATACTCCTTCTAGGCAAAGTGGGTTGGCTCACAGCAGTGTATGCAGGGAGGTGGCTCAGGGCTGTTTTGCCTGTGAGGAGAATGGAGCAACTGGGGCTCCTGAGCATTCCCAAGCTACTGGGCTAATGGAGGGCTGGGGAGGTATCACTGATCTCACCTTCCTCCTGAGAAGAGGGCTCCAACAAACCCTTGCCCTCCAACCTCTGGCAAGTCCTTCAAATTGCCATCTCTGCTTTTGTCTCAGGGGGACTGGTGGAGCTTGTCTGTTCTCCACAAGCAGCTGGAATCTCAGTCTCCCCAACTGATCCACTTGTCCTTGGTGTAAGCCCCAATCATCACGAGAACCCAGTGTAATGTGGGCTTTTACTCCTGGAGCAGATTTACAGGGCCAGGTATTCAGCAATGAAAGGCTACTACTCCCACCCCACTCCATTCCTCATTCTCCCACTGGTTTGGGTGGGGGTGGGCTTGGGTCCCACTTGATTGCTGCTCTGCCACTTTACCTTTCTCTGTGAGGGCTTCTCTTCTTCCCCAGGTGTAGGTAGTTTGTTCAGCAGCCTTGAGATAACTTTTGGGTTTAGTTGTATTTGCTGTATTCTCTTCAATATGTTTTTGGGAGGAGGTTTCAGCTTTGCCTTTCTACTCCATCATCTTTTTCTCCACCCTTAGATCCATTCCACTGCTATTTGGCCTCCATGATTTCTGATTTTAAATAAGACATTAATCATACTGAGAATTACCAGTATATAAAGTTACTTCTCTTTTACTGCTTTCAAGGCTCTCTGTCCTTGGTTTTTGACAGTTTGATTATAACACATCTGTGTTGATCACTTTCAGTTTATCCTCTCTGTACTTCATTGAGCTACTTGGATTTGTAGGTTCATGTTTTATCAAATTGGTGTCATTTCCAGACATTATTTCTTCAAATATTCTTTATCTCCTTTTCCCTCTTCTCTCTTTCTGAGACTCCCAGTTTGTGTATATTGGTATCAAAAAAGTTTTATTCATTTTCCTTAAATATTTTTACTTCTGTGTTTCACACTGGATAATCTTAATTGACATGTTTTCTAATTCATTGATTATTTTTTCACCCTGATCAAATTGTTTATAGAGCTCCTATAGTGAAATTTTCATTTAGGTTATTTCATTTTTCACTCCAGAATTTCTATTTGGCTCATTTATAGAATTTATACCTATCAGTGTTCTCTTTATGGTGAGATTTATTCTCATACTTTCCTTTAGTTCTTCGGAGACAATCTTTTAGTTCTTTGAACAAATTTTAAATGACTCATTAAAAGTCTTTATCTAGTAAGTCCAAAGACTGTACTTCATCAGGGACAATTTCTATTGACTGCTTTCCCCACTCCCCTTGGATAAGCCATATTTTTTCTTTGTATGTTTCATATTTTTTTCTTGAAAATGAGATATTTTAAATAGTATCATGTAAGAGCTCTGGAAATTTGATTTTACCCCTCCCCAGAATTTATTATTGTTGCTGTTTTTTGTTGTTGCTCCTAGTGGTTGTTTTTGGACTATTTTGAAATAATATTGTAAAAGTCTCTATTAATTGTTTTGTTTGACCATGGATATTTCATCTCATTTAGTTTAGTGGTCAGCTAATAATTGGATAATTGTTTCCTTAAATTTATGGAACCAGAAAGTCTCCCAGTCTTTACCAAGATTTCTGCATGAATATTGATGTATACCTTCAATACTCAGCCAGGAAGTTTGACAGCTATGAGTTAACCCTCACTTAATGATTTCAGAGAGTCTCAAGGTGAGCTACAGTTGAGAATTTATGGACTTCTTAATTCTTTCCTGAGTTTGTATACATCCCTAGGCATGTGCACAGCCCTGCATATTTGTTTGACCTTCTAGATACACAGAATAATTTTGGAGATTTTCAAAGACCTCTATGGACTTCTCATCTGCAAGGTTTTCCAAATTACTTCATTTTTTGTTACACTACTGTTTACTCCAATTATCTACTCCCTCAGGCACCTGAGATAAAAAATTGTGGCTAAACGTTTTCACCAAACTTCCCCATGGAAAAGTCTCTTCGTACTAATCAAACTCCTAGTTAGGACAATAGGCTCTACCAAGGCAACACCAGACTGGTTGAATCATCATAAATATCTTGGAATAGGATTTTGAAGGAGCTCCAACAAACAGTTTTCTCCAGTGGCTGCCAAGCTACTGGTTTTCAGTGTACCTGCACGTAGTAAAGTTTCAAAACTAATATGGAGCTAAGGAGAGCAGATGAGAGTAGATTAACTTAAAATGCTATAAAATTCACTGTTATTGCTGAGATTCAGTCTTTTTCCTTTTAAAATACATTCTGGATTACTGAAATAACTTTGGTTAATTTCCTTAGTTCTGAAAGTGTCAATTTGGACAGTTGTTTTCTTTGCTCTCATTGCTTCCTTTAGTCAAGCTGATCAGGCATAACAGGGAATGCTAGTGGTTATAGTAAACTTCAGTTTTCTTGCATTTAAAGTGGGTTTATAAAATCTACCTTAGAGTTTTTCTTAAGGATAAAATGAAATTTTGAAGGTAGAGGAAATGATTATGTACAGTAGTACATACTTAACAACTAGTAGCATTTATTTTTGCTGAGATATTCTGTTTTTCATTGTTTCAAGATAACTTATCATTACTTTTTGAAGCATTTATCACAGCTTCTTTAAAATCATTTTCCAGTAGCCCCGATAACTTGTTCATCTTTTTTGGTATAAATCAGTGGTCTTTTCTGATTAAGTTTGTGATTTTGGTATGTTCTTAGTGTGACAGGTGATTTTTTAGTCTATCCTGGAAATTTTTTCTATTATTTTAAGATACTCTGGGTCCTATTGTACTTTTTGGCAGGAAGTCACCTTCTGTAGGTTTAGCATGCAGTTCTTAGTATACTTTTGTGGGCTGTAGTTTCAATGACAGTTTAATTTTCATAGCCTTTCCTGGGTTATTATGGTCTGCTTGATTTAACTGGTGCTGCTGGGAGTCCCACTGGTTCCTGCTGGAGCTGCCTGAGGGGATGGGACGGGATTACCCAGATTGATTCTCTGGTTGGGATGTCTGTGGGAGTGCTGTGTGGTGGGTTCCCCTACAGCCTGACCCCTCCTCAGATGTTCCATTTCCCCTTGGGAAGAGGAGAGAGTTCTTGGCTCAAGAGAACAAGGAAACTTCCCAGACAGCCACTTATTATGGCCACATCCCTCCCACCAGTTCTTCCTGCCAGCCCTGGTATCTGAGTTCATAAGACTCTCAGAGTTAGGAGAGAAAAGAGGCTTCTTAGACCAGATCACCTGCTATAGCTGGGTCTCTCCTGCTGTCTCTGTCTTCTAACCTCAATATCTCTTTATGAAGGGAAAGGATAGTCTCAGACCTGGCAGGTATGTGTCCCCTGGTTCCTTATTTTTGGCTGGGCTTCCATTTGATACCTCTTACTGGAAATGTTAAACCTACCTGATGTCAGGTGGATGACAGTTTTATCCAGGAAAAGAATGTGCCTACGTGGGTTTCCTTCTGTTACTAAGTTATGGGAAGGGAAACACTGGATCTAGGTCACCTTCTTTCATGTGATGGACAACACTAGATATAGTTCACTTTCTTCTTACCACCTTTCAGAGTTCTCCTTTGTTTGTCTTTTGGCCATTTCCATGTCTTATAATTTTGTGTCATGAGGAGAAGGGGAAAATGGGTCTGCATCATCTTTTGACAGGAAGTTTCAATATTTATTCTTAATAATAAAAATTATAAAAACAAGAACAAGTACTATAGACTTAATAGTAGAATTACTGATAGTATTTATTTTATTTTTCTATTTAGAATTGAAACCAAAAGTATTCATTCCTGCAATACTATGGTACATTGGAATAAGCAGAGCTTTGTAATCCTGAGTTTGATATCCAGTTCTGTCACTTCTTAGTGGGGTGATATTTGGCAAATGACTTAAATTCTTTTAGCCTCACTTTCCTAGACTTAAAATAAGTCTACTAGTAATCTCTCTTTTAGAGATTTGTGAGGATTAAATGATATAATGTATATACTATATTTAGCATAGTTTTTGGTTAGTGATTACTAAATGGTAGCTCTTTTTATTGAAGTATAGTTGATATGCAATCTTATATTAGTTTCAAGTATACAACACAGTGCTTCAACAATTACACACATTATTAAATCCTCACCCCAACTAATGCAGTTACTATTGGTCAACATAGGAAGATGTTAGAGAATCTTTGGCTATATTCTCCAGGCTGTACTGCCATCTCTGTGACCAACTACATTATGATTGAGAATTTTATGCCCCTTTATCCCACTCTCCCTCCTCACCCTCTCACCCCAGCTCCTCCCCTATGGTAAACACCAGTCACTTCTCAGTGTCTATGAGTCTACTACTGTTTTATTCATTTTGTTTTGTTTAGATTTTAGATTCCAAAAATAAGGGAAATCATATGGTATTTGTTTTTCTCTACCTGGCTTATTTCACCGAGTATAATATCCTCTAGGTCCATCCATGTCACAAATGGCAACATTTCTTCCTTCATTATGGCTGAATAATATTCCATTGTATATATGTACCACATATTCTTTATCCATTTATCTATTGATGGACACTTTGGTTGCTTCCAAATCTTGATTATTGTAAATACACAGCATTAAACATAGGGGTGTATGATGATAGTTATCTTTATGTATTGTTAGCATCTCTCATCTAGAATCCCATTATTTTCTATGTCAGTGGTCAATACTCTGACCAATACATGACTTTTAGAGTACTTTCTCTATTCTTAACAATAAAAATAAGTAACTTCCTTTTAAAGATGGCCAGCTTCCAGTCTACGGGCTCTTTCTGGCAAAGACCCTACATGCTGTACTGTACACATCTGTACAAATGCTTAATTTTTTCTCCTTTGTTGAAAGCAGGTTTCCCCATTTCAGGGTTCAAGCAGATGTTTCTTTATTTAAACTGCTCCAGTGAGAGGAAGTAAAGAGACAGACACACAAGAAGGAAAGGGGTATGGGTCATAGCTCCACATTTATTCAGAGATCACAGTGCCAGGAAAATTGTGCGCACCAATTGTAATTTGTTTTTTCCGTTTTATTTGATTTTTTTCAAACAGGAATTTCTTGTTTCCTTAGATACTAATTAAATCTGTTACTGAGAACCAGCCATCAAACTTTCAGTGCAATGATGGATGGTCAAATACTGTATTTATTGTGGGTTCTAACTCCAGCTGTTTTAGCACTATCCCAGAAAACACTCATTGAAACATGGAAAATTCAAACTAGTGATTAGGTATCAAATGAAACAAAAAATCATTCCAAACTATCTGCCTGGTTTCAAAGTTGTTTTTGTAACTGAATTCAATCACTCTAGTCAGTAGAAAAATATAAAATCTTGGAATAAAACTGTTTCATTAAACAGAATTCAATCATTCTGGTCAGTAGGAGAATGTAGTCTTGGAATAAAACTGTGTTTTATTAAACAGGATTAAACAGAAAGTTAATTCAGGCCAGCATGAATTCAAGTCCCATTCTTTTCAGTTGTTTCAGTATATGACGCTAGGAAAAATAAGGACCATCCTGGTTAAGTTCACAGTAAGAACTGTGTAGCTTGAACATATATGTAGATGACAAATTGTAGAAATATCTACTAAGCAGGAAGCCAACTGAATTGGACAATTCAGTTGTTCCTCATTTGAAAAGACAACTATCTTTAAAGGAGACATGATGTGATAGAAAGATCAGGTCTTTAGAGTTAGTTAAGTGTCTTTGAATCAACTTACTATACGTGTGATGTTAAGGAGGTTATATCATCTCTCTAGGTCTCAGTTTCCTCAGCTGTAAAATGGTGCTAATCAAACCCATTTTCCAACTAACAAACAGTAGTAACCTCATAGAAAAATGAACAAAGAGCACAAGAAAATTACAGAAGAACAAAACATAAATGACTGCAAAGCATGAAAAATTTCCAACCTCACATTAAATAAATACACATTAAATGTGATGCCATTTTTCTCTTTTCAAATTACCAAAGAGCCCAAAAATAATAATGCACGGTTGGTAAGGGTGTGGTGAAATGAGGATCCTTGTACACCCATGGAATGTAAATTGCCACAACTATTCTGGAAAGAAGTCACAAAACATACTAACAGGCTTCAAATAGTTCATAACCCAAAACCCTGTTACAGGAATGCTCCTTCCAAGAAAGTCAAAGAGAAAAGTCAGAAGCCTCACAAACATTTATTTGCAAAGCCACTCATTGCAGCAATATTTATAATAGTAACATTGGAAACCCAAAGGACCAACAATAGGAAGAAGTTCAAATAAATTATTTATTATTCATATAGAATATTTTGCAAGCTTTTAAAATGATATTTAAATAACATTTAATCTTCTGATTAAACACTCAATGTGAAGACAAACAAGAAAAATAATATATACAGCATTGTCTCAATTTACAAACATACATACATAATGTGTATATGTGTGTGTGCATGTGTGTGGTGTGTATAAAACAATGAATGACTTGAAGAAAAAGTGTTTAAAATAATGAATTGTGAAAGAAATTATGTTCATTTTTTATTTTATCTTTCTTTAACTTTCAATATCAGTACAACGAACATGTTTTCACAATCAGATCAGTATAACATATCATGATAGCTGTGAGGATTAAATGAGCTTCTTTGTCTAATGACTTACACAGAGTAGGTGTGTGGCTTCTCTTTTTTAAAATTTTGGTTTATCATTTTATTTGACTCATATAATGTAATTATAGCCAGAGTATTGACATCCTCCCTTCCCCTTGCTTCCAGTTCCAAATCTTACACATTTTTGTACTACTGACTCAGAACTCACTTAGCTCAAAGCTCACCTTGTCTCTGATATTTTTCTTCTTTAGATTCCTTCAAAATGTATACATAATATGAAAAGTGTTCAAAATAATAAGGAACTAGGAAAATGCAAATTAAAACCACAGTGAGATGTCACCATATACCAATCACAATGGTTAAAATAAAAAAAAATAGTGACAATATCAAATGCTGGAAAGAATGGCGACCAACTGGGAATATAAAATTGCACCGCCACTCTGGAAACAAGTTTGGCAGTTTCTTATCAAAATAAACATGGAATTATTAAAGTACCCAACAATTATACTCTGAGGCATTTATCCCAGAGGAATCAAGAGTCATGCTCACAGAAAAAAAAATATGTAAATGGAAGTTCATAGGAGGTTTATTCATAATATTCCCAAACTGGGACAATCCCAGCTGTCCTTCAAACAGTGAATAGTTAAACAATTTAGGTACATACTAGGTACATGGCATATATATATTATGGAATACTACTCAGAAATAAAAATAATGAACTATTGATACATACAATTTAAATGAATTTCCAGGGAATTATGCTTAGTGAAAATAAAGAACAATCTCAAATGTTGCATACTGTATGATTATATTTACATAAAATTATTGAAATGACAAAATTAAAGAAAGGAACAGATCAATAGTTTCCGGGAGTTAGGGATTCAAGCTGGTGGAATGAAGGTGGTAGGTGTGTCTATAAAGAGATAGTACAAGGGAGACTTGCTGGATATTCAAAATAGAAAAGTTCTTTATCTTGATTTTAGTGGTTGATTAAGAAACTCACCGAGGTCATATAATTATAAAGAACTTATAATGCACACATATATGTGTACACAAATGAGTACAAGTAAAATAGAAACTCTGATAAAGATTGGTGGATTATGTCAACGTCAATTTCCTGATAGTGATAGTATACTATGGTTTTGCAATATTTTACCATTGGGTGAACTGGGTGAAAAATACAAGGGATTTTTCTGTAGTAACTCTTACACCTTCATGTGCATCAATAATTATCTCAGTGAAAATTTCAATTAAAGAATGCATGCATATATACCATGGGTCCTGCATTACCTCATATATTTCATGCCATTGTAAGACATTGCTCCCTGGTCACCAAAACTCCTTGTAAGTAGACAGTGTTTCCTGCTATTTTATAACATGTACCTAACACTTAGGTTTGAGCCCATAAATTTTATTTTATTGAATTTGAAAGCAATACCCCAACAAAATATATTTATGACAGTGGCAAAATTGAGGTATTTTATTATTTTTTATTTTCTAATTATTCAATAGTGTCATTATAAAAATGTCTTGATTACCTCCCATTTTCTGAAAACAGATAGAATATGGAGCTAAAAACAGAAAAGACCAATTGATATTGCCTAACTTTTATGCCTTATTGAAAGTATCTTAGCATAATGATTTAAAGTGAGTTGAAGTCCCAACTTTGCCCCTCACTAGCCTTTGGGAAAGTTATTTAACCACAGTTTTCCCACTCCACAAAATAGGGGCAATAATGGTACCTCTATCATAAGACTGTTATCAAAATTAAATGAACATGTAAAATAATTAGCACAGTATGTTATTTATTTTTTTCCCATTGCTAATATCCTTCTGGTCAGCTCCCAGTATAGATGATCTTAAGTGCTGAACCATGTATGTAGTATGGGCAGGGGATATGTTAATATATTAATTTCCCAGGGATGCCACAATAAAGTATCACAAATTTAGTGGCTTAAAACAGAAACTTATCAAGTAACTCTAGAGGGTACAAGTCAGAAATCAAGGTATTGGCAAGGTTGATTCCTTCTGAGCACTCAGAGAGATTCTGTTCCATGTTTCTCTCCTAGATTTTGGTGGTTACTGGTGTTGTTTGGCTTGTAGACTCATCGCTTTGATAGTTTCCTCCATCTTCACATGGCATTCTCCCTGTGTATCTCTTCCCCTGTGCTGTATATCCATCTTCTTATAAGAACACCAGTCACGTTAGATTTAGTACTCACCCTACTCCAGAAAGACCTCATGTTAACTTGATTACATCTGCAAAGACCCATTTCCAAAAAAGTTCACATTCACAGGTTCTTGGTGCTAGGAATTCAACATACCTTTTGGGGGAATGCAATTTAATCCATAATATTTAGGAATTAGGAATAAGGACCACAGCTGAAGACTGAAGTAAGAATTTAATTTTTTTTTTACAATTTATTTTATTTTAGTATCTTTAACCTACAATTACATGAGCAATATTGTGATGATTAAACTACTCCCTTCATCAGGTCCCCCCCACCAACCCCATTACAGTCACTGTCCATCAGCGTAGTGAGATGAGAATCACTACTTGTCTTCTCTGAGCTGTACAGTCCTCCCCGTGCCCCCCCACCCTATGCCTGCTAATCGTAATGCCCCTTTTACCCTCTTATCCCTCCCTTCCCACCCATCTCCCCAGTCCCTTTCCCTTTGGTAACTGTTAGTCCGTTCTTGGGTTCTGTGAGTCTGCTGCTGTTTTGTTCCTTCAGTTTTTTTTCTTTGTTCTTATACTCCACATATGAGTGAGATCATTTGGTACTTGTCTTTTTCGGCCTGGCTTATTTCACTGAGCATAATACCCTCCAGCTCCATCCATGTTGTTGCAAATGGTAGGATTTGTTTTTTTCTTATGGCTGCGTAATATTCCATTGTGTATATGTACCACATCTTCTTAATCCA
>JAQQAC010016209.1:60667215-60787138 GCA_029783875.1 Phataginus tricuspis | reverse complement strand
GGAGTGCTGGGGTGGAGGGGCGCTCTGGTCTCGCTGGATTGCATTTCCGTCCCGCCTCGCCGGGTGCCGAGTCCTCTGTCCGGAGTGTCTGGCCGCCAGAGCTCTGGGGGGGGGAGCGCTCGGTCCCACCGGGTCGCCGCTCCGTATCCCGTCTGCCTCACCAGCTGCCAAGTTCTCACAGGTGTAGCTGTACGCTGTGCACTTTCCTGTGTATTCTGGTCTCTCTTTTAGGGATAGTTGTATTTGCTGTATTTTTGTGAATAAATATAATGTTGGGAGGAATTTTTCTGCTGGTCTGTTCACGTCGCCATAGTCCCGGAAGTCGAATTTAAGGTTTCTTAAAGAAAGTGCAACTAGAAGTTTTTATTTGAGTAAGCAGAGTGGGCAGGGGGAAAAGAACAATGATAATGGACACAGACATAATTAGAAACAATATGTGGTGAATAAATTCAGTTACTTTCTCTTTATCTCTTTGGATATTTAGTCTCTGGGGCTCATATTGTGTTTGTATTAATTTGTAAATTCCTTACTAGATTGGGAGCTTTTAGTGAGTGGAGATATCTATTTCTTACCTGTGTCCCCTGCATTGTCTTCCCCAGAGCTTGGCATAAAGCATGTACTCAATTAGGGCTTTCTGAACTGAACTGAACTTAACAAAGTTAGCAAGGAGTTGATGATTGAGGCACTCTTCCAACTAATGCAAATGAGCTTCCTTCTCTATAAGGGTTCCCCAAAGATAAATAAATCTGTTTCAGAGATAAGATTCGTGTATTATACCTTTTGTGAAGATGCAATAGAAAAAGATCTAAGAGGATGAACTCCTAACTGATGGACAAGTTCTACCGTAGGTAGTTTCCAAACTTTGCTTGAATGCATTTTGGAATGGCCACACTTGGTACTTCCCATAATTATAATTGTTAGAACATTTTAAAAATGTGTTTGTTTGCTTGCTTCATTAAATATTTAGGTCAAATGCCTATTTATGTAATTAAAGCCCACTTTTCTTAGTCCTGCCCTCTGGTAACACACAAATTAAGTACTATTATAAAACCACAGTCCAAGAGTGATATTCAGTGGTGAAAGCCAAGGTAGAGAAAGGGCAATGATACGATCAACACTCCCAGAATAAATAGTTTCTGTTTATTTCTCCGACAGCTGGACATAAGCATTTGCCTTATTCTGTCCCTGTAACTTAGATTTAGAAGGTACAGCAGACAAGATTTCTATTTGATTCCAGTCCAGGATATAAGCTGCACAAATATAATTTCAGTCCTAAGATGGTTAACTAGATCAGTGCTTTAGATCTCAAAAACGCCTATTTCTCACTTCCTTTCCCCCAGGGTATCTGGACACTGAAGTATGGCAGGACATAGGTTTGAGTTCTTTCCTGGGTGTGTGTAAATCATGCAATTTCTTTCCAGGGGAGTCCAGACAGCTTCATTTATACTACCTGTTATTCATATGAGTACATATTACAAATGAGGAAACTGAGGCCCAAACTGGTTAAATGAGGTGCTAAAGTCATAAAGCTGGTAGAGGTTTCCTTAAGTCCAGAACTTCCTTTAAATGACCCAAATAATGGACAAGGACTCTATAACATGAGAAAAGAAAGTCACATTAGCAATTTTACAGTGAGCCAGCCATAATTAACAAGCTGATTGTTACAAGAAAAAGATAATCTGAAAGACTTTCCCAGGAAGTGTATCCAGTTTCTGATACTGTTTGGTGTTTTAGACTCATTAAGCCTGAGAAGAGACCCAGCCAAATAGACTTTGGGCAGAGGAGCCTGATTTAGCTTTGTTTCAAAAGCCACCATCTGATGGCTCTCTCTCTCTCAGAAGTTGTGCATTCTATGTTGTACACCTAAACCTTAGCCTGTCAGTCCACCACTTCTTTTTCCTAAAGGAGTACTCTACCAGAAGAAAATTAAAGATCTGCTCCTTTGGTCAGCTGTTTACTTGTAGTCATAGTGACCACTAACAGAATTGAGACTTTAGGTCACCTGCTGTCCAATCTATTTTGGCCATTTCCTTAAAAAGACAAAAATAAATGATTATATCACATAACAGTACTGTGTTGCCATGACAACATAATAGTGAGCTTTGGCTTTTGTTGAGTATGCAATAATGGAATCACCTTTTTGTTTTAAAAATACAATGCCTGCTGGCATCAAATGAAGTAACTTATTAGAAAGATTTTATTGCTACCCACAGGAATAATTAGTTCTTGATTCCTACTGGAAATTACCTCCCTTCCCAAGTTATACTCCCACTTCATTTATATGTTCTCTGTGGACTTTGCCAACACATTGTAAAGGAAAAAAAATTAAAAATCAATATTGCTTTATTTTTCAAGGGAAATATTCTGAATAGTTACAGAAGTCAGCATTAAGTTTTCTATAACTTTTACACCTCATTTAAGTTTATATTAAATCCATTTCATTACTTCATGAAATGAGAATACCAGAGCAGGGTATAATCAGAATACCCATCCCAGGAACAATGAAAAACTAAATCAGGCCATGGAGGTCCTTCCTTTAGGAGGATTTGATTGGGGCTACTGAAAAAGAAGTGGTAAGAACTGTGACACTATGAGACCATAATTCACTGGAATCTTGACTGTAGAACCAAAAGGGAAATAAGACATCCTTAACACCTCAGGAGGTGATTATTATCTGGAAGGGACACTTTGAGCTGGTATCATGTTGTATCACTTAAATGTCCACGCCTGGAGTTCTTGTCCTTACTTCCTCAAGAGACAGTTATATAAGAAATTACGACAGTAAAACTATTCTTTAGAAGACCCCAATAAGAGAATTCACCTGCTAGGATGATTTAACAACCTGAGAGAAACTCTCTCATCACCCCTTGAACGAGCCTAGTAAGGTTTTTAATTCTGGTGGAAAGACACCCTTGCTCCCCTTGTGAGAAAGTAGCATTTGTGGTAACAAAGCCAGAGACAAATAAGAGAGCATGGGCAAGGCTGTCAACGTGGACAGCAGTAATGAGGTTAAACCCCAGTGACAATGTCAAGATACAACCATCAGTTAAAAGTACCTATCAAGAAAAGCTACAAATCAACAGAGCAGAGATGGCAGCAACAGACATAACAGGAGGACTTGGGCCACCATGAGATATATTTGATCTGTCTGGGGTACTGCCATGGAAAGAATGGACTTGAAAGGTTTGAACACCCAGCAAATTGTATGTGGGAACTTCAAAGTAGAAATTTATTTGATTCCCATTAACATGGTTACCAACATTCCTTTGTTGTTCTTCCCCATGGCTTCAGTCCATCTCAATGAACATACAGACGTGTAAATGCACCTAAGAGCAACCTATACCTTAATCACAGTTCCTTGCCAAAAGACTACTTTCTGACTCCACACCAAATGGTATAATGGTATAGGACCATCTAAAATCTGAGGTAATTCTTCAAGGATGACCTCATAGGGAAAAATGAGAACAAGTGTCAATTTTACAATCTTTCAATCAAAGAATCTCTTTTTGATCTGTTTTCTACATTGAGTTACATGTAAATTTTTGCTGTTTCTTGAACACTCTAGGAATGATCTAACCTTAGGACTGATGCACTAACTGTTCCTTCACCTAGAATGCTTTATGCCTGGATATGTATATGGTTAAATCCCATCCTGAACAACAACAAAAATTTTGCTCCACAATATTTGTCACTTCCTAAATACCACATACCTTCTAAATACCCTATAATTTTGCTATTTATTATGGTTATCATTTATTATCTGTCTTCCTCTACTAGAACAAAATTTATACATAAGGCAGTGCAGGATTTTTGTCAAATTTGTTTACTTAATGGCCTAGAACAGTGTTGGGCAGAGTTGGTTCTCAATTAATATTTGTTAAATGAATGGACTCCCAGACAGCATGTCCATATTCCCCCTCCCCAATATGACCCTTAGTCTACCCAGATTTCCTTATTCCGGTATTTCAATGAACTGCATTTTTTTCTTTCCTGTTCATCTTTTTATTTCCTTTTCCTGAAAAAATACCTCCTCTCTACAGCACCTACTCAGGGTCCTGTTCTCTGTTAAGGACGCAACCAATCCCCAGAGTCTAATAGCTGAAAGTAACTTATAGGATAACCTTGCCTACAAACCCAAATAAGTTAGGATGGTTGGGAAGACTTCAGGGACCACACAAAGATGATGTGGGAGATATTTGTGGCCAAGTAAAACTTCTGGCCCCAAATTCCATACCATAATATCTATGGGTAGGAGACAGATAGCCTGATATAATGGAAAATCCTGGGATTTAGAAGTGATGGGTTTCAGTCTTGGCCTGCTACTTATTTGTTTGTGATACTGGGAAATAATCTGACTGATTCTCAATTTACTTATCTCAAAACTTTGAAGGGATAGAACTAATTGTTTTGCAGAATTGCTATGGTGAGAAATGAACATACAACAATGCACTTAACTCATATTAATCTCTTAATAAATTGCAGCTATCATTTCCAGCACACTTTCCTGCTATATAATTTGTGCACATTACGTTAGTTCTCCCTCTCACAGTGTTGTGATAATTAAATAACAAAATGGATTAAGAAACTATAAAATGCTGCACAAAGATTAATTGGCCAGTTAGGATACACTATTAAATTAAGTCAAAAAGCAAAAGTCAGTCTTTCAATGTCTACAAGTCTGATGGTAAAACAGGGAGAAAACTAGTTACCACTAAGTTGTAAATTTTAGAATAGAATGTTATTGTAAAAAATTAGGTGTCATCTGACTGACAGTTCAACATGCTTCTGAAAAGGTTAGCAAATTTTCTTAAACAGAATCACATTCTGATGATCTATCTGATGAAATCATTATGCAAAATATTTTATTTGGATAAACATACCATGTTGGATTCTTTAAAACTGCTTCAGAGTGAACCATAGGAATGGGTAAAAGCCTTCAAAATAGTCACAGCTACTATAAGACCATGTCCACCTAGCTTTCTTGGCCAGCCACGTACTCTTTAAGTGTCCCCATCTTCTCTTGTCTGTGAATTCCTGCTTGCCTTGACCTCCAGTTTACCAAAAGAGCAAACCTCACCTTCATTTTCTTATACTTAGATATTATTCATTCACTTACTCATTTAACAAAAAATTAATAGGCACTATATGCCATGCAGTGGGGATGAAAACACATATAAAACTTAATCACTGACAAACGGACACAGAGTAGGAAAGAGATTTCCAGATAAAAGCACTAACAGATGCAAAATCCCAGAGACATAAAACCTACAGGTCAATTCTGGGAAGATGGCAGCGTGAGAAGGGCAGTGGAAATCTCTTCCCCAAACCATATATATTTGTGAAAATATAACATACAAACATTCCCAAAAGAGAGACCAGAAGATAAGAGTACAACATCCAGGCTATAGCTACATCTGTGAGAACTCAGCTCCTCATGAAGCGGGTAAGATACAAAGCTGTGACCCAGTGGGACCTGAGCACTCCCCCACCCCAGCTCACCGGCGGGAGGAAAATAATCAGAGTGGGGAGGGAGTGGAAGCACAGGACTGCTAAATAACTAGCCCTGGTGATCTGTATCAGGAGCACATGGTGTATTGGAGATTAGAGAAATGGAAGGACAGGATCCAAGATGGAGACTGTGAGCAGGTCCGCACAGCCTGCTCTCCTGGGACAAAAGAAAAGCAGGTGCTTTTTTAAAAGTCTGAAAGAACCAAGGGCACAACATTGAAACAAAATCATCCCAGCATACTCAGCCTAGCAGGCTGGGAATCTAGAGGAAGTTTGGACCCCCTAATCAGCTGCTGGGTAAAGCAACCATACTGAAGTCCCTGACGGCAATAAGCAGCCTGCCATTTGTTCCCCCCAGCCGTCACCACAAACGGTCCAGTGGATCTTCCACAGCTGCGGAACAGCAGGAGAGCGACCCCGCCCACAGCAACAACACAGAATCCCCTCCCGGCGGATGCACAGCTAACCAGGAAGGGCCGTGGATGCCAGAGCAAGGTCTGGAAGGCACCAAGCAGTGCACAATGTACCCAGTATGGCTGAAAACCGCTGTAGATCTCTAGGATAGCCTGAGGGCAGAACCACACATGACAACTCAGGGGATTATCCCAGAGACTGCCTCCTGGTGTGTGGGTAACCAGCACAGGCTGTGGAGAAGGGCAAGGAGAACAAGCAGGAAGGGACTTTGTTCTCCCAGTTGACACATGTGGCACCTGCCTGCGACCATGTCTATTGCCATGAAAAGACAGAAGAATATGGTCCAGTCAAGGATCACCCAGACAACCCCAGAGAGAGGGCCTGGTGGGATAGATTTAAACAATACTCCTGAAAAAGAATTCAGAATAAAAGTCATAACCATGCTGATGGACCTACAGAGAAATATGCAAGAGCTAAGGGAGGAAGTCAGGAGAGACATTACAGAAATGAAACAATTGATTGACAGACCCAAGAGCAGACTGGACGAGGTGCAAGAGACTGTTAATGGAATAGAAATCAGAGAAGAGGAGTACAGAGAAGCTGAGGCAGAGAGAGATAAAAGGATCTCTAGGAATTAAAGAATATTAAGGAAATGGTGTGAACAATCCAAATGGAACAATATTAGCATTATAGGAGTACCAGAAGAAGAAGAGAGAGAAAAAGGGATAGAAAGTGTCTTTGAAAAATTCTCGAGGAAAACTTCCCCAAGCTGGGAAAGGAAATAGTTTCTCAGACCATGGAAGCCCACAGATCTTCCAACCCAAGGGACCCAATGAAGACAACACCAAGATATATAATAATTAAAATGGCAAAGATTGAAGACAAGGACAGAGTATTAAAGGCAGCCAGAGAGAGAAAAAGATCACCTACAAAGGAAAACCCATCAGGTTATCATCATACTTCTCAACAGAAATTTTACAGGCCAGAAGAGAATGGCATTATATATTTAATGCAATAAAAGAGAAGGGCCTTGAACAAAGAATACTGTATTGAGCATGATTATAATTTAAATTCAAGGGAAGGATTAAACAATTCCCAGACAAGCAAAAGTTTAGAGAATTTGCCTCCCACAAACCACCCCTAGAAGATATTTTAAAAGGGCTTCTCTAGATGGAAGCACTCCTAAAGCTAAATAGATGTCACCAGAGAAAATAAAATCACAGAAAAGAAAGAAGGCCATCCAAATACCAACTAAAGGTAAAAAATAAAATCAACTAGACACAAAAACAGTCAAAGGAAACACAAAAGAGTGCAGAATAAAACACCTAACATGTACAAAATGAAGAAGGAAGAATAAGAAGGGAGAGAAAAAAGAATCATCAGACTGTGTTTATAATAGCTTAATAAGAGAGTTAAGTTAGACTGTTAGATAGTAAAGAACCTACCCTTGAACCTTTAGTAACCATGAATCCAAAGTCTGCAATGGCAAAAAGTACATATCTATCGATAATCACCCTAAATGTAAATGGACTGAATGCAACAACCAAAAGACACAGAGTAATAGAATGGATAAAAAGCAAGACCCATCTATATGATGCTTACAAGAGACTCACCTCAAACCCAAAGACATACACAGACTAAAAGTGAAGGGATGGAAAAAGATAATTCATGCAAACAACAAGGAGAAAAAAGCAGGCGTTCCAGTCCTTATATCAGACAAAATAGAATTCAACACAAAGAAAGTAACAAGCAATAAAGAAGGACATTACATACTGATAAAGGGGTCAGTAAAACAAGAGGATATACAATTAAAATATATATGGACCCAACACAGGAGCACCAACATATGTGAAACAAATACTAACAGAATTAAAGGAGGAAATAGAAAGCAATGCATTCATTTTAAGAGACTTCAACATACCACGCACTCCAAAGGACAGATCAACCAGAAATAAAATAAGTAAATACATAGAGGCACTGAACAACACACTAGAGCAGATGGACCTAACAGAAATCTACAGAACTCTACACCCAAAAGCAGCAGGATACCCATTCTTCTCAAGTGCACATGGAACATTTTCCAGAATAGACCACATACTAGGCCACAGAAAGAACCTCAGTAAATTCAAAAACATTGAAATTCTACCAACCAACTTCTCAGATCACATAGGAATAAAACTAGAAATAAATTGTACAAAGAAAACAAAAGGGCTCACAAATACATAGAGGTTTAACAACATGCTCCTAAATAATCAATGGATCAATGACCAAATTAAAACAGAGATCAAACAATAAATGGAGACAAATGACAACAGCACAAAGCCCCAACTTCTGTGGGACACAGCAAAGGCAATTCTAAGAAGAAAGTATATTGCAATCCAGGCCTATTTAAAGAAGGAAGAACAATCCCAAATGAATAGTCTTAAGTCACAATCATTGAAACTAGAAAAAGAACAAATGAGGCCCAAAATGACCAGAAGGAGGGACATAATAAAGATTAGAAAAGACATAAATAAAATTTAGAAGAAAAAATTAATGAAACCAAGAGCTGGTTCTTTGAAAAAATAAACAAAACAAATAAAACCCTAGCCAGACTCATTCAGAGAAAAGGAGAATCGACACACATAAACAGAATCAGAAATGAGAAAGGAAAAATAATGATGGACCCCACAGAAATACAAAGACTTATAAGAAATGTTATGAGAATTTATATGCTAACAAGTTGGAAAACCTAGAAAAAATGGACAACTTCTTAGAAAAATACAACCTTCCAAGACTGACGAGGCAACAAACAGAAAAACTAAACAGACCAATCACCATCAATGAAATTGAATTGGTAATCAAAAAACTACCCAAGAACAAAACCCCCAGACCAGATGGATGCACCAATGAATTCTACAAGACATATAGAGAAGAAATAACACCCATTCTCCTTAAAGTTTTCCAAAAAATAGAAGAGGAGGGAATACTTCCAAACTCTTTCTATGAAGCCAGCATCACTCTAATACCAAAACCAGGCAAAGACCTCATAAAAAAGAAAATTACAGACCAATATCCTTGATGAATGTAGATGAAAAAATACTCAACAAAATATTAGCAAACCGTTTTTAAAAATACATCAAGAAGATCATACACCATGATCAAGTGGGATTCATCCCAGGGATGCAAGGATGGTACAACATTGGAAAAGCCATCAACATCATCCACCATATCAACAAAAAGAAGAACAAAAACCACATGATCATCTCCATAGATGCTGAAAAAGCATTTGACAAAATTCAGCATCCATTCATGATTAAAACTCTCAACAAAATGGGTATAGACGGCAAGTACCTCAACATCATAAAGCCTATATATGACAAACCCACAGCTAACATCATACTTAACAGCGAGAAGCAGAAAGCTTTTCATCTAAGATAGGGAACAAGACAGGGATGCCCACTCTCTCCACTATTATTCAACATAGTACTGGAGGTCCTAGCCACGGCAATCAGACAAAACACATACAAGGCATCCAGATTGGTAAAGAAGTCAAATTGTCACTATTTGCAGATGACATGATATTGTACCTAAAAAACCCTAAAGACTCCACTCCAAAGCTACTAGAATATCTGAATTCAGCAAAGTTGCAGGAAACAGAATTAACACACAGAAATCTGTTGCTTTCCTATACACTAACAATGAGCTAACAGAAAGAGAACTCAGGAAAACAATTCCATTCACAATTGCATCAAAAAGAATAAAATACCTAGGAATAAACCTAATGAAGTAAGTGAAAGACCTATACCCTGAAAACTACAAGACACTTCTAAGAGAAATTACAGAGGACACTAACAAATGGAAATGCATCCCATGCTCTTGGCTAGGATGAGTAAATACTGTCAAAATGGCTATACTACCTAAAGCAATCTACACATTCAATGCAATCCCTATCAAAATACCAACAGTCCTCAATGAACTAGAACAAATAGTTCTAAAATTCATATGGAATCACAAAAGACCCTGAAGAGCCAAAGCAATCCTGAGAAGGAAGAATAAAATATGGGGAACTACGCTCCCTGACTTCAAGCTCTACTACAAAGCCACAGTAATCAAGACAATTTGGTACTAGCACAAGAACAGACCCACAGACCAGTGGAACAGAATAGAGAGTCCAGACATTAACTCAAACATATATGGTCAACTAATATACGATAAAGGAGCCATGAATATACAATGGGGAAATGACAGCCTCTTCAACAGCTGGTGTTGGCGAAACTGGACAGCTACATGTAAGAGAATGAAACTGGATTACTGTCTAACCCCATACACAAAAGCAAACTCAAAATGGATCAAATACCTGAATGTAAGCCATGAAATCATAAAACTCTTAGAAAAAAACATAGGCAAAAATCTCTTTGACCTAAACATGAGCAAATTCTTCATGAACATATAACCCCATGCAAGGGAAACAAAAGCAAAAATGAACAAGTGGCACTATGTCAATCTGAAAAGTTTCTATACAACAAAGGACACCATCAGTAGAACAAAAAGAGATCCTAAAGTATGGGAGAATATATTCATAAATGACATATCCGATAAGGGGTTGACATCCAAAATATATAAAGAACTCATGCACCTCAACAAACAAAAAGCAAATAATCCAATTAAAAAATGGGCAGAGTATCTGAATAGACACTTCTCCAAAGAAGAAATTCAGATAGCCAACGGACACATGAAAAGATGCTCCACATCGCTAATCAGAGAAATGCAAATTAAAACCACAATGATATCACCTCACACCAGTAAGTATGGCCAACATCCAAAACACAAACAACAAATGTTGGTGAGGATGTGGAGAAAAGGGATCCCTCCTACACTGTTGGTAGGAATGCAAATTAGTTCAACCATTGTGGAAAGTAGTATGGAGGTTCCTCAAAAACTCAAAATAAAAATACCATTTGACCCAGGAATCCCACTCCTAGGAATTTACCCTAAGAATGCAGCAGCCCCATTTCAAAAAGACAGATGCACCCCTATGTTTATCGCAGCACTATTTACAAGAGCCAAGAAATGGAAGCAACCTAAGTGTCCATCAGTAGATGAATGGATAAAGAAGATGTGGTACATATACACAATGGAATATTATTCAGCCATAAGAAGAAAACAAATCCAGACATTTGCAACCACATGGATGGAGCTAGAGAGTATTATGTTCAGTGAAATAAGCCAAGCCAAAAAACACAAGTATCAGATGATTTCACTCATATGTGGAGTATAAGAACAAAGACAAATACTGAAGGAACAAAACAGCAGCAGACTCACAGAACCGAGGAATGGACTAACAGTTACCAAAGGGAAACAGACTGGGGAAGATGGGTGGGAAGGGAGGGACAAGGGAGAAAAAGGGACATTACGATTAGCAGACATAATGTAGGGGGGGCCTGGGGAGGGTTGTACAACTCAGAGAAAACAAGTAGTGACTCTATAGCACCTCACTATGCTGATGGACAGTGACTGTAATGAGCTTTGTAGGGGAGACTTGATGAAGTGGGGAGTTTAGTAACCATAATGTTGCCCATGTAATTTTAGATTAATGATACCAAAATAAAAAAAAACCCTACAGGTCTTTCTACAAAGCAAATACTAAGGCTGTATGATGCAGGAAAATTAGACAGGGGCTTATGTAAGCCACAATAGACAAATGCCAAGTGGTGTCTGTAGCTATTTAAAAGCATCAACAATTTTTGTTGTTGAATAATGTAGAATTGTTTATGATAAGTTACATATAACATACTGCTAGGTTAAAAAACAAATTATAAAATAGTATATTATTAGCATGATCATATTTTTATAAAAAGAATACCTATGTATATTGATACAATTCAAAAAGAATCAAAATGTTTAGATTATATATATTTTATATTCTCTGTATCTCTTACTACCTAAATTTTTAAAATATTAAAATTTATTTGATTTTCTGTTTTTTCTATTATTTTCTCTTGTTTTCTATTATTTATTTAATGTCTATATCAAATAGGTATTAAAACATTTTTTCTGTCAGAAAACTTCATTTGCACTTCATTTTGCATACATAAAATATCCAGTTGGATAGTATTAGAAGCAAACTAGACTTCTGAATGCAAAGTGAATTGTTGGCTTATATTCATTTCAATGCTACTTCTGATTATAGTGTCTCTAACAAAATAACTTTAATGACTCCTTTGTTTCTGCATCACATTATTTTATTTTTCCTCCTATACCTATTAAACTTTCCTCTCTCCTTTTATTCACTTTCCAACTCAGGATATCGAAAATAAATAGTCCTCCTTTGTACATCGTATCTTATTTTTAACTGCAGGCCAAGAAAGTTGAAAGGCAGCAAATTTCTGAATAAAATAAAGTGTCAGAATCTGCTACATTTGAAGAACCTTCCTTACATGAAACAAGTTTGCAAAGGTGTTTTTTTTCCAGCTAAACACCAAAATAATACCAAAATTCTAAAAATTTAGTTATGTTAACCAACATCTTTTATTAGTCTTACTACTTATAAAACTATAAATTACACTTTTTTTAATTATCTCATAATTCTTGTAAATAAGACATTTGCTGATGGTCTCTAAAGAATAAGAATATGCTCCAGGATATCTTAAAAAGATAAGAACAACTGCACTTATTTTATACAACAATTTGCATTATTTGGGGGGAAATAGAGAATATTCTTTTATATAAATATGTTTTCTGACCAAGAATAATTGAATGAAAAGTTTTGTTAAAAAATTTAAATGGGGCACATAGTGCATATAGCTAACTTTAAGTAATATTAATTTTGTTGATTTTGTAAATTTCAATCCATTGACAAAAAGACCTCAGCACCATATTAAGAAGTCACACTATGATCTATAAAATTTGACAAACTTTGGATTATTAGTGCACCATTACTCATTTTAAATGTCTAACAGAATAGTATTAAAAAGAAATTTAATCATACACTACAAATAATTCATATTACAAATTATAATAACATGTGCTGGCATAAGATTTACAGATTCTTTAGAAGTTAACAAAATTCTGGGGTGTCTCTTCAATTCTCATTTCAGACCAGTAGCATAAAAGCTAGGTTTTCTAGGTAGGATATACACAAATTTCTAAGTAGAACACTGATCAGCTAAGCAATTCAATTTTATTATCTGTGCCTTATACTTCCCCTCTCTGCTCAAATCACAGAAAGGCTTTAACTGTTCCAAAGGTCCTGACTTCTACTTCAGGTAGCAATATCACTGGTTTGATATGTTACCATAATCTGAGTGTTTACATTGAACAATCTGTGTCAAACAGCAGCCTTTTTCAGACACTGATGTGCATGACTATACTCGAATGAAAAATAACTAAAAAAACACACATATTTTGGCTTTAAACATGAATATTACAACCTATTTGACAATGGCTAACATAAATCAGTTGCTCCTCATTCTAGCTCCATATCCTCAACATTTGCACTATATCCAGGAGCTTTAAACTAAAGGAGAAGTAGGGACAACTTGGCCCTCTCTCATTGGGCTTTCCTAGGAACTAAACATAATTTAATCTCAACTCTGCCTTTGATTCTACACACTTGATTTTGGTATCCTATCCATACTCTCAAGCTACTCTCCCTTAGCCTGACTGAAGTTTTGCATGCTTCCATCAGAGCTGACAGCTTGTTAGGGTCCCACCAAGCTACAAGTCCAGATAAAAATATGTTCTTCTGAACTACATCTGCATTCAGGGAACACGAGAGATGGAATACCTTTTTCATACTGTGGGCAGAAAACCCCACCCACTCCCTGGAGAACAGGGCTTACTGGCCCAGGTACAGAACTAAGCAAATGAAAATGCTGCAGGCCAAGATCACTAGGTTAGCTGACACACCCACTGTACCACTTGGCATTTTCCTTGTGATTTATGAAACTTCCCAAGCCATTTGAAACGGTTTCAACAGTTTTGTGGCACCTTTAAGGTGTCCTTTCAAAGAAGTCTTTCATGAAACCAGAAGATGTAGGTAAATCTATATAGATTTAAAGTGTGGGAGTCTTTCAAGGACCCCAGTAATAAAACAATAATTAATGGAAAAACCTTTTGGCTTTGTCATGTTTTATCATGACTCTATCTGCACATACACTACAGTATTGCTCAGAATCAAACTAGAGCATAGGTGCTTTCTGTGAGCTATTTCAAAAAGCCTACTCAGATGAACTTGTTAGGCAGGAAAATAGATGTGAATGGGTTGGAAAGAGAATAAAGCCAGGAAAGCCCACTAAAAAAAGACCCAGAGTGAATGAGTTAACCAGTTAAAGCTAAAAAGGTCAGGAGCAACTTGGCCTTGAATGTTTGAATTCCCCCAGATAAAGAAAAGTATCTGAGCACATCCCATGTCTTCATTGTGTCAGTTAGATCATGCCATTGTAATATTTACTCTAGCCTGATAAAAGTCCACCTGTACACAGCATAATAAAGACAGGAAGATTAAATCTTAAAGCTAAAATTGCATTTTAAAAATCCCAAGAAGTTAAGAAGTAAGATTCTTAACATACTCTTTAGCAAACAGACAATAACTCGGCCTACCTTGGAGGAAGAGCAGGCAGTCTTAATTCCCTGGGAGGAAACGAGAGCAGTAAATTTCTTGGGTTAAGCTAATTTTGCAGAATTACCTGGAGGACTGATATAAAACTTAATGTATCATCAAAGATAAACATCTTGAGACCACTTAACAAGTCCACATCACCAACCCTTTGTCACATTCCTGAAAAATCCTTAAAAGGGTGAAACCTCCAACTTTTCAGTGCACACCTCTCTTGGGTCACCCACACTTTCTAAGTGTGTGTAAGTCCAGGGAGACGAAATACTGGGGCAAAATACCTCTAACAACTGAAATCAGTCAAAGGGAGAAATAAAGTTTAAAACCAATTTATTGCTTACAAACTGCAATCCAGAGCCGTCTCTCTCCTCTGCAAGTGAAGAAGCAAGCAACCAAGCAAGTAATCCTCTCCCTCTAAACTCTCAGGTTTAGACACACCTTGGTTGCCTGTAATTATCCATTGACATGGAGATGACCTTCTCTCCACCCCTGAGGATATGCAAATGTACTAAAGCCAGGCGAGATACTCTGGAAATTTTACAATTTTATCCACAGACCACACCTCCAGAAATCTCGCCTTACAATCTACTCATTATCCTTCTTCCATAATGGTCCCTGAGAAAAAAAACTGGAGCATTGTGACCAGACTAATGACATAACAATAGCAACAGCAATAAAATTATAACAATCTTTAAGCTAGAGGATTCAGCTAGGTTCAAAGTCTTCTGCTGATTAAGTCCATAGCTCTTCCATTCCATCGGCAGGCAGTAGCTGAGGGCTCAGAGCAATAATCATGTGGCAGCTGCAGCCCAGGGCTGCATTCAGGCCACAAGAACTGTAGGAGAAAATAACCTTAAGGGCAGTAAGATACATGTTTTAATGACACCAGCATAGGCAAATCTTGTCCATCAGGTACAATACATGCAAGAGAGTGGTCTTGTGATAAAACAGTGGCAGTAAAGGGATCTTGTCATGGTCTAGTATACCAGACTTTAACCCAACACCTGTGGGACTTACAGATGTGTCAATATATAGGGCTACAGGAGCTACATGCACTGGCAATAGAGATAAAACGAAAATTTCCCCCACGATGCTCTTATCCCCTGGATGTTTTGGATACACTACCGGGACCTTTGGGGGCCATTCATCTGTTACTCCAGGAATACACATGAGGCCAGCTTCCAGGCCTTTCCCACAAGGTGCCAGAAGGGCCAGCCATTACTGGTCCATATGTCAAAATGTCCAGGGCCAGGTTCATTCAACAGTGTATCCAGGGCTTAATGCAGTAGGGGCTGGCAGCTGGATGTTGCTCTGCTGGCCATATACTGGCTTCAGTAGCTTTTCTTTAGTTTGGATGTACAATTGTATAGGAGAGGCAGCCAGGTGTGTAAGCATATCCACAGGGCTCAAAGCTCCTTTACGTGGCTTCTCATTCAAATACCGCAGCACCGTCCATAGGAGAAATGACCAACCCCATAGACTATTGATGTCCAACTTCAGGCCAGATTTCAACAAATCATGGTACCTGGGTCAATGTGTCTGCTTCAATATTCCCTGGATACACCAAAGGCAAATGACCAGTGACATGATATACAGTAGCACTCTTAGTCTGACCAGAGGCTGATAGCTCTTGCCACAATTCTTGACCTAAAAGGGGCCGGTGACCAACCATCCAGTTGGCATATAACATGTAGGTAGCCACAGGGTCAAGCCCTGATAGATGTCCCAACTGTCAGAGCAGACAACTGTGGAGGAAGGCTACTGGGTGATCATGTGCCATAGTGCCCAAAACTCAGCCCATTGACTGTTCTTCCCCTCTCTATCATCCATCCATATTGTCTCAGTCTCAGGATGGAAAGCCACAGCCCTCCACTTCAGGAGCTGACAATGACCGGAGCCATCTGTGTACCTTCAGGTATAGTGGCTTTTACCTCCTGATAAGGAGTCTCAGCTACCAAGGGCTGAAAAACAAGTTCTTCTTGCTTTCCACTGGTATAGGTCACTGGCCCCAATAAATATTGGAGTTCTCCACTTAAGGGGCTAGTAGACAGGGCGCTGCACTGCTGTAAATATGTGCCCCATTTGGCCACTGTAGGTGTCTGTGCCATTTGGGTCCAGTCTCACACCCTCCCTGCGATGGGATAGATGGTTATTACCTTGTTTGGAGCTGTTTCAGCAATGGGTTCTGTACCAGGAGGGCATGGTACACAGCAGCCAGTTGTTTCTCTATGAAGGTGTACTGGACCTCTGCTCCTTTCCATAGTTGTGACCAGAATCCAATAGGTTAGCGTGTCCATTCAAGCCACTGGCAAAGACCCCATCCATAATCATCTTCCATTACATGAACATCTAGCTCACAGGGCCTTGATGAGTCCATTACATTCAAGGCCTGTAAGGCCTTGACTGCTTGCATAGCAGCAGAAAAAGCAGCTGCACATGTCTCATCCCAGTCCCACCTTATGCTCTTTCACACCAATTGGTATAAGGGCTTCAGAATTTGTGCCAAGTGCAGGATAAACACTCTCCAGTAGCCCAAAAGACCCAAAAACTCTTGTAATACTGCCACAGTGGTAGGGGTGGGGAAAGCCTGGGCTTGTCTATCACTACTTCAGGTACAACTTTAGTTTTACCCAACCAAACAACCCCTAAGAATTTCACAGACAAACAAGGTCCCTGAAACTTGGTGATGTTCACAGCCTATCATTTATCCTGTAGCTGTTGCAAGAGTCTAGGAACTTCCCCTTCTAAATCTGAAAGAGAATCAGACGTGAGCATAATATCATCAATGTAGTGGTACAGCCGCAATGTTTATGGTTTCCTCCACGTGGCCAAGTCCTGGGCTACAAGTCCATAAAAGATGGTGAGACTTAGGAGATATACTTGTGGAAAGACAGGGTATGTCCACTGCTGGCCTTCCCACATGAAGGCAAACTGTTCCTGGCTTTCCTGTGCTAGGTCAATAGAGAAGAAAGCATTAGCAAGGTCTACTACATAATGATATGTTCTCAGTTCATGATTGAGGGTGTCCAGAATGTCTGCTGTAGAGGGGACAGCAGCATGCAAAGGGGATGTGATTTTATTCAATTCCCTGTAGCCTACAGTCATATGCCAGGAGCCGGCTGGCTTTCTCACTGGTCACACGGGGGAATTAAAAGAAGTATGAGTGGTCTTTATGATGCCCACCCTCTCCAACTCCTGTAGAATTTCTCCAATTTCCTTGTGCCCCTAGGCAATTTATACTGCTTAGTATTTGTCACATGCCGAGGTGCAGGCAGAGCTACACGTGGGTGCTTAGCATGTCCCTTCAGAAATGCCTTTACCACACATACCCTTAGTCTGAACTCACCTGCAGTTGTCTGTAACCACAGGTCCTGCAGGATATCTACCCCCAAATATATTCAGGGATAGGAGAAATGTACACAGTGCACTCCTTTGGGGGTAAATGCCCTATTCCCAATGAGATTTGGGCTTTCTTCATTCTAATTGCTTTACCCCCATAGCAATTTATCACAGCAGGGGTCCTGGGAAAATGCTCGTGGTTGCCATGAATCAGAGAACACTCAGCTCCTGTGTCCACCAGCTCCAAGACACGTTGTACATTCACAGTGGACCAATGAATTACTAATTCTACATGTGGCCTCTGGTCTCCACCATGTCCCCCAAGGTGGGGACTTTGAACCCCACCCCCAGTCTAACTGCAATGCCCAATCATCCTCCTGTGGGGGTGAGGACTCAGGCGAATCCTGAGTACTGCCTCGCATGAAGTTTGGCAGGGACACAGCCCTGGCATGAGCCCTTAAATCTGGTTTCTGTGTCCTGGATCTTGGCAGCTGGAACTGCTGCTCTGGTGTTTATTGGTGTCACAGTTCTAACAATATTATTTTGGGCTGCCCATCGAGTTTTTCTTTCACTAACCTAGCCTTTATCAAATCAACCCACATCTGGGTCCTCGAGACCTTCACAGGGCCTTTCACACTTCTTCTTTCAGTCATGCCCATGCTTACCTCTGTGCCATTATTGTTTCAACCTCCCCCAGATCTGCTAAAGTATGGGTGGCCTCACTTATGGGTTTCCCTAGGTGGGGCCAAGAATATTCACTAAGGACCCAAAGAGAGATGTGGGAGCTGTATGCAGCACCAGGTTTCTCATTCCTATAGTGAACTCCTCCTCATTTGAGCACTGGGGGTCCATATTATAGATGATGTTTTTCATACCCAATTCCCACAGCAGCTGTTGGAGCTCTGCATATGTTTTCCAACTACTGGGAAACTATGGTAAATCACCCTGATTAGGATAAACTATCCTGATTGCAGCTGTCAGCCATTCTAGGTGTATCTGGTTCCCTGAAGCATGACGGGAATTTTGCAACCACTGCCAGAGGGAAGGGTAAGTTGTCAGGGAAGCCATTCTACTCATCTCAGTACCCAACACAACAATGTTCTCTACCCCCATATCCCAGAGATGTAAAAGCCATGTAGGCAGAGATTCTGATGGCCTCTGCCTATACCAGATGGTCATGTCCACCAACTCATCCTGGATATAGGGGCAGAGCACCGAGTGCTCCACAACTTGGGGAGGGGGCTGCTCCTCTCCATGAGGAGCCAGCTGTTGTTTCATTTTTATTTTCTTAATTACACCTGGATGGGCCTTTAAAACAGGAGAAGATAGTACCTCCAGTGGTGGCCTGTGTAGCAGATCTGCCAGTGGCCCCTCCTCCTCCTCTTCTCCCTCAGGCTCCTCCAACAACGGCTCCTCCTCCACATTTCCAGTGCTGAAGGCAGTACTCTTTCCTATCCCTCCCCCATTGCCTCCTGCAGTGTGGCTTTTCCTGCCATCTTCCCCCTTGCTTCTGCTAAGTAATCTTCTAGGAGCATGACCTGCCTTTTCAGTAACTGTCTCTCTTCTTTAACAGCATCCCATATGTTAATTCCCAGCTCCTCAAGCGATGCTTAAGTGTGTCTCTCTCATGCCTAAGTCCCTAAATAATCCTATTTCTCCTGAATAACATTTTCCACTGTCTCTATGAAAAGATACCCTACAATCCCCATCACTACACAGCCCCCTAAGGTCTCCAAGCCGTCTTCCAACTCACGGAGGGCTAATTCTGCAGCTTCTGGTGTTTCAACCCTTCCCCGGTTCTGGGGAAGGCCCCACCCCTCTAGGAGGTACTTTACCCTAGACCAATTCCCCACTAGGGGTTCCCAAGTTGGAAGCCCCACAGCTGTGAGGATAATAACAGGTGAAGTGGCACCTTCTGCTGCTGCATCCACTGGGCCTCCCCACCATCCACAGGAGCAGCCTTCCCAAAGGTTGCACCCATTATGACAGATTTCAGGTTCAGAGGCACCCTGAGACTGCCACCAGGTGTAAGTCTGGGGAGAGGAATTCCCAGGGGAAAATACCTCTAAACACCGAAATCAGTCAAAGAGAGAAATAAAGTTTAAAACCCATTTAGTGCTTACAAACTGTAGTCCAGGGCCATCTCTCTCCTCTGCTCCTGAAGAAGCAAGCAAGAAAGCCAGCCAGCCCCTCCCTTTAAACTCTCAGGTTTAGATATGCCCTCCATGCCCAGGTAATTACCCATTGACATGGAGATGAATTCTCTCCACCCCTGAGGATATGCAAATGAACTAAAACCAAACAAGATACTCTGGAAATGTTACAATTTTACCCACAGTGTGTAACCTTTTAACCTTAAACTTTCTGTCTCCTACCTTTCAGGGTGCCTCTCCTCCCTGAGGTCACCTGCATTTTTCTCTAAGTTAGTAACTTTAAATAAAACTTTTATTCTGCCTCACTACTGTGTCTCTGCCCTTCAATTCTTTGTTGTGCCAAGACAAGAACTAGGTAAAATAAACAATGCCACCCCCCCAATGACACACTGACCTGGGAGAAGCAGTCATCCACCTCCTAGACACTCAAAGTTATATATGTAACTGGAGTATAGCCTCAGTACCTAATGAGAGATACTCCAACTATAAACCTAATATCCCATATCCATACTCTTTTACCTTTCCTCCCAACTCAAGCCAACATCAGCCACTCATGGTCTTGACAGAGATCAAATTTAGTATTGGGAACCCAAGGAGATAGTTATAACACAGGATCTGAAGACCAACTACTTGAGTTCAAATTACTCCCTAGCTTTATGATCTTAGGAAGGGTTTTCATTCTCACATACAAAGTGGGTATAAATAATAATACCTATTTCAAAGCACTATGAGGATTAAGTGACATATTCCATGTAGAAAGTTCAGCAAATTTGTTGACCTATGTACTCAGTGCTTTTAAAGGTCTGCATGTCCCTGATTTGATCTCACATCAAAAAAAAAAAAATGTAGTGAAACAATTGGGTGAAGAGTGCTTATTCCTTCACTATGAACAAAATAAACCACAATATAAGAACTCCTGAGTCAGGAAACTAAGATTCTCCTATCCAGAACAAATATCCCACTTTGTTAGATAGGTGACACAGGACCTATCAAATCCCTCTGCACTAAGACAGTGACCAGGGGATTAGACAGAGTAGTAGAGTGAGGACCTCCAGAAAAAGCATGGCAAGATAATTACAGTCAGAGCAATGTAACAATATGCAAAGCAACCCCCTACCAAAACTCTGTGTTAAACATTAAGAAAAGTGAGAATCACATTAATTCTCTAGAGTCATCTTCAGTGAGATCAGTTAAAGCTCAAAAGCCAGAAGTAACTTGGCCTGGAATGTTTGGATATTCCTCAGATAAAGGTAAGTATCTCAGCATAGCCCATGTTTTTATTGTGTTAATCATGCCGTTATAAGATTCACTTTAGCATGCTAAAAGGCCCAGACCTATATGCTGCTTTTCCTCCTTCAGACCTAATCAAGTAATTTGCTACCTGGGCAATTAATTAATTTGGCAAGCAATCCCAGCCATAAACAGCATAGTAAAAGAAATAAGGATTCCATGTTAAAGATAAGATTGCCTTTTAAAACCCAAGAAGTTAAGAAGTACAGTTCTTAACAAACTATTTAGTAAAGAGACAATAACTCAGCCCACTTTGAGGGCAGGGAAGGCAGTCTTGATTGATAGGGTCCCAGACCAAGAATCTGCTATTCTGGGAAGGAATCTTCAGTAAACAACTTACGTTAATTTTGCAGAATTACCTGGAGGACTGATGAGAAAAGAGACTTAATATCCCATCAAGGATGAACATTCTAAGACCACTTAACAAGTCCACACCCCTAGCCTTTTATGACATTCCTAAAAATCATCAACTGCCTATAAATCCCCTAGACAATGCACAACTACAGGCTGTCTTTTCCCCTCCCAGCATGAGCCAGGAGCTCTGTTCTCTAAATAAAAGCCTCTCCCTTGCTCTCCTACCTTGAGTGTTTGTGAAGTTCATTCTTTGACTCCATGAACAAGAACCCTGGCTACACCACCATTGTCAAATCTGTCCCTGGATTGTGTTAAAAAGAAAAACACAGGCCCAACATGGGGTCACTTCTCCTAGACCAAGTCACCAAACTGGGGCTTAATGCCTGACCTAATTGCACTTTCAGGCTTTCCCAGAAGTGGAATTTTAAACCAATCAATTTATAACATGCTAATGAAGTAATCTGCATTAGATACTCCCTACTAATACTAAAGGAGGGTGATCTTGAAACAATCCCTAATTTCTTGCTAATAAATTTTTGCCCCACCATCTTGTCCATAAAAGTCTTCCATTTTTACAACTCCTCACAGCATTTCTCTACTTCCTAGATGGGATGCTGCCTGATTCTTGAATCAATTAATAAAAACAATTAGATATTCAAATTTACTTTCTTGAATTTTGTTTTTTTAACAATTGAAACAGCAATCATTCCTTTTGTACATCCTTATCTATGCCTCTATAGATTTGGAGATCTTTGAATATGTCACTCAGTGCTTTGAACTTTTAAAACACATACTCTCCAGAATTAAGCCTGTTTCTGTTTCTATTATAATAAACATCACTGGGATCTGTTGTTGGTAGGGTCCATACCCCCAAATCCCGTACTGGGATTCAAGATGAAAGACACTGTTGAGACTCTCAAGTTTTAATTTTTGCTCTCTTACTGTTCCCCCTTGCTTAGGATTTTCATTTTTTAGTATCATTAATCTACAGTTACATGTGCAATATTATGGTTACCAAACTCCTCACTTCATCAGGACCCCCCCCTTACCCCATTACAGTCACTGTCCATAAGCGTAGTGAGATACTATAGAATCACTACTTGCCTTCTCTGAGTTGTACAGCCCTCCCCTTGCCATCCCAACATCATGTCTGCTATTTGTAATGCCCCTTTTCCCCCCTTGTCCCTCCCTTCCTACCCATCCTCCCTAGTCCCTTTCCCTTTGGTAACTGTTAGTCCATTCTTGGGTTCTGTGAGTCTGTTGCTGTTTTTTTCTTTCAGTTTTTTTCTTTGCTCTTATGCTCCACATATGAGTGAAATTATTTGATACTTGTCTTTTTCCGCTTGGCTTATTTCACTGAGCATAATACCTTCTAGCTCCATCCATGTTGTTGCAAATGGTAGGATTTGTTTTCTCCTTATGGCTGAATAATATTCCATTGTGTGTATGTAACACATCTTCTTTATCCATTCATCAGCTGATGGACACTTAGGTTGCTTCCATTTCATGGCTATTGTAAATAGTGCTACAATAAACATAGGGGTGATTCTGTCTTTTTGAAACTGGGCTGCTGCATTCTTAGGGTAAATTCCTAGGAGTGGGATTCCTGGGTCAAATGGCATTTCTATCTCGAGTTTTTTGAGGAACCTCCATACTGCTTTCCACAATGGTTGAACTAATTTGCATTCCCACCAGCAATATAGGAGGAATCCCTTTTCTCCACATCCTCGCCAACATTTGTTGTTGTTTGTGTTTTGGATGTTGGACATACTTACTGGTGTGAGGTGATATCTCATTGTGGTTTTAGTTTGCATTTCTCTGATGATTAGCGATGTGGAGCATCCTTTCATGTGCCTGTTGGCCATCTGAATTTCTTCTTTGGAGAAGTGCCTGTTCATATCCTCTGCCCATTTCTTAATTGGATTATTTGCTTTTTGTTTGTTGAGGTGAGTGAGTTCTTTATATATTTTGGATGTCAACCCCTTATCGGATATGTCATTTATGAATATATTCTCCCATACTGTAGGAAGTCTTTTTGTTTTAACGGTGGTGTCCTTTGCTATACAGAAGATTTTCAGCTTGGTATACTCACACTTGTTCATTTTTGCTTTTGTTTCCCTTGCCCGGGGGGATATGTTCATGAAGAAGTCGCTCATGTTTATGTCCAAGAGATTTTTGCCTAAGTTTTTTTCTAAGCATTTTATGGTTTCATGACTTACATTCAGGTCTTTGTTCCATTTTGAGTTTACTTTTCTGTATGGGGTTAGTCCATTCTCTTACATGTAGCTGTCCAGTTTTGCCAACACCAGCTGCTGAAGAGGTTGTCATCTCCCCTTTGTATATCCAAGGCTCCTTCATCATATACTAATTGATGGTATATGTTTGGGTTAATGTCTGGATTTTCTATTCTGTTCCACTGGTCTGCAGGTCTGTTCTGTGTCAATACCAAATTGTCTTGAGTACTGTAGCTTTGTAGTAGTGTTTGAAGTCTGGGAGCGTGATTCCCCCTGTTGTATTCTTCCTTCTCAGGATTGCTTTGGCTCTTCGAGGTCTTTTGTTCCAGTTCACTGAAAAATGCTCTTGGTATTTTTATAGAGATTGCATTGAATCTGAAGATTGCTTTTGGTAGTATAGCCATTTTGACAATATTTATTCTTCCTAGCCAAGAGCATGGGATGAATTTCCATTTGATAGTGTCCTCTTTAATTTCTCTTAGGAGCATCTTGTAGTTTTCAGGGTATAGGTATTTCACTTCCTTCATTAAGTTTATTCCTAGGTATTTTATTCTTTTTGATGAGATTCTGAATGGAATTGTTTTCCTGATTTCTCGTTCTGCTAGTTAATGTTTAGTGTACAGGAAAGCAACAGATTTCTGTGTGTTAATTTTCTATCGTGCAACTTTGCTGAATTCAGACATTAGTTCTAGTAGTTTTGGAGTGGAGTCTTTAGGGTTTTTTATGTACAATATCATGTTGTCTACAAATAGTGACAATTTGACTTCTTCTTTACCAATCTGTATGCAATGTATTTCTTTGTTTTGTCTGATTGCCGTGGCTAGGACCTCCAGTACTATGTTGAATAACAGTGGAGAGGGCATCCCTGTCTTGTTCCCGATTTTAGATGAAAAGCTTTCAGCTTCTTGCTGTTAAGTATGATGTTAGCTGTGGGTTTGTCATATATAGCCTTTATGATGTTGAGGTACTTGCCGTCTATACCCATTTTGTTGAGAGTTTTAATCATGAATGGATTCTGAATTTTGTCAAATGCTTTTTCAGCATCTATGGAGATGATCATGTGGTTTTTGTTCTTCTTTTCATTGATGTGGTGGATGATGCTGATGGATTTTCGAATGTTGTACCATCCTTGCATCGCTGAGATGAATGTCACTTGATCATGGTGTTTGATCTTCTTGGTTTGTTTTTGAATTCGGTTTGCTAATGTTTTGTTGAGTATTTTTGCATCTATGTTCATCAGGGATATTGGTCTGTAGTTTTCTTTTTTTATGAGGTCTTCGCCAGGTTCTGGTATTAGAGTGATGCTGGCTTCATAGAATGTGTTTGGAAGTATTCCCTCATCTTCTATTTTTTGGAAAACTTTAAGGAGAATGGGTATTATTTCTTCTCTATATATCTGGTAAAATTCAGATGTAATTCCATCTGGCCTGGGTGTTTTGTTGTTAGGTAGTTTTTTGATTGCCAATTCAATTTCCTTGCTGGTAATTGGTCTGTTTAGGCTTTCTGTTTCTTGCTTGGTCAGTCATGGAGGATTCTAGTTTTCTAAAAAATTGTCCATTTCTTCTACATTTCCACCTTGTTAGCATATAGATTTTCATAGTATTCTCTTATAATTCTTTGTATTACTCTGGGGTCTGTCGTGATTTTTCATTTCTCATTTCTGATTAGGTTTATGTGTGTAGATTCTCTTCTTCTCTTAATAAGTGTTTCTAGGGTTTATCTATTTTGTTTATTTTTTCAAAAACCAGTTCTTGGTTTCATTGATTTTTTCTATTGTTTTATTCTTTTCAATTTTATTTATTTCTTCTCTAATCTTTATTATGTCCCTCATTCTGGGGACTGTGGGCCTCATTTGTTGTTCTTTTTCCAATTTCAATAATTGTGTCTTTAGACTATTTATTCGGGATTATTCTTCATTCTTTAAATAGGCCTGGATTGCAATATACTTTCCTCTTAGAACTGCCTTTACTGTGTCCCACAGAAGTTGTGGCTTTGTGTTGTTGTTGTCATTTGTCTCCATATATTGTTTGATCTCTGTTTTAATTTGGTTGTTGACCTGTTGCTTATTTAGGGGCATGTTATTAAGCCTCTGTGTATTTGTGAGCCTTTCTTTCTAAAATTTATTTCTAGTTTTATACCTTAGTGATCTGATAAGTTAGTTGGTAGAATTTCAATATTTTTGAATTTACTGAGCCTCTTTTCGTGGCCTAGTATGTGGTCTATTCTGGAAAATGTTCCATGTGCAGTCGAGAAGAATGTGAATCCTCGTACTTTTGGTTGTAGAGTTCCATAGATATCTGTTCGGTCCATCTGTTCTAATGTGTTGTTCAGTGCATCTGTGCCTTTACTTATTTTCTGTCTGATTGATCTGTCCTTTGGAGTGAGTGGTGTGTTGAAGTATCCTAAAATGAATGCATTTCCATTTCCTCCTTTAATTCTGTAGTATTTGTGTAACATATGTCAGCACTCCTGTGTTGGGTTCATATATGTTTAAAATGGTTATATTCTCTTGTTGGACTGACCCCTTTATCATTATGTAATGTCCTTTTTTATCTCTTGCTACTTTCTTCATTTTGAAGTCTATTTTGTCTGATACAAGTTCTGCAACACCTGCTTTTTTCCCTTGTTGTTTGCATGAAATATCTTTTTCCATCCCTTCACCTTGAGTCTGTGTATATCTTTGGGTTTGAGGTGAGTCTCTTGTAAGCAGCATATAGATGGATCTTGCTTTTTTTTCCATTTTATTACTCTGTGTCTTTTGATTGTTGCATTCAGTCCATTTACATTTAGGGTGATTATTGATAGATATGTACTTATTGCCATTGGGGGCTTTAGATTTGTGGTTACCAAAGGTTCAAGGGTTGCTTATTTACTATCTAACAATCTAACTTAACTTTCTTGTTAAGCTATTATAAACACAGTCTGATGATTCTTTATTTCTCTCACTTCTACTTCTTCCTCCTCCACCCTTTATACACTAGGTGTATTATTCTGTACTCTTTTACATTTCCTTTGACTGTTTTTGTGGGTAGTTGATTTTACCTTTTGCCTTTAGTTAGTATTTGGATGATCTGCTTTCTTTGCTATGATTTTATTTTCTCTGGTGACATCTTTTTAGCCTTAGGAGTACTTCCATCTAGAGCAGTCCCTTTAATATATCCTGTAGAGGTGGTTTGTGGGAGCAAATTCCCTCAGCTTTCACTTGTCTTGGAATTGTTTAATCCCTCCCTCAAATTTAAATGATAATTGTGCTGGATTCAGTATTCTTGGTTCAAGCCCCTTCTGTTTCATTACATTAAATATATCATGCCATTCTCTTCTGGCCTGTTAGGTTCCTGTTGAGAAGTCTGATGATAGTCTTATGGGTTTTCCTTTGTAGGTGATCTTTTTTCTCTCCCCAGCTGTCTTTAATACTCTGTCCTTATCTTTGATCTTTGCCATTTTAAGTATTATGTGTCTTGGTGTTGGCTTCTGTGGACTGAGAAACTATTTCCTTCCCCAGCTTGGGGAAGTTTTCAGCAATTATTTCTTCAAAGATACTTTCTATCCCTTTTTCTCTCTTCTTCTTCTGGTACTCCTATAATATGAATATTGTTCCATTTGGATTGGTCACACATTTCTCTTAATATTCTTTCATTCTTAGAGATCCTTTTATATCTTTGTGCCTCAGCTTCTCTGTATTCCTGTTCTATGATTTCTATTCTGTTAACAGTCTCTTGCACCTCATCCATTCTGCTCTTAAGCCCATTGATCACTTGTCTGATTTCTGCATTGTCTTTCCTCACGTCCTCCCTTAGCTCTTGCATATTTCTCTGTAGATACATCAGCATGGTTGTGACTTTTATTCTGAATTCTTTTTCAGGAAGATTGTGCAAGTCTATCCCATCAGGCCCTCTCTCTGGGGTTGTCTGGTAATCTTTGTCTGTACCATATTCCTCTGTCTTTTCATGGTGATAGAAATGGTTGCTGGTAGGTTCCACGTGTGTCAGCTGGGAGAACAAAGTCCCTTCCTGCTTGTTGTTCTCCTTGCCCTTCTCCAGGGCCTAAACTGATTTCTCACACACTGGGAGGCAGTCTCTGGGATAATCCCCAGAGCTGCCTGTTTGTGGGGTCGCCCTCAGCCTAGTCTATAGCACTGTGGGGTTTGAAGTCTTTCTGGGTGCCTTCTGGTCCCCTTGGTGCTTTCCAGCCTTTGTTGTGGGTTCTGGGGACCTTCTTGCTTAGCTGCGCACCAGCTGGGAGTAGATTCTGTGTGGTTGCTGTGGGTGGGGCCACTCCTCCACTGTTCCGCAGCAGTGGCGGATCCTGGACCCTTTGCGGTGCTGGCCATGGGGGTGTGGGGGACGAATGGCAGGCTGCTGATCTCTGTGGGAAGCCTAGGCATGGCTGCTTTGCCCGGCCACCAGCCAGGGGTTCCGAAATTCTCCAAGGCTCCCAGCCTGCTGAGCTGATTGCGCTGGGACAATTTTGTTCTGCTGTTGGGCCCTTGTCTCATTAAGACCTTAAAAAAAAAAAGCACCCGTTTTCTTTTGTCCCAGGGAGCGGGCTGTGGGTACCTGCTTGCAGTCCCCTTCTAGGATCCTGCCCTTCTGTTACTCTAATCTCCGATACACCATGCGATGTGTGTCAGTGCTCCCAACGCAGATCACCAGGGCTGGTTATTTGGCGGGCCTGTGCTTCCACTCCTTCCCCACTCTGAATCTTTTTCTCCCGCTGGTGTGCTGGGGTGCGGGAGTGCTCGGCTCCCGCTGGTCACGGCTTTGTATCTTACCCGCTTCGTGAGGCACTGAGTTCTCACAGGTGTAGCTGTAGTCTGGCTGTTGTACTGTATCTTTTGGTCTCTTTTTTAGGAATAGTTGTGTTTGTTGTATTTTCACAAATATATATGATTTTGGGAGGATATTTCTGTTGCCCTGCTCATGCCGCCATCTTTCCAGAAGGCCCTTGCTCAGGATTTTGACAGAGACATATATGTAAGACTTGGGCGGTAACATTTGAATATAGCTAATGCAACTCTTGCTTACATACAGCCTAAAATGGGACAAATATGGGGAAAGCTATCCAGGATCCCTTGTTCTGAGTTGCTTTACAAGTATACACCACTGTGGGTAAAATTGTAATATTTCCAGAATCTCTTGCCTGGCTTTAGTGCATCTTCTTATCAATTGGTGCTTCCAGGAGGTGGAGAGAATTAGCCCATCTACATATCAATAGTTAATTATAAGGGCATGTGAGGACTTATCTGGATAGGAGAGGTTGGGTAGAACTCTCTCTTCTGCTTCAGTATGGTAAAGAGAGATAGGGATGACTGTAAGAAATAAACAGGTTTCTTAACTTTATTTTTCCCTCTGACTGATTTTGGCTTTAGAGGTATTTTCCCCCGAGATTTTACCCCTGAAGTTACATGTGGCAGTAATCAGCAGGACCTCTGAGCCTGAAATCTGTCTAAATGGGTGTGACCCTTGGGCAGGCTGCCCCTAGTGATGATGGGGAGGCCCCAGTGGCTGCAGTGGTAGAGAGTGAGCTTTATTTCAGAACGACCTATATGTGGGGCCTCCAACTGGGGAGACCCTATTGAGGAATTGGTCTGGGTAAAGCACCTCCTAGAGGGGTGGGGCCTTTCCCAGAATTGGAAGACTGGAAGCTGCAGAATTAGTCCTCCGTGAAACAGAAGACTTCTTAGAGGACCTGAGTGGCCATGTAGCAGCTTGTATTGTAGGATATCTTTTCATCTAGATAGTGGAAAGCATTATAGAGCAGAGATAGAGGATTATTGAGGAGAGAGAGAGACTTCAGCAGGAGCAAGACACACTTCAGCATCACTTGGAATGGCTGGGTGATGGCCTATGGGATTCCCTTGAGGAAGACAGACAGTTATTGAGAGGATGGGTCATGCCCTGGAAAATTCCATAGCCGCAATGAGGGGGGAGATAGCAGAAGAGTCCATGTTGCAGAAGGTTTGAGAAATAGGAAAGGGCAGTGCTTTCAGCTATGGAGATGGGGGAGGAGGTGTCAGGATAGGAGGTGTTGGAGAGGATGAGGGGGTGGGGTCAAGGTATGATCTGTTGCCTCTGTTGCCGAGGTCACTGCCTAAGGCACCAGCCTCTCCTATATTAAAGGCCCATCCAGTTGTAATTAAGAAAGTAAAACAACAATAAGAAAATGTTAACAACTGCTAGCTCCTGAGGGGAAGAAGACACCCCCTCTCCAGGTCGTGCAGCACACCATGCTCTGCCTCTATACCCAGGATGAGGTGGTGGACATGAGCATCCAGTATTGGCAGAAACCATTGGAAACTCTGCCAACATGGCTTTTGGGTCTCTTGGATATGTGGGTGGAAAGCTTTGTTATGTCGGGTTCTGTTATGACTGGCTTCCCTGATGACTCACCCTTCTCTCCAGCAGTGGTTGCAAAGAGGCCATCACACCTCAGTGCATCTGGTGCTTCTGGATTGGCTGACAGCAGCCATCCAGACAGTTTGGCCTAATCAGGGTGATTTACCATACTTACACACTAACTGGAAAATGTGTTGCAGGAGCTCCAACAGGTGTTGTGGGAATTGGGTATGAAAAATATCATCTATTATATGGACGCCCAGGGCCCCAGTGAGGAGTTGTTTACCGTAGGAATGAGAAATATGGTGCTTTATACAGCTCCCCCATCTCTCTTTGGGTCCTTTGTGACTATTCTTGACCCCCACAGAGGGCAACCCATAAGTGAGGCTACTCATACTTTAGCAGTTCTGAGGTAGTTTGAAACAATAAAAGCCTGGAAGGAAGTACAGGCTATGGCTGAAAGGGGAGGTGCAGAAGGACTTGGGAAGGTCTTGAGGACTCAGATGTGGGTTGATTTGATAAAAGCAGGGGTAGTGAAGGAAAAACTCAATGGGCAGCCCAATAGGATGTTTTAGAACTGTGGCACCATTTAAAGCCAGAGCAGCAGTTCCAGGTGCTAATGTCCAGGACATGGAAGCTTGAGGCCAATAAACATGTCTGTCCTGTGTCCCTGACTTCCTGGGGACAGTACACAGAATCCATCTGGGCCTTTAACCCCACAGGAGGATGATTGGGCATTGTGGTCTGACTGGGAGAGGGGTGACGGCCAGAGACCTTGTGGGAACCAGAGACTACATGTAGAATTAGCAATTCATTGGTCTCCTGTGAATATACAATGTGTCCTGGTGCTGGTGGACACAGAAGCTGAATGTTCTTTGATTTATGGCAAGCCCGAGCATTTTCCTGGGACCCCTGCTGTGATAGATGGCTATGGGATAAGGCAATTAGAGTGATGAAAGCCCAAATCCCATTGGGGATAGGCATTTACCTCCAAAGGAGTATACTGTGTACATTTCAACCACCCCTGAATATATTTTGGGGGCGGATATCATGCAGGGCCTGTGGTTACATACCACTGCAGGTGAGTTCAGATTGAGGGTACTGTGGTAAAGGCAGTATTAGGGGACATACTAAGCACCCACCTGTAGCTCTGCCTGTACCTAGGCAAGTGACAAATACTAAACAGTATAAATTACCTTGGGGACACAAGAAAATTGGAGAAACTCTACAGGAGTTGGAGAGGGTGGGCATCAAAAAGCCCACTCATAGTCCTTTTAATTCTCCAGTGTGGCCAGTGAGAAAGCCAGACATTTTCTGGTGTATGACTGTGGACTATGGGGAATTGAATAAAATCACACCCCTTTTGCATGCTGCTGTCCTCTCTGCATCAACCCTTATGGACACACTAAGTCATGAACTGTGGATGTGCAATTATGTTGTGGATATTGCTAATGCTTTCTTCTCTATAGACATAGTACAGGAAAGTCAGGAACAGTTTGCCTACACGTGGGAAGGCCAGCAGTGGGCACTCACTGTCCTTCCACAGGGATAACTCCACAGTCCCACCATTTGTCACAGACTTGTAACCCAGGACTTGGCCACATGGAAGAAACCACAAACAATGCAGTTGTATCACTTGATGATATTATGCTCATGCCTGATTCTTTTGCAGATTTACAAAGGGCAGCTCGTAGACTGATGCAACATCTACAGGAGAAAGAATGGGCCGTGAACAGCATCAAGTTTCAGGGACATGGTTTGTTTGTGAAATTCTTGAGGGTTCTCTGGTCAGGTAAAACTAAAGTTATTCCCAAAGCAGTCATAGACAAGGTACAGGCTTTCCATACCACTACCATTGTGGTAGTATTACAAGAGTTTTTGGGTCTTCTGGGCTACTGGAGAGTGTTTATCCTGCATTTGGCACTAATTCTGAAGCTCTTATACCGGTTGGTATGAAAGGGCATCAGGTGGGACTGGAATGAGACATGTGCAGCTGCTTTTACTGCTGCAAGCAAGCAGTAAGGCTGTGCAGGCCTTTAGTGTAATTGACTCATCAAGGCCCTGTAAGCTGGATATTCATGTAACTGAGGATGGTTATGGATGGGGTCTTTGGCAGCAGCTTGAATGGACACACCAACCCATTGGATTCTAGTCACAACTATGGAAAGGAGCAGAGATCCAGTATACCTTGACAGAGAAACAACTGGCTACTGTGTACCACGCCTTGCTTCCTACAAAACCCATCACCAGAACAGCTCCAACCAAGGTAATAACAAACTATTCCATCATGGGGTGGGTGCGAGACTGGACACAAAGGCCATGGAGTGGCGTGGCACAGATGCCTACAGTGGCCAAATGGGGCGCATATTTACAGCAGTGTATCACCCTTTCTGCTAGCCTGTTTAGTGGATAATTCCAACACTCATTGGGGCCAATGATGTGTAACAGTGGAAAGCAGGAAGAACTTGATTTTGAGCAATTGGTATCCAAGAGTCCTTATCAGGAGGGAAAAGCCCCTATACCTGAAGATGCTTGGTGTACAGATGGCTCCAGTCGTGGGCAGCCTCTGAAGTGGAGGGCTGTGGCTTTCCATTCTAAGACTAAGACAACATGGATGGAGGATGGAGAAGGGAAGAGCAGCCAATGGGCTGAGTTGTGGGCAGTGTGGCTCATGATCACCCAGGAGCCTTCCCCTATAGTTGTCTGCACTGACAGCTGGGCCGTCTATTGGAACTTGATTCTGTGGCTACTGACATGATACCATGCCAACTGAATGGGTGGTCACTGGACTCTTTGGAGTTAAGAGTTGTCACAATTCCTATGGGCCTCTGGTCAGACTAAGACAGTTACCATATATCATGAGACTGGCCATTTGCCTTTGGCATCCCCAGGGAATGATGAAGCTGACATATTGGCCCAGGTGCATTGGCTAGAATGAAAGCCTGCCTCTAATGTAACCCAATGGTTACACCAGCGTTTGTTGTATGTAGAGCAAAAGACAATGTGGGCTGTAGCCCATCAGTGGGGCTTGCCATTGACCTTTGTAGAGGACAGCAGAGCCCAGAAGGAGTGCCTTGTGTTCTCTAAGAGGGACTTACACTGAGTCCCACAACAACATGGGACAATAGTAAATGGGCTAATACCCTTTGTCAGGTGTCAGATAGAATAAATAGGTCCTCTGCCCATATCAGAAGGATATCAGTATGCCATGACTTGTATGGATATGGCTACTGTCCTATTGGTTGTTTGTCCTGAACATCATGGAAATCAGCAAGCCATCAAGAGGGACCTAGGGCATCTCTTTGCAGCCTATGGCTGGCTGCATGTGATTGAGTGTGACCAAGGTACCCACTTTACTGGACATGCATTACAAGGATGGTGCAACAATTAGGAATAATGTGGAAGTTTCATGTACCATATAATACTACTGGGGCCGGAATGATAGAGAGGTACAATAGTGTGTTGAAATCTGGCCTGATGTCAGACACCAACAGCCTATGTGGCTAGTCAGTTCGCTTATGGATAGTGCTATAGCATTTGAATGAGAAGCCCTGAAAAGGAGCCTTGAGCCCTGTGGATATGCTAACATACCTTGCTGCCTCTCCTATACAACTGTATTTGTAAACCAAACAGGAGTTATTGAAGCCAGGATATGGCCAGCAGAGCAACATCCTGCTGCCAGCCGCAAGTATGTTAAACCCTGGAGGCACTGTTGAATGGACTTGGTCCTGGACATTTCGATGATGTGATGTTGGCCCTTATGGCACCTTGGCAAAAAGGCCTTGAAGCTGGCCTCATGTGTATTTGTAGAGTAACAGCAGGATGGCCCACAAAGATCATGGTAGTGTACCCAAAACGTCCAGGAGGTACGAGCATCTTACGGGGATTTTTTCTTTTACCTTTATGGCCAGTGCATGTCCTGTAGCCCTATATATTGACCCATCTGCAACTCCCACAGAGGGGACGTTGAAAGTCTGGTATACTAGACCAGGACAAGATCCCATTTCTGCCACTGTTCCATCACAGGACCACTCTCTTGCATGTATCCTACCTGATGGACAAGATTTGCCTATTCTGGTTTCATTAAGCATGTATCTTATAAGAATGTAAGGTCATTTTCTTCTACAGTCCTTGTGGCCTGGATGTGCCCCCTGGTTGCAGCTGCCACGTGATGACTGCTTTGAACTCCGTACCTGTTCAGCTACTGCCTACCTGTAGAATAGGCGAGCTATGAACTTAATCGGCATAGAATTTTGAATTTAGCTGAATCCTCAGACTTGAGGATTATCATGATTTTATATTATTAGCCTGGTTACAATGCTCCAGTTATCTCACCCAGGGCCTTTTTGGAAGACGAGAAATCTGTAGACTGTGAGACGAGATCTTGAGGGGTGGGCTGTGGTAAAATTGTAATATTTCCAGACTCTCTTGGCGGGCTTTAGTTCATTTGCATATCAATAGGTGTTTCCAAGGGGTGAAGTAGTCCATCTACATATCACTAGGTAATTACAAGGGCATGGACCAGAGAGGTTGGTGGAGTTCTCTTTCTCTTCTGCTGCAGCTGAGTCAAGAGAGAGACAGGGACAACTGCATGTAAGAAATTAAAGAGTTTCTTAACTTTATTTCTCCCTTTGACTGATTTTGGTTTTAGAAGTATTTTGCCCCGGAATTTTCCCCCCAGAGTTAAAACCGCTCAGTGACTCCTTTAATGAGTGGGAACATGATTTTACTTGCACCATGACTCTGACTTCCTAAGTGCAGATCTTGCCAAGAGTATTTGATTTTTTTCCAAAGCCAAAACAAGCATTTTGAAACCTTCCTATGTAAACCCTTCAGTGAGCAACGTTGCTGATAAAACTGATCAGAAACTCTTTGCAAGATGGGAAGTAGAAAGCTCTGTCTTACCCCAAGGACTCCAGTGACTTCATGCTACCTGTGTTTTTTCTGATTGTGAAGAATATTGCTTTCCTGGGACCCTTACCCATAGCTAACTTTATAGATCTAGGTACCTTCTAGTTTTTGGCACCTCCCATTCCTAGAAGGAAACTTCCTCTTTCCAAACAAACAGGATCCCAGTGAACAGTTGGCACTTTTTTGCTCTGTTTTTATCACTGGAGACATAAGGATTTCCTGAGGGCACTAGGACAGATTAATAGTATGTATTTGATTGAGAGGAGCAACCTCTGCAGCCCCAAGGTATCATAGGAGACTTTCACTTTTGCAATCTTCACAGAGTCCAGATCTTACCTCAGTGGAGATAGAAAGAGTCTATGAGATGGGCAAAATTCAGAAAACTGTACCTTTAAGATTGGCAGTGAAATGCCATCACTGCTACAGCAGGATAACATCCACAGACACTTATCTAGACTGATCACCAACTGCCCAAAGTTATCTTGTCAAGCTTCCTGTTAGTTTGGATAACAAACTTGCCCACAGGCTGACTCTTAAAATTATCAAACTTCAATTTGTCATCCTTCTCTGTTAACCTGATAGCTAATACTAGCCAGTTCTCAACTCCATTTTGGTTCCACATCTTGATGTTCAACATCCTGTCCATGTTTTACAAGAACTCCACCTAAACTTGCTTCTACTTTTTGCTTTAAAAACTGACTTGACAGTTGGTAAAAACTTTAGGTCACTACATATATGAGGACAGGATAAAAATAAGACCCAGCAATATTTAAGAAATGACCTGGAAGCAGAGTCAGAGTATAAATGATCTTTTACATAACTTCTAGATCTAATATGGTTTTAGTAATTGTGTGAGTGTATGTGTATTCAAAATATATTTGAAGTAAATTTAAAACTGTGAACATGTCTCATTTGTTGTCACAACTTCCTAGCATACCTACGCATCCACTCTGAACTTATAGAATGTTTTGTCTCTTCTTAATTCACTTACAAAATTCATTAAGGCAGGAATCATGATAGCCCACATTTATCTGACTAGTTTTAGTATTTGGAACAATTACTGTACATTTCTCAACATCACATATGATCCCCATATGGTAATTAACACTGATACTCACACTGTCCTCCTGGCAATGATTACTTCAATTTCCATGACATCTTTCTTCCTGGTTCTCTGCTGCAAACTCTAAAATGGTTTCGGTCTCCTTTGATGGCTCTTCTTTCCATGCACATCCATTAAATATTATTATTCTTTAAGGTTTTGACCTTGGCCTTCATTATTTTATACTGTGCTATCACTTTAGGTGATCCAATTTATGCTATGGCTTTAACTACTACCAACATACAACTAGCTCCTATACTCAGCCAAGAGCTTACTCATGGACTCCTGACTTATTAAACTACTCTCTATTGGATATCTCCAATTGTTTGTTCCACAAAATATCAAAACAGAGTCAAGGCCAAATTTGAAATCATCATCTCCCTTTCCCCTTCCAAATTGATCCTCTTTCATCCTTTTTATATCCAATAGCACTTACCATCCATAAACTCAAGTCAGAAACCAGTATATACATTTTATTCTTCCCAGTCATTCAATACATTCCTTTTTGGTTTTAGTTTAATGTACACTTTAACAGCTTTTTGAGCTATAATTGACATACAGCAAACTCCACACATTTGAAAGGTATAACTAGATACATTTTGACATATACTATAAAGCTGTGCAACCATTATTATAATAAAAATAATGAACATATCTATCATACCCGAAAGTTCCTCATAAACGTTTTAATTCTTCCTTCCCATCTCTCCTCACATGCTAATACCTCACAACTAGTTTCGTTTCTATCACTATATAATAGTATTAGGGGCTCAACTGTATCCCCCACCAAATTCATATATTGAACTCCTAACTCCCAGTGTGGCAGGAAGTAACTGGTGGAGTGGGTAGAACAGGACATGATGTCTTGGTGGTGATCAGACAAGCAGGGGGCTGACATCAGACATTGTGGTCAATTGACCATGTGGAATTCATAAGAAACCACTTCCTAGAACATCCATCCTAAAAACAAGCGGGCTTCTGATTCCAGCCCAGCCCTAGCAACAAGTCCTAGGCAACCATGTGGACTCCGCAGTCCAGACATAGCAACAAATCCTAGACAAACAGGTGAATTTGCTCCATTGCAGGGCTTATAATCCCCTAGAAACCACTGCCCACATGGCTCCCTGCCATGGAGCCACTCCTGATTAGTGGGATTTCTCTTCTTTCCAGCACTGATTAAAAGTTTTGCTGGTTGCTCCATACTGTTGTCTGCTGGCTTCATTATTTATCACCTCCTAGACACAATCCTCGGAAAAGCAGCATCTCAGATGGTGACATCCTTTGGAGGCTTATCTGGGATCTGATATTGAATGGTGAGTACTGGTTTAAACCAGCATATTTCTTTTACTATCCTTTTAAGAAACAGCATCAAATGCTGTGCACAAGCTCAGGCACCCATCAGCCATCTATGAGGACTAGGCACACTGACAAAATTAAGACTCGGGTGTGAGGTTCCTCTGAGTTCTCAGTTGATTCTCCTTCTTCCTTGGGACTCAGGAATGTTGGCCAAGTGAGAGCCAGAATTCTCTTTTGAAGCTCTCCTTGGATTTGAGGGATGGAGGGAGACAGGTGGACAACTGCAAGGCCCTGAGAGAGGCCACTCCTTGGCAGACTCTCTAAGGTCCCCTGCCAGAACTCAGACCCCGACTGCCCAGCTGGGTATCCATGTGGAGTTGCTTCCTCTTTCCTGTCTTGCTCTCCTAGGCGGTGTGGGGACATTTTGAGGGAGGATCCCCCAAGTATCTTCTCTCATGAGAGTGACTTGGGTGACCTTCTCTGGACCCCCATGAAAGACCCTTATGCAAATTGAGTGATGCTTTCTTATTCCTTTAGCTTCTATAACAGAATTATGTATCCCATCTGGAGTCACTCTAACCCATCCTTCTTCCCTGTCCTCCTTATTTGAGATTTTGGAGAATTAGGCACCTATCAATTTGGTCAGATCTTGGGCACATTAACACTCTCCAATTGCTCCTGGTGTCCCACATGGGATTGGAAAACATATGTGCGGGCACCTCTTACACAGAGAAAATAAACTGTTCCTTGGATATCTGTCCCAGTCCTCAGGTCGAGAGTCAATAGAGAGTAGCCCTCCCTTGACTATGAGAGAGAGGATACTCCTATGTCATCATTTACTGAAGTGTCAGTGGAAATCAAGGATAGGAGAGTGGGTCAAGCTCCACTAAGACCAAATAGTCATGACATCTGGGCCTGCATTCTAAGCTATACACAAAAAGGATATTGCAATCTCTTCTTGTTTGATCCAGAGGACTGTCTTGACCCTACCCCTAGCATCAAGAAAAATCTTCTTAACTCCAAATAGGCTAAGTGTCCCTCCATAACAGAAGTAGTCCTGAGCCAGGTGAGGCCTCATTAGGAGATGTAATTGTGACTGAGAGAGCCCAGGACTGGTTCCCACATTGCTTACCAGTACTATAGCATGGCTATGCTGGAAGGCTCAGGAAACACACTTCTATTGATATTTCAGTGGACATGAAAGCAAGGGACAGACCTCCTGAGGAAGGCATGAGGGGATGGACCAATGGATGCCTTGGCTCCCAGATGCCAGAAATAGAAAAGGGAATTCCCTTCTCTTTCCTGCTGTCTTCCAGATAGATGGGAAACTCAGAATCCAAAACCACCTTGGTCACCACCCCTCTGGGATGCATCCTCAAAATTGGGAGGTTTTTAAACTAGACTCCCTGAGACAGAAGAAATTAATCTTCTGCAATACAGCCTGGCCCCTAAATGGCACTCTAGACTACTAATCCACGGGGTGTATAAAAACAGATAAAAAAGGTGCTTCTACCTCTAGTTAGCTCTGAGATTTATCAGAGTGCCCATGAACATGTCAGAGGATTTTCTTCTCATAAGGAGAAATATTTAGCTAATTTGGCTTAGTTATTCAATATGTAATTACCTGGGAAGCGTTGTGAACTGAATGATGCTAAGCTTCAGATTATTGAACTATTTCATTTTACAGAAATAACCAAATTTCCTTGTCAATTGCCTTATGATGAACTCTGATCAGATCTTCAACCACTGTCATTTATAAGTCTTTGTTATTTATAGATAAGTACTGTTTTACTCTAAAGTCAGTTAAGAAACTAATAGGCATCTTCTTTTAAACCTTCTCTCTTGAACTGGATTACCACAGTTTGGTAAATAATTATACCTTTATAGACAGAACTGAAACATTTTATCTTTCTCTCTCTACCTGATCCCTCCAGAATTTAGAAACTCTCAGTGAGTACTTTTATATTTTATGGCAATATATTTGCATAAGTTTAATAAGAATATTTCTCCTTGTAACAAGACCAATTAAAAACACTGGTTATAGTAACAAGGCTTTGACTGGAATGTTATAATTGAGATATGTGCATAGACTCATATATGACCAGACAGATTTAAGGAACTTAGGTTGACTTTATAGAGCCAGTAAAGCCCCTTGGAAGAACTGGCCTGGTACCTTGCTTACAGTGTTCCCAGCAGCCATACCAAGTGATAAAGAAAGGTCACTCCTGGCAGGTGCAGGAGCCTCAGAATATCTTGGAAGACCTTGATAAGAGAGGAATTCACCCCAAATCTAGAGGTAAAAACTGTAGGCAAAACCTGATGGCAAATCTGGCTTGGCTTTCCTGGGTTTGGAAAACCTTTAGAAGCTCAATTTGAAATTCCTTATGAAAAGTTCCAGCAAAGCACATTTAAAAGAGCCTGTGTGATCAATTGCTGTTCTTGCTGCACTTATTTAAATAATCAAGCCAAGTGTTCTGAAGGAAAACTTATCTTACAAATTAGTTTCAATATGGGTACCTCTAATAAAAATGAGGGTGATTTTAGAGAGAAAGGAATTATATTTCAGTAGTGCAGAATATCTTATTGATATTAGAACTGAACACTAATCATTGTGAAATAAACTTGATCCTGAATTTTGGTTTCCTCAAAATATCTGGCTAAGATTCTCCAAATGTTTCCAATTTTCTCCCATCATTTCAGCTGTGGTCTTACTCTTCCTAGTCCTCATATTCAGCCATGCACTCTTAACCTTCTTGTCAAGTTTGTTCCCTCCAGAACATAAAATCTGACTCAGATGAGGATTTAAACCCACCCTTCATGCTGATGAAGTTGCACATCAGCAACCTCACACACTAGTTGCACCCTCCTTTTATATGCCCTTGTCCATCTCAACCACTGCTAAGACATCTCCATAACTTTTTTCTCTCCCTGACAGGTAGAAAAAAATAATTAGATGATCAAGCCTCCCAAATTCACCATTGGCTCTCAAAATCTGGGAAGGTTGGTTGCACTTATGGAATGGGCATCCTGACTGCTCCCTTTTGCTGGACCTTTGTTAATGCTTCTTTTCTAGCCCTTTTGTTTGGGCCATGCTTAATCTCATAACCAAATTTGTTTCTTACCACCTAGAATCCATCAAGCTATAAATGGTGGTGCAGATGGAACCCCCTATGCCAGTTCCTTGTGAATTCTGCTATGGGCCAGTAGATAGGCCACTCAGAGAGTGAACACAGACTGCCATTCCCAGCCATAGTCCATTGCCAGCAGGAAGCAGTCAAAGCCGTCTTTGTCTCTTTCCTAATGGAAGTTGGGGTTACCTCTTCTGAGGAGGGATTGAGGCAGGAAGTAGACAGTTAGGTGGGTAGAATAGGACATGTTGCCTTGGTGGAAATCATCCAAGTGGGACACTGACATCATGCACTTTGTGGTCAGCGGGTCAAGTGGAATGCATAAGAAACCACTACCTGAAATGGCCAGCCTGAGAAACAAGCTTTTTTCTGATCCCAGCCAAGCTCTAGAAGCAAGTCCTAGGCAACTACGTGGACTTCCTCGTTTCCAGGGTTTATAATCCCTAGAAACTGCAGCCCAAATGGCTTCATCCCTTGGACCCCCTCCTGATAAGTGGAATCTTTCTTCTCTCCACTCCTCATAAAAATCTTTGCTGGTTGATCTGTACTCTTGTCTGTTGGCTTCATTCTTCGTCAGCTCTAAGACATGATTCTGGAAAAACATCATTTCAGCTGGTAACAAATGTAATTTGAAAAATAATTTGGAAATTAATTTGGTAGCTTCTTAAAAAGTTAAACAAATGTCTTATTGCTGTGGCTAGACCTCCAGTACTATGTTGAATAAAAGTGGGGGGAGTGGGCATCCTTGTCTTGTTCCTTCTCTTAGAGGAAAAGCTTTCAGCTTTTTGCTGTTAAGTATGATGTTGGCTGTGAGTTTGTCATATATGGCCTTTATTATGTTGAGGTACTTGCCCTCTATACCCATTTTGTTGAGAATTTTTATCATGAATGAATGTTGAATTTTGTCAAATGCTTTTTCAGCATCTATGGAGATGATCATGTGATTCTTGTCCTTTTTTTTGATGTAGTGGATGGTTTTGATGGATTTTTGAATCTTGTACCATCCTTGCATCCCTGGAATAAATCACACTTGATTATGATGGATGATTTTTTGTTGTATTTTTGAATTCAGTTTGCTATTATTTTGTTGAGTATTTTTGCATCTATATTAATCAGAGATATCGGTTTGTAATTTTCTTTTTTTGTGATGTCTTTGTTGGTTTTGGTATTAGGGTGATACTGACCTCATTGAATGAGTTGAAAGTATTCCTACCTCTTCTACATTTTGGAAAACTTTAAGGAGGATGGGTATTAGGTCTTCCCTTAATGTTTGACAAAATTCAGTTGGTGAAGCCATCTGGTCCAGGGGTTTTGTTCTTAGTTTTCTGATTATCAACTCAATTTCATTGCTGCTAATTGGTCAGTTCAGATTTCCTGTTTCTTCCTGGGTCAGTTTTGGAAGGTTGTAGTTTTATAGAAAGATGTCCATTTCTTCTAGGTTATCCAATTTGTTAGCATAGATTTTTTTCATAGTATACTCTAATAATTCATTGCATTTCTGTGGTGTCTGTAGTAAGTTTTACTTTCTCATTTCTGATTTATTTTCTCAAAGAAATGTTCCTGGTTTCATTGATTCTTCCTATTGTTTTATTCTTCTTGATTTTATTTATTTATTCTCTAACATTTATTATGTTCTTCCTTTTAAAAATGTCCACATTTGTTCTTTTTTTCTAGTTTCATTAATTGTGAGTTTAGAGTGTTCATTTGGGATTGTTCTTCTTCCTTGAGGTAAGCCTCAATTGCAATATACTTTCATCTGAGAACTGCCTTTGCTGCATCCCACAGGTTTTGGGCTGTTGAGTTGTTTTCTTTTATCTCCAGATATTGTTTGATTTCTATTTTTATTTAGACATTGATTCACTGATTTTTTTAGGTGCATGTTGTTAAGCCTCCATGTGTTTGTGGGATTTTCTGGGGTTTTTTGCATAATTTATTTCTAGTTTCATACCTTTGTGGTCTGAGAAGCTGGCTAGTACAATTTCAAACTTTTTAAATTTACTGACGTTATTTCTGTGGCCTAGTATGGGGCCTATTCTTGAAAATGTTCCATGTGCACTTGAGAAGAATGTGTGTCCTGCTACTTTTCGGGGGAGAATTTTGTAGATGTCTGAGAGGTCCATCTATTCTAATGTGTTTTTCAGTGCCTCTGTGTCATTATTTATTTTCTGAATGGTTGATCTGTCCTTTGGAGTGAGTGGTGTGTTGTAGTCTTCTGAAATGAATGCATTGCATTCTATTTCCCCCTTTAATTCTGTTAGTATTTGTTGTAAATATATGGGTGCTCCTTTGTTGGGTGCATAGATATTTACAGTGGTTATATCCTCTTGTTAGACTGACCCCTTTATCATTATGTAATGTTCTTATTTGTCTCTTGTTATTTTGTTTTGAAATTTATTTTCTCTGCTACAAGTACTGCAACTCCTACTTTTTTTCTGCCTATCATTTCATGAAATATCTTTTTCCATCCCTTCAATTTTATTCTGTGTATGTCTTTGGGTTTGAATTCTCTTGTAGTCATCATATAGACTTGTCTTGTCTTTTTATCCATTCTGTAACTCTATGTCTTTTGATTGGTGCATTCATCCCATTTAGGGTGATTATCAATAGATACATACTTATTGCCCTTGTAGGCTTTAGATTTGTGGTTACCAAAGTTTCAAGGGCATCTTCTTTACTATCTAACACTCTAACTTAACTTGCTTATTATGCTATTTCAAACATAATCCAAAGATTCTTTTTATTTCTTTTCTCCCTTCTTTTTCTTCCTCTTCCACTCTCTATATATTAGGTAACATATTCTGTTCTCTGTGTATTCCTTGACTGACTTTGTGGGCAATTGATTTAATTTTTCATTTGCTTAGTAATTAACTGTTCTACTTTCTTTACTGTGGTTTTATTACCTCTGGTGACAGCTATTAAACCTTAGGAACACTTAAATCTATAGCAGTCCCTCCAAAATACACTGTAGAGACGGTTTGTGGGAGGTAAATTCTCTCAGCTTTTGCTTATCTGGAAATAGTTTAATCCCTCCTTCAAATTTAAATGATAATCTTGCTGGATAAAGTACTCTTGGTTTGAGGCCCTTCTGTTTCACTGCATTCAGTATATCATGCCACTCATTTATGGCCTGCAAGGTTTCTCCTGAGAAGTCTGATGATAGCCTGGTGGCTTTCCTTTGTGTGCTATCTTTTTTCTCTTCTTTTTTCTCTCTCTGGCTGTTTTTTTTTTTTCTTATTAAGGTATAATTGGTATACAATCTTATGCTCAGATTTCACATGAGCAACACTTTAGTTACTAAAAGCCCTGTATTATCCAGTCCCCACTATATATCCCAATACAATCACTGTCCAACAGCATAGTAAGCTTCCCTGTGCTATACTTCCTTACCTATGCCCCCCCATGTCATGAGTGTTAATCATAATGCCCTTTACTCCTCTTATCACTCCCTTCACACCCACTCTCTCCAGTCCTTTACCCTTTGGTAACCACTAGTCCATTCTTGGGTTCTGTGAGTCTGCTACTGTTTTGTTCTTTCAGTTTTTGCTTTGTTCTTATACTCCACAGATGAGTGAAATCATTTGGTACTTGTCTTTTTCCACCTGCATTATTTCACTGAGCATAATATCCTGTAGCTCCATCCATGTTGCTGCAAATGGTAGGATTTATTTTCTTTTTATGGCTGAATAGTATTCCATTGTGTATGTGTACCACATCATATTTATCCACTCATCCACTGATGGACACTTAGGTTGCTTCCATTACTTGGCTGTTGTAAACAGTGCTATGATAAACATGGGGGTGCATGTATCTTCATGAATCTGGGAACATGTGGTCTTAGGGTAAATTCCTAGGAGTGGAATTCCTGGGTCAAATGGTATTTCTATTTTTAGTTTTTTGAGGAACCTCCATACTGCTTTCCACAATGGTTTAACTAATTTACATTCCCAACAGCAGATTAAGGGGCTTCTCCTTTCTCCACATCCTCAAAAGCCTTTGCTGTTGCTTGTCTTTTGGATGTTTGCCAACTTAACTGGTGTGAGGTTATATCTCATTATGGTTTTAATTTGCATTTTTGTGATGATTAATGATATGGAGCATCTTTTCATGTGCCTGTTGGTCCTCTGAATTTCTCCTTTGGAGAAGTATCTTTTCAGATCCTATGCTCATTTTTTAATCGGGTTATTTGCATTTTGGTTGTTGAAGCATGTAAGCTTTTTTATATATTCTGGATGTCAAACCCTTATTAGATATGTCATTTATGAATATATTCTTCAGTATTGTAGGATGCCTTATTTGTTCTACTGATGGTGTCCTTTGGGGAACAGAAGCTTTTTGGTTTGATATAGTCCCACTTACTACTTTTTGCTTGTGTTTCCCTTGCCCGAGGAGATGTGTTCATAAAAAAGTTGCTCATGTTTATATTTATGAGAGTTTTCATATGTTTTCTTCTAAGAGTTTTGTGCTTTCATGACGTACATTAAGGTCTTTGATCCATTTCAAGTTTACCTTTGTGTATGGAGTAATCCAGTTTCATTATCTTACATGTAGCTGTCCAGTTTTGCCAACACCAGCTTTTGAAGAGGCTGTCACTTCCCTATTGTATATCCATGGCTCCTTTATCATATACTAATTGGCCATATATATATATGGGTTTATATCTGGGCTCTCCATTCTGTTCCATTGATCTATGGGTCTGCCCTTGGGCCAGTACCAAATTGTCTTGGTTATTGTGGCTTCATAGTAGAGCTTGAAATTGGGAAGCGTAATCCCCCCTGCTTTATTCTTCCTTCTCAGGATTGCTTTGGCCATTTGGGGTCTTTCCTGGTTCCATATGAATTTTAGAACTATTCTAGTTCATTGAAAAATATTATTGGCATTTTGATAGGGATTGCATTGAATCTGTAGATTGCTTAAGGCAGTATGGCCATTTTGACAATATTAATTCTTCCTACCCAAAAGCCTGGGACGAATATCCATTTGTTGTCTCCTCTAATTTCTCTCACGAGTGTCTTGTAGTTTTCAGAGTATAGCTCTTTCAGCTACTTGGTTATATTTATTCCTAGGTATTTTATTATTTTTGATGCAATTGTGAAGGAATTGTTTTCTGATTTCTCTTTCTGCTGGTTATCTTTAGTGTAAAAGAATGCCACATATTTATGTGTATTAATTTTGTATCCTGAAACATTGCTGAATTCACACATTAGATCTAGTCGGTTTGGAGTGGATTCTTAACGGTTTTTTATGTATAATATCATGTCATCTTCAAACGGAGAGTTTAACTTCTTCCTTGACATTCTGGATGCCTTTTATTTCTTTTTGTTGTCTTATTGCCATGGCTTCGACCTCCAGAACTATGCTGAATAAAAGTGGGGAGAGTGGGTATCCGTGTCTTGTTCCCAATGTTCGAGGAAAAGCATTCAGCTTTTCACTGTTAAGTATGATGTTTACTGTGGGTTTGTCATATATGGCCTTTATTATGTTGAGGTACTTGCCCTCTATACCCATTTTATTGAGAATTTTTATCATGAATGCGTGTTGAATTTTGTCAAATGCTTTTTCAGAATCTATGCAGATAATGTGATTTTTGTCCTTTTTGTTGATGTGGTGGATGATGTTGATGGATTTTCGAATGTTGTACCATCTTTGCATCCCTGGGATGAATCCCACTTGATCATTATGTTTGATCCCCTAGAGGTGTTTTTGAATTCAGTTTGCTAATATTTTGTTGAGTATTTTTCATCTATGTTCATCAGGTATATTGGTCTGCAATTTTCTTTTTTGTGGTGTCTTTGCCTGGTTTTGGTATTAGAGTAATGCTGGATTCGTAGAATGAGTTTGGAATTATTCCTTCCTCTTCTATTTTTTGGGAAATGTTAAGGGGAAAGGGTATCATGTCTTCTCTAAGTGTCTCATAAAATTCAGCTGTGTATCCATCTGGTACAGGGATGTTGTTCTTGGGTAGTTTTTTTATTACCGATTCAATTTCATTGATGGCAAATGGTCTGTTCAGATTTTCTGGTTCTTCCTGGTCAGTCATGGAAGGTTGCATTTTTCTAGAAAGTTGTCCATTTCTTCTAGGTTATGAAATTTGTTAGCTTATAATTTTTCATGTTATTCTCTAATAATTCTTTGTATTTCTGTGGTATCTGTAGTGATTTTTCCTTTCTCATCTCTAATTCTGTATATGTGAGTAAATTCTGTTTTTTTCTTGATTGTATGGCTAGGGGTTTATCTATTTTATTTTCTCAAAGAACCAGCTCTTGGTTTCATTAATTTTTTCTATTGCTTTATTATTCTCAATTTTATTTATTTATTCTCTGATATTTATTATGTCCCCCCTTCTACTGACTTTAGGCCTCATTTGTTCTTCTTTTCCCAGTTTCAGTAATTGTGAATTTGGTTTTTCATTTGGGATTTTTCTTCCTTCTTTAAATAGGCCTGAGCTGCTATATACTTTCATCTTAGAACTGCCTTTGCTGCGTCCCACAGAGGTTGGGGTGTTAAGCTGTTATTCTCATTTGTCCCCATACATTGCTTGATCTCTGTTTTAATTTGGTCATTGATCCATTGATTGTTTAGGAGCATATTGTTAAGCCTCCATGTGTTTGTGGGCCTTTTTGTTTTCTTTGTATAATTTATTTCTCGTTTCATTCCTTTGTGACCTGAGACATTGGTTGGTACAATTTCAAACTTTTTGCATTTCCTGAGGCTCTAGTATGTGATCTATTCTGGAAAACGTTCCATGTGCACTTGAGAAGAATGTGTATCTGACTGCTTTTGGGTGGATTGTTCTATAGATGTCTGTTAGGTCCATCTGTTCTAGTGTGTTTTTCAGTGCCTCTGTCTCCTTACTTATTTTCTGTCTGGTTAATCTGTTCTTTGGAGTGAGTGGTTTGTTGTAGTCTTCTAAAATTAATGCATTGCATTCTATTTCCCCCTTTAATTCTGTTAGTATTTGTTGTACATATTTGGGTGCTCCTATGTTGAGTGCATAGATACTTATAATGGTTATATCTTCTTGTTGAGCTGACTCCTTTATCATTATGTAATATCATTGTTTGTCTCTTGTTACTTCCTTTGTTTTGAAGTATGATACAAGTATTGTAACTCCTGCTTTTTCCTCCTTATTGTTTGCATGAAATATATTTTTCCATCGCTTCACTTTTAGTCTGTGTATGTTTTGGGGATTGAAGTGAATCTCTTGTATGCAGCATATAGATGTGTCTTTATTTTTTATCCATTCTGTAACTCTGTGTTTTGATTGGTGCATTTAGTCCATTCACATTAGGGTGGTTATAGATAGATATGTACTCATTGCCATTGCAGGCTTTTAATTCATGGTTACCAAAGTTTCAAGGGAAATTTCTTTAGTTTCTAGCAGTCTGCATTAACAGTTATTATGCTGTTATAAACACAATCTGAAGATTATTTCCCCCCTTTCTTTTTCTTCCTCCTTTTCTCTTTATATTTTAGGTGTCATATTCTGTATTTTTTATGTATTCCTTGACTGTCTTTGTGGGTAGCTGATTTAATTTAACATTTGGTTAGTATTTAATTGGTCTACTTTCTTTGCTGTGGTTTTGTTTTCTCTAGTGACAGCTATTTAACCCTAGGTGCTCTTCCATCTAGAGCAGTCCCTTTAAAATACACTGTAGAGGTGGTTTTAGGGAGATAAATTCCCTCAACTTTTGCTTATCTGCAAATTGTTTAATTCCTCCTTCAAATTTAAATGATAATCTTAGCAGGTAGAGTGTTCTTTGCTTGAGGCCCTTCTGTTTCATTGCATTGAATGTATCATGCCACTCCCTTCGGTCCTGTCAGGTTTCTGCTGAGAAGTCAGATAGTAGCCTAATGGGTTTTTATTTGTAGGTGATCTTTTTCATATTTCTGTCTGCTTTTAATACTCTGTCCTTGTCCTTGATCTTTGCCCTTTTAATTATTATATGTCTTGGTGCTGTATTCCTTGGGTCCCTTGTGTTGGGATATCTGTGCTCTTCCTTGGCCTGAGAGAACATTTACTTCTCCAGATTGGACAAGTTTTCAGTAATTATTTCTTCAGAGACACCTTCTATCCCTTTTCCTGTCTATTCTTCTTCTGGTACCCCTACAATGTGAATATTGTTCTGTTTGGATTGGTCACACTGTTCGCTTAATATTCTTTCATGCCTAGAGATCCTTTTTCCTCTTTTTTCCTCAGCTTCTTGTGTTCCTGTTCTCTAATTTCTATTCCATTTACTGTCTCCTCTACCTTATATAATATGCTTTTAAATACCTCCATTTTTTGTTTCATTTCAGTTATCTCCCTCCTGAATTTGTCCCTTAGCTCTTGAATATTTTTCTGTAGCTCCATTAGCATGCTTATGACTTTTATTTTTGATTCTTTTTCAGGAAGATTTGTGATTTTAGTCTCACTGAGTCCTCTTTCTGGTGTTTGAGGGATTTTGGTTTGATCAAGTATCTTCTGTTTTTTCATAGTCCTGAAACGATGGGAGTGGTCACAGGCAAGTGTCATGGGTGTCAGCTTGGAGGACATATCCTACTTTCTGTTCACAGTGCCTGTGTGTGCTGTCTGTGCCAATTAACCGTGCACAGGGAGTGGCATCTGGGTTAGTCCCCTAAATTGCCATTGGCAGGGTGGCCCTCAGGATGGTCTAGGGAATTGGTGGGGTGGCAGGAGAGCAGCGTGGGAATCTGCCATGAGGACAATACCCCTTCAGGCTTCCTGGTCATCCTGCCTGTCTTTGCTGTCTAGGCTGGTTAGCCATTCGCAGGTAAAAGCCTCTGTGCTAAGCTGTGTAGTTGCTGTAGGCAGGGCTGCCAACTGGCTCGTCTGCAGCAATGGTGTGGACAGCAGATTTTGTGCAGTTGCTGGCAGGGAGGAAGGAGCGGTAGGCCACTTACAGCAGTGGGGGACCTCAGGTCTGCATTGCCAACCAGGGTAATAGAGCACCTGAAGCACCTGAATGTTCCCAACCTGCTGGGCTGAGTGTGCTGGGCAGATTTTATCCACCTCTGCTTTCTAATAAATGTTGCCCCTTTAGCAGCCTTCTGAATGTTGAGAAGTTTTTTCAAAGTGCCTGCTTTTCTTTTCTCCCAGGGCAGCATGTTGTGGGAACCTGTTCACAGTCTTAGTCTCTGACTTTCCTTTTCAGCCCCTCTAATCTCCAGAGCACCATGCAATGTGGGTCTGTGCTCCTGAGGTAGATTTCTAGGGCTGGGTTTTTAGCAGTCTTGTGCTTCCACTCCCTACCCACTCTGAGTCTCTTCCTCCCACCAGTAAGCTTGGGTCCCACTGGGTCGCAGCTTTTTTACTTTACCCTTTTTCATGAGATGTTCATTTTCCCCAGATGTAGACAGGTGGTGCCATTTTATTTCTTTTCACTCTTCCAGGAATAGTTGTATTTCGTGTATTTTCATAATATATGTGATTTTGGGAGGAGATTTCCACCACACTTCTCACGCCACCATATTTTCTCCTCTATCTCTGGATGCTTTTAATACTCTCTCCTTGTCCTTGAACTTTGCTATTTTAATTATTGTATGTCTTGGTTTTGTCTTCCTTGAGTCCCTTATATTGGGAGATCTCTGTACTTCCATGACCTGAAAGACTATTTCATTCCCCAGAATGCTGAAGTTTTCAGCATTTCCTCAAGGAGACTTTCTATCCCTTTTCCTCTCTTTTTTTTTCTGGTATCCCTATAATTCAAATATTGTTCCATTTAATTGGTCACACTATCCTCTTATTATCTTTCATTCCTAGAGATCCTTTTTCCTCTCTGTGCCTCAAATTCATTGTTTTCCTGTTCTCTAATTTCTATTTCATTTACCATCTCCTCTACCTCTTCTAATCCACTTTTAAATCCCTCCACTGTATACTTAATTTAAGATACTGTATTTTTCATTGTTTCTATTTCTTGAAGTCCTCCCTCAGATCTTTAATATTTCCTGTAACTCTGTGAGCATGTTTATGATTTTTATTTTGAAATCTTTATGAAGAAAATTGGTGATTTCAGTTTCACTTATCCCTCATTCTGGTGTTTGTTGGATTCGTGTTTGTACAAAATATTTTTTGCTGTTTCATGTTTCTAATGATTAGTATAGAATAATAACTTTACACCCTGTAGTTCCCAGAAGCTGTACTCTCTGGAGCTTCTCAGCACCTGGGGTGATGGTGGGGGTCTCAGACATTTATTATCAGTGCATGCTGGGAGGAAAGAGCTCTTTCCTGCCACCTGTCTGCCGTGCCTGCCTCCACTGCCATGTCCAGTGGGCCCAGCATGCAATGAGGTGCTTCTGTTTTATGCCCCTGTAGCTGCCATAGTTGGGGCCACCCTATGGCTTGTCTGGCACAATGGTGGGTGCAGCAGGTGTGTGGACAAGTACCTGCTTGGGAGAAGGAGCAGAAGGCTGTGTAGCACAGTGGGGGGCCTTGGTGCTGCATTGCCAGCCAGGGGTATCGAGTGTTTGAAGCTCCTAAAAGGTCACAACCTCCTCAGTTGATTTTGTCCATCTTCCCTTTCCCTGAGCAGCAAGCTCTGTGTAATCCTTGCCTCTTTTGCACTCCTCTTGCCATTGGGAAGTCTTTCAAATTGTCTGCCTTTTTTTTTTGTCCCAGAGCATCCAGTGTGTGCACCTTTTCTCCACAAGTGACTGGAATCTCAGTCTCTCTGACTGTGCTGCTTGTGTTTGCTTTCCAACCACACTAATCTCCAGAGCACCATGTTATGTGGGTTCGTGCTCTCAGAGCAGATTTCCAGGGCTTGGTGCTCAGCAGTCCTGGGCTTCTACTCCCTCCGCATTCTGTTTCTCTTTCTCCCACCTGTGAGCTGGGGTTGGGGGAGGTCTTGTGTCCTGCCAGATCATGGTTTTGCTACTTTACCCTTTCCTGTGAGGTATTCTCTTTTCTCCAAATGTAGGCAGTCTGTTCTGCAGTATTTGCTCTATTTTCATATATGAGCTTTTGGGAGGAAGTTTCTGCCTCACTTCTCATGCTGCCACCTTCCCTCCCCAATAAATGATTTAATAGGTCCTGTGACAAGGAGAAAGATTCTTTTTGGACTTAGGAAATAAAATTTATTTCTAAAAATATAAATGTATTCCAAAAGAGTTTCAAAGCTCTGGAGAGGTCAGGTAGTGAGATTAAGATTAATGTTTCTGTTCTGTTAATAAAGTACAATTATTAACTAAAATGTAATATAGCTTAAGAGAAAAAGTTTAAAAACATACCTTTTCTTTTTTTAACTGGCTATGGAGTAAAACTACTTATCTGTATAAATGGCAAAGACTTAGAAATGACAATTGTTGAAGATCTGATGAGAGTTCATCATAAGGCAATAGACAAGGATATTTAGTTATTTCTGTAAGGTGCTAGATAGAGTCATACATCACCATGAAACACATTTTATTCATTTAACTAAAGTGACAATAAATGATTTTAAAGGCTGATATAGGTTACATCATTGTTAGCATATTTAGCTCTTAGCTCTTTTAATATTAAGATTTTGTTTTCTTAAGTCAATGGAAAATAAGAAGCAATTGTGAACTGATACACTAGCATGCTTTAGATTGGAAAATTTATTAATACATTTCACGATTTCTAGAAATATGCACTTCTTTATAGTACAATCTTTCACTTGTTATTAAAAGCCATGCCAAATTACCTGCAAAGCCTTCATTAAACATCAGACTAAGTAAAGCCTCTCCTTTTATTCCCACAGTCATTCCAGGCTACAACTCGTATGAGGGCTGGCAGTAGTCTTGCAGGAACCAACACTGGAGTTTGAACCCACATTTTTGTGATCATATGGTTTCCAACCTCATGGTTATTTGCTGTAATTAAAGGTTTACTTTTGGGGCAATTTTTCTCTGCCTGTCAGTTTTTACTGAGTCCAAGTGGTGTTACAGAAGGAAATAAGCATCTTTTTAGCTCATCTAATTAAAAGTATCTGTTTTTATACACCCTGAGGACAAGTAGCCCAGAGTGCCATTTAGGGACCAGGCTGTATTGCAGAAGATTAATTTCTTCTGTCTCAGGGAGTCTAGTTTAAAAACCTCCCAATTTTTGAGGATGCATCCCAGAGGGGTGGTGACCAAGGTGGTTTTGGATTCTGAGTTTCCCATCTATCTGGAAGACAGCAGGAAAGAGAAGGGAATTCCCTTTTCTATTTCTGGCATCTGGGAGCCAAGGCATCCATTGGTCCATCCCCTCATGCCTTCCTCAGGAGGTCTGTCCCTTGCTTTCATGTCCACTGAAATATCAATAGAAGTGTGTTTCCTGAGCCTTCCAGCATAGCCATGCTATAGTACTGGTAAGCAATGTGGGAACCAGTCCTGGGCTCTCTCAGTCACAATTACATCTCCTAATGAGGCCTCACCTGGCTCAGGACTACTTCTGTTATGGAGGGACACTTAGCCTATTCAGAGCTAAGAAGATTTTTCTTGATGCTAGGGGTAGGGTCAAGACAGTCCTCTGGATCAAACAAGAGGAGATTGCAATATCCTTTTTGTGTATAGCTTAGAATGCAGGCCCAGATGCCATGACTATTTGGTCTTAGTGGAGCTTGACCCACTCTCCTATCCTTGATTTCCACTGACACTTCAGTAAATGATGACATAGGAGTATCCTCTCTCTCATAGTCAAGGGAGGGCTACTCTCTATTGACTCTCGACCTGAGGACTGGGACAGATATCCAAGGAACAGTTTATTTTCTCTGTGTAAGAGGTGCCCACACATATGTTTTCCAATCCCATGTGGGACACCAGGAGCAATTGGAGAGTGTTAATGTGCCCAAGATCTGACCAAATTGATAGGTGCCTAATTCTCCAAAATCTCAAATAAGGAGGACAGGGAAGAAGGATGGGTTAGAGTGACTCCAGATGGGATACATAATTCTGTTATAGAAGCTAAAGGAATAAGAAAGCATCACTCAATTTGCATAAGGGTCTTTCATGGGGGTCCAGAGAAGGTCACCCAAGTCACTCTCATGAGAGAAGATACTTGGGGGATCCTCCCTCAAAATGTCCCCACACCGCCTAGGAGAGCAAGACAGGAAAGAGGAAGCAACTCCACATGGATACCCAGCTGGGCAGTCGGGGTCTGAGTTCTGGCAGGGGACCTTAGAGAGTCTGCCAAGGAGTGGCCTCTCTCAGGGCCTTGCAGTTGTCCACCTGTCTCCCTCCATCCCTCAAATCCAAGGAGAGCTTCAAAAGAGAATTCTGGCTCTCACTTGGCCAACATTCCTGAGTCCCAAGGAAGAAGGAGAATCAACTGAGAACTCAGAGGAACCTCACACCCGAGTCTTAATTTTGTCAGTGTGCCTAGTCCTCATAGATGGCTGATGGGTGCCTGAGCTTGTGCACAGCATTTGATGCTGTTTCTTAAAAGGATAGTAAAAGAAATATGCTGGTTTAAACCAGTACTCACCATTCAATATCAGATCCCAGATAAGCCTCCAAAGGATGTCACCATCTGAGATGCTGCTTTTCCGAGGATTGTGTCTAGGAGGTGATAAATAATGAAGCCAGCAGACAACAGTATGGAGCAATCAGCAAAGATTTTAATGAGGAGTGGAAAGGAGAGCACTCCCACTAATCAGGATGGGCTCCTTGGGAGGAAGCCATCGGGGATGAGGATTCTAGGGATTATAAATCCCGGAAAGGAGGAAATTCACATGTTTTCCTAGGAGTTGTTGCTAGGATTGGGCTGGAATCAGAAAAACCCCTTTTTTCTCAGCTGGCCATTTCAGGGAGTTTGTTGGGGGAGTTTCTTATTCATCCTGCTTGGCTGGCTGACCCCAATGTCTGATGTCAGTGTACCGCTTGGCCAATCTCCACCAAGGCAACATGCCCTGTTTTATCTACCACACTGGATACCTCCTGCCTCACATTCCCACCAACAGTGTATGACAATTTCATCTACTCCATATCATTGACAATACGTAGTGTGGTCAGGCTTTTAAAGTTAAGCCATTCTAATAGGTGTGTAGTGGTATTTCATTATAACTGTGAATAAGGAGAGTTTTAGTCCTTCCATCCCAATGTGGGTGCCTTTTATTTCTTTATCTTGCCTTATTTCCCTGACAAAAATCTCCAGTACAATTTTGAATAGAAGTGATATTATACATCTTTGTCTTATTCCTGATCTTGGAGAAAAATATTTCTCCGTTATGTTTGCTGTAGGTTTTTCATAGATGCCATCTAGCTGTTGTTTTTGTTAGTTTCAGACAAATGAGCAATCTAGTCCATGATGCACCATATTGGTCAGAAATGGAAGTCTATCTCCTTGAAACCATTATTTCTTAGCTGGGCTTATATAACAGCCTTCTGAAAATCTTCCTTGCCTCCAGTATTACCCTTCTCTAATTCAATCTCTGTTCTAAAATAAGTCTGATCAGGGTATATCCCTGATTAATTCCTTTAATTCGCTTCTCCCCATGGCCTGCATTTCCTTAACATGGCACCAAAATCGCTTCCCAACCTACTCCCCTGCCTCCTTTTTCAGCCTCTTTGCTCCTCTGTCCACCTCAACATTATATTCTCCTAAAACCCCAAACTACAGGTTATTACCTATAAAACCATATAATTCTCCCAAATCATGTGCCTTTGCTCATACTGTTCCTTCTTTCTTCTTTGCCTGTTTAGAATCTATTCATTTTTCAAGATTCAGCTTGAATAATTACTTCATAGTAATTGCCCTATAAGTCTTATCAATGTCCACAAGTAGTGTTAGTCTTTTCTCCTTTCATGTTCTTTAAGTCAACTTGTTTATTGTTCCATGGTAGAATTTACTATGCTGTATTATAACTATTTATTTACATGTCCCCAAAATAATAATCTCAGGATCATAAGGGCCAAGATGAATTGTGTTTTTATTTGAACCCCTAACTTCTGGCACCTGTGCCTAACATAGTACCTGACACGAATTATCTGGTTGGTAAATATGTGTTTAATGGATAAGTGAATACTTAATTAGATGTTAAATCCCCCTTCTAGTTGTAGAAAAATTTCCCCAAAACAGTCATTCCTTGGCACATTTTATCATATTGGCATATTATCTATATGGTTGTTTTTAATATTTTCCTTTAAGCCAATATATTTTTTTTTACTTTGACACTTATTTTATCCTGTCCTAAGCAACAGTGTCTATGAATTCACAAACTTCATGTTCTAGTAATAGTGTCTATAATATAAATTGAATTAAACACATACTCAAATTAAAACTATTCATCTATGTACCACCTATAATCAACTCACAGACCTATCAATGGTACATATTCCACATTTTAGGAGCCACTGAGCCATATACTTTTGCAATTCTATTACTTTTCTAAGGTCTCGTGGCAAGTGAAAGAACTAGTACTATAACCCAGGCCTTCCAACCTACTGTCTAGAATCTGTTCTATTAGATTGGGCTGTGTCTCCATGGATACCCATTCAAAAGAGTATGAATGGATAGAAGTTGACCAAGAATTCAGATGGAGATAATAGGAAACCTTATCTTAGTACACAGCAGTATAAGTATTACTAGGTCAATACAAATAAATGTGAGATACAGAAAATAGGTGGTGGAACATAGCCATTTACATTTATATGGCTGAGTAAAGAGATTAATCGTCCTTACAGAGATTCCTATGCCAGGTAACAGGAAATCACATCAGCTTTCATATCCAGCTCCAGGGAATTCTCACTCTATAGGATAATTCCGGGTCCTGGCCATTTGGCCTAAAGCTGTTCACTTGGAGCACCCTCTGCACAGACCTACTCATCAGGTAAGAACCCCCAAAAACTTGCTTTTTCAGTTATCAATTTCCCTTAGAAAGTGCAAAGGATTATATTTTCCAAAAAGAGAAACAAATAGGTGATTGAAAACATATTAATGCACTGAATACAAATCTAGGAGGAAAATTTTCTGAATCCTCAACTTTGTTCTCCACTTATTTAAGTTTAGAAAAACAAGAGTTTTCAAGAGGTTTACAGAATAAACATTTACCTTGGTCCAGTTCAAGGCTAGATTCACCATTAAGACCTATTTTTACTTGCAAAGGAGTAGTTATGTTGGCATTCACTCAGAAAGGACACCCTTTAATGAGTCCTTTCAAAGAACCAACTCAGCAGAAACACTGGTTCTGGACCAATTCCTTTCCAGAAACTACCCTGTAGAAGTCCTTCCCCTGAGCTAAGTGACTACATAATTATGATCTAGGTTTAATGGGTGCTGCGAATTGCAAGGGAGCTGTGATGGCCCAAGTAGAATCACAGCAATCTAAATTACAGGGTGCTAGACTGGACTAGCAAATTCTGCTCCAGTAGCAATGGATCCAGCATAGTAAATCTTTGTTTTGCCGTACTTATTGGGAAAGGAGAAGAAATACTTATTTTTTAATGATTTATCCAAAGAGCATTGGAAAATTTGAAGATGATCCCTGACCTGCTGAATCACATTACACCTCCCATTGCCAAACACCGTAACTAACACACCCACACATTTTCTCCCTAACATTACCATTTTTTTAGTATTTTAATTGAGATTTAATTATCATTAGTATTATATTAGCTTCAGGTATAAAAACATAATGATTTGATATATATATATATTTTTTGTGAAGTAATCACTACCGCAAGTTTAGTTAATATCTGTCACCACACAGAGTTACAAATATTTTTCTTGTGATACGAACTTTTAAGGTATACTCTCAACAACTTTCAAATACACAACATGGTATTAACGGCTCTGTTATAAAGATTTACTATGCTGGATACATTGCTACAATAGCAGAATTTATAACTAGGCTGTATATTACATCCCCAGAATATATTTATTTTATAACTGGAAGTTTATACCATTTGATCACCTTCTTCCATTTCAACTACCAATCTGTTTTCTGTATCTGTAACTTTGGTTGTTTTTTGTGTGTTTGTTTTTTGTTTGACTTGTTTTTTGTTTTGTTTAGTTTCATTTTTTAGATTCTACATATAAGCAATATCATATGTTATTTGTCTTTCTCTGTCCGACTTATCTCACTTAGCACAGTGCCTTCAAGGTCCATCCATGTTGCAAATGCAATGACAGGATTTCCTCCTTTTCTATGGCTGAATATATATAAAACATTTTCTTTATCCACATTTAGGTTGTTTCCATGTCTTGGCTATGGTAAATAATTCTTCAAGGACATGGACATGCAGATATATTTTTGAGTGTTTTTGTTTCTTTTGGAAAAATACCCAGAAGTGGAAATACTAAATCATATGGTAGCTTTTCTTTAGTTTTTTGAGGAATCTCCATGCGTTTTCCATAGTGGCTGCACCAATTTACATTCGCACCAACAGAATACAAGGATCCCCTTTTCTCCACATGCTAAACCAACACTTGTTATATCTTGTCTTTTAGATAATAGACATACGAACAGGTGTGATGTAATATCTCACTGCGGTTTAAATTTGTATTTCTCTGATGATGAGTGATGTTAAATACCTTTTCGTGTACCTGTTGGCTACCTGTATGTCTTCATTGGAAAAATGTCTATTCAGATCCTCTATCCATTTTTAAATCAGATCATTTATTTATTGCTATTAAGTTGTATAACATTTATGTATTTTAGATATTAACCCCTTATCAGATACATGATTTGAAAATATTTTCTCCCATTCTGCAGATTGCTCTTTCACTTTGTTGATTATTCTTTTCTTCTGTAGATCTTTTTAGTTTGCTTTAGATCCACTAGTTTATTTTTGCTCTTGTCTTTTTAAAATTTTGATTGGATTATAGTTGATATACAATATTATATTGGTTTCAAGTATACAAAATGAATTCAACAGTCATCTACATTATTAAATGCTCACCATATCTAGTGCACTTTCTGTCAACATAGAAAGATGTTACAGAATTATTGAGTATATTCTCTATTCTGTACTTTCATCCTAATGACTAATTTTTTTTATTAAAGTATCAATGATATACAATCTTGTACTCACTTTTCACATGAGCAACATTGTGGTTACTACATTCTCCCATTATCAAGTCCCCACCACATAGCCCATTACAGTCACTGTACATCAGCATAGTAAGATGCTATAGAGTCACTAGTTTTCTTCTCTGTGCGATACTTCCTTCCCCGTGCCCCTTATATTATGCTTGCTAATCATAATACCACTTAATCCCCTTCTCCCTCCCGTCCCACACACCTTCCCCAAACTCTTTCCCTTTGTTAATCACTAGTCCATTCTTGGGTTCTGTGAGTCTGCTGCTGTTTTGTTCCTTCAGTTTTTACTTTGTTCTTATGCTCCACAGATGAGTGAAATAATTGGATACTTGTCTTTCTCTGCCTGGCTTATTTCACTAGCATAATACCCTTCATCCATGTTGTTCCAAATGGTAGGATTTGTTTTCTTCTTATGGCTGAATAATGTTCCATTGTGTATATGTACCACATCTTCTTTATCCATTCATCGACTGATGGACATTTAGGTTGCTTCCATTTCTTGGCTATTGTAAATAGTGCTGCAATAAACAGGGGTGCATCTTGTCTTTTTGAAACTGGGCTGCTGCATTCTTAGAGTAAATTCCTAGGAGGGGGATTCCTGGGTCAAATGGTATTTCTATTTTTAGTTTTTTGAGTAACCTCCATACTGCTTTCCACAGTGGTTGAACTAATTTACATTCCCACCAGCAGTATAGGAGGCTTCCCCTTTCTCCACATCCTCGAAAGCATTTGTTGTTGTTTGCCTTTTGGATGGTAGCCATCCTAACTGGTGTGAGGTGATATCTCATTGTGATTTTGATTTGCATTTCTCTGATGATTAGTGATGTGGAGCATCTTTCCATGTGCCTGTTGGCCACCTGATTTGGAGAAGCATCTGCTCAGATCCTCTGCCCATTCATAATCAGGTTATTTGCTTTTTGGACATTGAGGCATGTGAGCTTTTCTATATTTTGGCTGTCAACCCCTTATTGGATATGTCATTTAAGAATATATTCTCCAGTACTGTAGGATGTCTTTTTGTTCTACTGATGGTGTCCTTTGCTGTACAGAAGTTTTTAGTTTGATATAGTCCCACTTGTTCATTTTTGCTTGTGTTTCCCTTGCCCGGGAGATATGTTCATGAAGAAATTGCTCATGTTTATTCCCAAGAGATTTCTGCCTATGTTTTCTTCTAAGAGTTTTATGGTTTCATGACTTACATTCAGGTCTTTGATCCATTTTGGATTTACTTTTGTGTATGGAGTCAGACAGTAATACAGTTTCATTCTTGTACATGTAGTTGTCCAGTTTTGCCAACATCAGCTCTTGAAGAGGTTGTCATTTCCCCATTGTATATCCATGGCTCCTTTATTATATATTAATTAGCCATATATGTGTGAGTTTATATCTGGGCTCTCTATTCTAATCCATTGATCTATGGCTCTGTTCTTGTGCGAGTACCAAATTGTCTGATTACTGTGGCTTTGCAGTAGAGCTTTAAGTTGAGGAACTTAACCACCCCCTCTTTATTCTTCCTTCTAAGGATTGTTTTGGCTATTCAGGGTCTTTTGTGGTTCCATATGAATTTTAGAACTATTTGTTCTAGTTCATTGAACAGGGCTGCTGGTATTTTGATAGAGATTGCATTGAATCTGTAGATTGCTTTAGGCAGGATGGCCGTTTTGACAATATTAATTCTTCCTATCCATGAGCATGGGATGTGTTTCCATTTATTAGTGTCCTCTTTAATTTCTCTCAAGAGAGTCTTATAGTTTTCAGAGTATAGGTCTTTCAATTCCTTGGTTAGGTTTATTCCTAGGTATTGTATTCTTTTTGATGTAATTGTGAATGGAATTGTTTTCCTGATTTCTCTCTCTGCTAGTTCATCATTAGTATATAGGAATGCGACAGGTTTCTGTGTATTAATTTTGTATCCTGCAACTTTGGTGAATTCAGCTATTAGTTATAGTAGTTTTGGAGTGGGTTCTTTAGGGCCCCTATGACTAATTTATGTTATGATTGACATTTTGTGCCTCTGTCCCCTTCACCTCTTTCACCCACCCACCCTAGCCCCTCCCCCACGGTAATGACCAGGCACTTATTAGAGTTTGTGAGTCTTCTGTTTTGTTCATTTTGTTTTGTTTTAAATTCTACATATAAGTGAAATTATATGATATATGTCTTTCTCCACCTGGCTTATTTAACATAACACCCTGTGTATCCATCCATGTTGTCACAAATGGCTGGATTTCCTTCTTTTCTGTGGCTGAATGGTATTCCATTTTGTATATATACTGTATCTTCTTTACCATTCATCTATTGATTACTACTTCAGTTGTTTCAATATTTGGCTATTATAAATAATATGACAAAAATTTAGGGGTGCATTATCTTTTTTATCCTGAGATTTGTTTTCTTCTGGTAAATTACTAGAAGTGGAGTTACTGGGTTGTATGGTATTTCTATTTTTAAGTTTTTGAGAAACTTCCATACTGTTTTCCATAGTGGCTGCACAAATTTACATTACCAGCAGGAATGTAGGAGTGTTCCCATTTCTCCACATTGTCACTAACACTTGCTATTTCTTGTCTTTTTGGTAGTGGCCATTCTACCTGTTGTGAGGGAATATCTCATTGTGGTTTTGATTTATCTTTCCCTGATGGTCAGTGATGTGCAACATCTTTTCATATGCCATTTGTACATCTTTGGGAAAATGTCTATTCAGGTCCTTTGATGTTGAGGTATACAAGTTCTTTATATATTATGGATATTAACCCATTATCAGATAAATAATTGATGAATATATTCTCCCATGCTCTAGGTTGCTTTTTTGTTTTGTTGATGGTTTCCTTTTTATACAGAAGCTTATTTAGCTTGATGTAGTCCCACTTGTATATTTTTTGCTTTAGTTTCCCTTGCCTAGGTAGACATGTCTAGAAAAAACTGCTTATGCTTATGTTCATGATATTTTTCCTATGTTTTATTCTAAGAATTTTATGGTTTCATGCCTTACATTTAGATCTTTAATCCATTTTGAGTTTACTTCTGTGTATGGTGTTAGTAATCCAGTTTCATTCTCTTGCTTGTAGCTGTCCAGGTTTCTCAAGACTACTTATTGAAGAGACTGTTTTTTCTCTATTGTATACTCATGGCTCCTTTGTCACATATTAATTGGTTATATATGCTTGGGCTTATTTCTATGTTTTCTATTCTGTTCCATTCATCTATTGATGTGTTCTTATGCCAGTACCACACTGTTTGGATTACTGTAGCTTTGTAGTAAAGCTTGAAGTCAGGGAGCATAATACCCTCAGTTTTGGGCTTTCCAAATTGCTTTGGCTATTCAGTCTTTTGTGATTCCATGTAAATTTTAGGATTATTTGCTCTAGTTCATTGAAAAATGCCATTAATATTTTGATAGTGATTGCATTAAAACTGTAAATTGCTTTGGTGGGATGGCAATTTTGGCAATATTAATTCTTCCTATCTATGATCACGGCAGAGATTTCTGTTTATTTGAATATTTTTGAACTTCTTTCACTGGAGTCTTATAGTTTTCAGAAAACAGGTTTTTCATCTTCTTAGTTATGTTTATTCCTAGGGACTTAATTCTTTTTGATTCAACTGCAAATATAATTGCTTTCCTGATGTCTCTTTCTGCATTTTCTTTGTTAGCATGTAGGAATGCAACAGATTTCTGTATGTTGATTTTGTGTCTTGCAAGTTTGCTGAATACAGTTATTCTAATTATTTTGCTGGAGTATTCAGGGTTTTCTATATAGAGTATCATGTCATTCAGAAATTATGAGAGTTTTATTTCTACCTTTCCAATTTGGATGCCTTTCATTTGTTTTCTTGTCTGATTGCTCTGGCTAGGACTTCCAGTACTATATTGAATAAAAGTGGTGAGAGTGGGTATCATTGTTTTGTTTCTGATATTATAGGAAAAGCTTTCAGCTTTTCACTATTGAATTTCATGTTACCTGTGGGTTTGTCATATATGGCCTTTATTACATTGAGGTATGATTTTTCTATAAACATTTTGTTGAGAGGTGTTATCATGAATAGATGTTGAGTTTTGTCAAATGCTTTTTCAGCATCTATTGGGATCATCATTTAGTTTTTATCCTTCATTTTGTTGCCTTTGCTTTTGCTATGAAAACAAAAACTCATCACAAAGACTGATGTCAAGGAGCTTATAGAGTATGTTTTCTTTTAGGAGTTTTATGGTTTAAGAACTTACAATCACATCTTTAATCCTATTTGAATTTAAATTTCTGTATGATGTGAGTTATTGGTCCAGTTTTTCCAACACTTTGTATTGAAGAGACTGTCTTTTTCTCATTACATATTCTTGGTTTCTCTGTCATAAATTAACTGACCATATATGCATAGATTTATGCACTGGGTCTCTCCTCTGACCCAGTGATCTATGTGTCTGTTTTATGTCAATACCACATTGTTTTGATTAGTAGAGCTTTGTAAGATTGTTTTAAGTCATGAAACATGATGCCTCCCACTATGTTCTTTCCCAAAATCACTTTGGCTATTCAGGCCTTTTGAAGTTTCGTGCATATATTAGAATTGTTTGTTCTGTTCCTGTGAAAAATTCCATTGGAGTTTTGGTAGGAATTGCAAAGAACATGTAGATTATTTTGGTAGTGTGGACCTTTATTAATTATTCCAATCCATGAACATGGAACATTTTCAAATGTATTTATGTCTTCTTCAATTTCTTTCACCAATGTCTTTTCAGTATATAGTTCTTTTACCTCATTACTTACATTTATTTCTAGGTATTTTAGTCTTTTCAATACATTCATAAATGGGGTTGTTTTCTTGATTTCTTTTTCTGCTATTTTGTTGTTAATGTATAGAAACACAACCATTTATTAATATTGATTTTTTATCCTGCAGTTTGCTGAGTTCATTGATTAGTTCTAAATGTTTTTTGGAGGAGGCTTTAGGGTTTTCTGAACACAGCATATCATGTGGAAATAGGGACAGTTTTACTTCTTCTGTTCCAGTTTGCATACCCTTCATTTCTTTTCTTGCCATGTACTTTGGCTTCTACTTGTAATACAGTGTTGAGTAAAAGTAGTGAGAGTGGAAATCTGTGTCATCTTCCTAGTCATAGAGGAAAAGTTTTCATCTTTTCACAATTAACTATCTTGTTAGCTGTGGGTTTGCCATATACGGCCTTTATTATGTTGAGGTGTGTTCCTTCTATAGCAACTTTCTTGAGAGCTTTTGTCATGAATGGATGTTGAATTTTGTCAAATGCTTTTATTGCATCTATTGAGATGCTTGTATGATTTTTACCCTCCATTTTGTTAGTGTGGTACATCACATTTATAAACTTACATATGTTGAAATATTCTTGGATTCCATGGATAATCACCCTTAATCATGGTGAATGATGCTTTCAATTCTGAATTCAGTTTGTTAGTACTTTAATGAGAATTTTGCAATGTTTTCATCAGAGATATTGGCCTGTATTTTTCTTTTCATATAGCATCCTTTTCCAGCTTTGGTATCCCAGTGATGTTGGACTCATAAAATGAGTTTGGGCATGATCCCTCCTCCTCAATTTTTGGAAGAGTTTGAGAGGGATTGGCATTATTTTTTCTTTAAATGTGTAGTAAAATTTCCCAGTAAATATATCCTGGCATTTTCTTCATTGGGAGATCCTTGCATTATTGATTCAATCTTCTTACTAGTAATTAGTCTTCAAATTTTCTATTTCTTCCTGTCATTCTTGGTAAGTTGCATATTTCTAACAAATTTTCCATTATGTCTTGTATCCAGTTTGTTGGTGTACAATTTTTCATTGTAGCCTCTTATGATACTTTGTACTTCTCTGCTATCAGTTATAATGACTCCCCTTTCAATTTTGATTTTATTTGGGCTCTCTTTATTTTTTCCTTGGTGATCCTAACTAAAGTTTTTTTGTTTATCTTTTCAAAAAACAAACTCTTAGTTTCATTGATCTTTTCTATTGTCCTTTTTTAGTCTCTTTCATTTATTTCCACTATTTTTATTTCCCTCCTTTTACAACTTTGGACTTTGATTTCTAATTCCATTTGTTCTTCTTTATCTAGTTCCTTGTGTAGAGTCAGGTTTATTTGAGATCTTTCTTGTTTCCTTATATAGGCATTAATTGCTATGAACTTCCCTTCTAAAGCTGCTTTTTCTGCATCCCATAAGTTTTAGTATGTTTGTTATGTTTTCAGGTTCCATTTTCATTTGTCTCAAGATGTATTTTTTAATTTCTCCTTTGACTTCTTTGTTGACTCATTGGCTGTTTAGTATTATATTGTTTAATCTGCAAATATTTGTGATTTTTCCAGTTTTATGTAATTGAGTTCTTGTTCCATACCATTGTATTAAGTAAAGATGCTTGATATGATTTCAATCTTCCTAAATTTACTGAGACTTGGTTTGTGGCCTAACATAAGATCTGTCCCAGAGAATGTGTGTCCTGCTGTTCTTGGATAGAATGTTCACTATACATCTATTAAGTCCATCTGATCTAGTGTGTCATATAAAAGCTAATGTTTCCATATTGATTTTCTGCTTGGATGATCTACCCATCAATGAAAGTGAGGTATTAAGTCCCCTCCTATTATTGTATTGCTATTTCTCCCTTTACATCTGTTAATATTTGCTTTGTATATTAAGATGCTCTTATTATGGGTGCATAAATATTTATAAATGTAATCTCTTCTTGTTGATTGACCCCTTTATCATTATGTCATGACATTCTTTATCTCCTTTTACAGTCTTTGCCTTACTATTTTGTCTGATATAAATATAGCTACATCAGTTTGCTTTGGTTTTCCATTTGTATGGAATATGTTTTTCTAGCTATTCATTTTCTGTCTTTGTATGTCTTTACCTCTGAAATAAGTCTCTTGCGGATGGTCTATAGATAGGTCTTCTTTTTTAATGTATTCAGCTACTCTATGTCTTTTGATTGGAGAAATTAGTTCATTTATATTTAAAGTGATTATTGATAAATATGTATTTATAGCCAGTTCAGTTTTTCTGGCTGTTTTGTAATTCTTTTGTTCCTTTCTTCTTCTCTTGCTTTCTTCCTTTGTGATTTGATGATTTCCTGTAGTGGTATGCTTAGATTTCTTTCTCTTTACTTTTCTATGTGTTTATTAAAGGTTTCTGTTTTTTGGTTACCATCAAGCTTACATAAAAAAACATATTTATGACAGTCTAATTTTATTTATAACAACAAATTTGAACACATTCTAAAGATCTACATTATTACTCCCTCTCCCCATATTTTATGTTTTCAGTGTCACAAATTACACCTTATCTTGCATATTCAATTGCAAATTATTATAATTATAGCTATTTTATTACTTTTATTTTTTAACTTTCATATTAGCTTTATAATCAATTAATCTATTACTTTAACTTTAGATTATTCTGAATTTTACTATATATTCACTTTCCCTGGTAAGATTTATACTTTCCTGTTTTTCTGTTGCTAATCAGTGCCCTTTCATTACATCTTAAAGTCTCTTTAACAATTTTTGTATGGCTGGTCTGGGGTGATCTTTAGCTTTTGTTTGTCTGGAAAATTCTATATCTCTCCTTCAATTCTAAAGGACAACTTTGCCAGGTAGAGCGTTATGGGTTGGCATGAGCTTTCTCTCAACACCTTGAATATATCATGCCACTTGCCTCTGATCTGCAGCATGTCTGCTGAAAAATCTACTTGTAGTCTTAAGGGGGCTTCCTTGTGTGTAAGTTGTTTTCCTCTTACTGTTGTTAACATTCTCTACTTGTCTTTCACTTTTGGCACTTGCGGTGGGTATCTTTCAGTTCATTCTATTTCACATTCTGGGATTCTTGGATCTGGGTGTCTATTTCCTTACCCAGGTTAGGAAAATTTTCAGCCATTGTTTCTTCAGATAAGTTTTCTGCCCCTTTCTCTTTGTTTTCCTCCTTGGATCCCTATAAGGTACATATTGGTCCAATGATTTTTGTCCCATAAGTCTCTAAATATCTCTCACTCTTTCTCATATGGCTTACTTTTTGATACTCCAATTGGATGAGTTCCACTGCCCCATCTTTAAGTTCATTCATCTAGTCTGATTTTGAATCCCTCTATTGTATTTTTCAGTGCAGTTTTTTTTATTCTTAATCTCTGTGATTTCTGTTTGGTATTTTCTTATATTTTCTATCTCTTTGTTGAAATTCTCACTTTGTTCATGAATTGTTCTCCTAACCCCAGTAAGCATCTTTACGACTGTTATTTTGAATTCTTTAGCAAGTATATCACTTATCTCTGCTTCATTGTTCTTTTATGACATTTTTTCTTTTTCTTTCATTTGGAACATATTGCTCACCTTCTTCATTTTCCTTCACTCTCTGTGCTGGTTTCATTGATCTTTCTATTGTCTTTTTTAGTCTATAACAGCAGCCACCTTACCCAGTCTTGAAGGAGTGGCTTTGTATAGGAGATGAATCTTATTGTTCAACCCTGCCTTAGCTTATGGTTGTCTCTCAAATCTTTGTGATTTCCAAGAAGAGTACTTTTGTCATAGTGGCTTCCAGTAGTTGAGGGTGTGCCAAAACTTGCATTGTCTCAAAACAGAATACCACAGTTAGTTCCTAGATTCAGGCTGACTGGAATCCAGAAGCTCAGCATCTTTTAAAGTATGTACATGTACCTTTTTCACAGGAAGACTGGAATGAACGCTTCTATTTGCTCTTCTCCATTGAGCCCTCAGGTGACAGCCAGTTAATAATTGATTCTTTGTTGTCTTCCCACTGAACCTGTGAACACAAGACCCACTGGCCACCAGAACCAGGCTATCAAGGAATGTGTCACTTGGGTAGTAAGATCAAAAACAAGAGTGTCAGTCCTGTGTATAATCTCCTTTCTTGGAGATACCAATGACCTGGGGCAGAACAGAGGGAGAGTGTGAAGATACTACCTGCTAGCCTTCCCAGTCTCTGGAGTGTGTGTGGTTGGTCCTTACATGCAGGTTTAATTAGAAGCCAAATCAGGCCACAGCTTTGAAGGTAACCTAATAAGCCTCTTTCTCAGAAAGACTGGGTGTTTCATTTGCTGCCTCTCCATTGTACCTTGGGGGATTAGCCAATTAATTACTCTTTCTCCATTTGTTAGAGTCCTGTGGGTCCCACAAATGTAAACCATGCTGGCCACCAGAGGCAGGAAATTAAGGGGCGTCCCTTTGGTAGCATCTACATAAGGTGGGACACCATGTGTGTGCACAGCCTTCTTTCCAGTAGATACTGGTGGCCTAGAGTATGGCAGAGGCAGAGTGCAAAAATGGCACCTGCTCGCCTCCTCAGTCTTTGAAGAATATTTAAGTAGGTCCCTATATATGTATTAAAATAGATGTGTGCCCCTTAAGTCAAAGTTTTAAGATAAGTGAATAGGCCTCTTTCACACAAAGAATAGGCATTTCAGTCAGCTGCCTCTGTGCTAGGCCCTGGGGTGTTGTTACGCTGAATCTGCACAAGTCTTTAAATTTTATTTCTCAGTTTTGTATATAGCTTTGTGGGCCTCATGGATGAAAACACCATTGGCTTTCAAAACTAGATGTTTTGGAAGCTTGTCTCTCATTTGTAGGTCTTAAAATTTGTGCTGCCAAATGTGGGGCTCAATCCCTTTCCATCTCATGGAGAAATTTGATGTGTGAGTTCTTTCCCAAATTTGGGTTGCTGTGCTGGGGCTGGGATTAATGGTAATACTGTGTCTCAGCCTCTCCTACACATTTCAGTGTAGGTTTTTTTCCTCATTCACCCAATGTATAGCAGTCATTCATCCAGTTTTATGGTTTATTTCAAAGGAAATTTTTCTGTATATAGCTGTATATTCAGTGTATCTGTGGGAAGAAGTGAGTTCAGGATCCTTCAGCATTGTCATCTGTAATCCCATTAACACTTCTAATTTGGGGAAGTGGCAGCTATAAATATGTATGGATACTGGTAGTTTTGATAATCCTGTAGGACATTTTGCTTAATTTCCAGGCTTCATTTGTGGTTAAAGAACAAAGATAATAAAGTTGTCATTTTCAAAGTTCTCTGTATCAGACAAGTGGTTCTCAATGTGTGGTCTCCAGAGAAGCAGCATCAATCACTTGGCAAATGTTAGGAATGCAAATTTTCTGGCTCTACCTAGACCTATGAAATCAGAAACTCTGGAACTGGGGCCCAACTATCTGTATTTTAACAAGTGTTACCGGCTTTTCCATTCACCTCACTTAATCCAATGGACAGTAAGTGTGATTTTTAAAAAAAGTACCCCTTCAGTACTTTTGCTTCTGTCAAGGTTGTCTCCTTATTGTCCTATATACATTCTTTTGACTGTCTTCAGGTTTTTTGTTGTTGTTGTTCATGCTATGTGTCTTCCCCTACTTCCACCTAGAATTTTATCATTACTTCCTCCAACACCTACCCAAACTCAAAATCTAGTTACCTTTCCCCATGAAATATTCGGTAATTATTCTACATTGAGATTTCCTTTCTCTTCATTCCAACTCTATTATGATCAAGATTGAATTGAACTCTTATTTACTGTCTTAGATAGTTTATATGCCTGTCCCAATTTGAGTATAAGAAGGCGGACCAAGATTTTCTTTTACCTCAGGCCCACAATTGCCCTAAAATGATGCTATGTTTGTGAGGATTGAATGGATTTAATCAACTCCTACCACTTTGATAATGACTTAGTGATTTCTTCCTAGGAAATACAGTAAAAGTAGAAGGGTAACAGATGAAAAATTTTATTGTTTGCTTCCCTTCAATTGAGGTGCAGAAATGCAGAGTTTAGGAGGAAAGCATACATTTAAGTGTAATGTGCCCTCAGTGCTATCTAGATCTAAGGTAGATGCTGAGGAGAAGTAGCAGAAACCACAGGGTAGAATAGGGTGGGCCTATTTATCTATAAGACTACAATAATTGAGTCTGATTCATGTTTCATGGACTCTGTTTTTAACACTTTGGGGATATTTTACTTCCATAGTTATCAAGAGCTGCTTTTAATTAACAGCTATCTGGAAATGTGTGAAATGGAAATAAACATTCAGCTTCACATATGTGGAAGTTCTAGCCCAATAAGGGGGGAAAAATGAGTGACTACAGTTCTTGGTATCTATGAGGAATCAGATCTGAAAAGAGGTAGTACTAATGAGGTCAGTAAACTCTTGGTAAAATTGAACGTAGACCAAACATCCAAAGCACCAGGATGAAAGGTAAACACACTTAGACTTTAAATTTTTCTTGTTAGAGTCCCACCTAGTTTCACTGAGTGTGTAGTTCAGATAATAAACCAATGCTGGCAAAATCTGACAGTTCTATGCACTCATTTGGGTGGCAGAAGTTTGTTTTCACATGAAAAAGGGAATTATTTTATTCTCTGAAACCCTTAGAAGATTTTTGATGACACCAGAAGATATCATAACTACAGAGTCATAATATCAGTAGGATTAGGGCATCTTATTTTTATTATTCTTTTCCCAGGACATGTGGCAATTAGTACTTCCTAAAGTGAACAGATTATTACTTAACAGTAAAGGAAAACATTATGGAAGCCAAGTCTCCATAGTGAAAGTCTATCTGCATGAAAAGCGAAAAGTTTAACAGAACTAAGGTGCTGCCTGTTGCTTTTCTGATTTAATAATTGACACCATTATGTGTGTAAATTAGCAATTGAACTAAAGTTTTTTCAGTAATTAGGCCAGGTGCTTGACTGAATTGATTGTTAAACAAGAGGGGTAAGGCCAAAGGCACATAGATTATGTTTTGTTCTATCTATTGTCATAAACAGAGGTCAATAACCACATTAATAATGTTTGCCAAGAAACAGATTAAAAAAAAACTTCTTGAAGAAGTATTCATTGGTAATTGGCACTGCAAATTCCATAAAAGTACTGACTTATAATATAACTACAAAGTGGACAGTTTCTCCTGAGGCCTCATACCATAGCACTTAAAATAGAAATATTTCCTGGGATCTGATTAACTCATTCAATTCTCACCACATGCCCTGTGAAATATATATTAATATCTCCATTTTACATACGAAGAAACTGAGCATTAGAGAGCTTGGATAACTTGCCTGTTTGTATAATTAATAAGAGGTAGATCAGGAGTTCCTGTTCAAACAGTCTGACTCCAGTCATATGCTTAACTTTTATTTTGCCCTGATTTATCTTATAACTTTTCTTCTTTAATATATTCAAATCTATAAATACAAAGCTTCAGTTTTTAATTATTAAAAATATAGCCTTTGGGGTCAGACCTGGATTTGAATGCCAGCTCTACCACTACGTGTGTGGCCTTGGGCATTTTACTTAACTTTCCTTATCTTTCATTTTTTTCCTCTGCAAAATAAACTTAATAACAACTACTTGACAGAATTGGTGTGGGGATTAAATTAGCATCGTGAATGCCACATGTCTTGTGCACAGCAGATCACTTAATTATAATTATCCCCTTTCCCCAAAACAACTCCATAAGTAGCTATCCATTGCCCACCACAAATAGCCCCTGGATATTTACCCAGTGTGCTTTCCCACTCTTACTCCCACCACTACCACCAAAACTACTCAACTAGGCCTGTCCTTACTTTGCCACCTGCCTGGTTACACCTAACATTCATGTTTAAATTTGTATTCAAGTTCCAGACATTTTTCTTGTTTTCTCCAAAACTTCAAGTTACATATATCTGTACTCCATGAATTATAATGGCTATAAATGTTATTGTTCCTGAGTTCAATATTTAATTGCATTTTACTAGGGCCACTTAAGACATACCACCTTATCCCAAGGATACATCTATTCTTGCCTGCCAAGAATCACAGACCCACAGAACAAAACAATAAGGATAAATTAAATGAAAACAGGCACAAAAATCAGACTCAATGCAATAGCTCCAAAGTAACAAAGCTGGAGGAGGCATTAGAGTGTTCTAGTAAAAATTCCTCCTAAAATAGAAGAGAATTTTCTAAGATTGCACAATGTCAAATCCAAGGCTAGTGGTTAGATCCTTGAATCCTAGTCAAATTATCTTTCCAAAGTCCCACACTGCCTCAGAGTGTTGGATATGTTTCTCTCTAGGAAGAAAATAAAACACCCCTTTTACCCCTGTGTAAAGATAAAAACAGAAAATTAAATTCTAATCAACAACTACAATAAACAATTAAATTGCAAGCTCAAATCTATACTACCAAGATAATTAGCAAATCCTGAGTTAACTGGTTCTCTTGCAGCTCCATCAGATAGTGGCTCTCGTTCTTCCATGATCCCCACACCTCCACGGATGTCATTGGCAGTATCTTTGCTTGAATTTCAGCTTCCAGACCAAATATCTCCCTTTTTTCATGTACCAAAATTTGTGTCTTTTGAGATACATGAAATCTATATGCCATCCTTTCCTTCTAATTTTATGCTATCAATCACTACCCCAGTCCTTTTATGAGGGCTATAGCTCCAAGCTACATTACCACTTCCAACTCCTGATGTCATCTAGAGAGATTTTAATGTCCATGTAAATAATCCACTTTCTACCTTAGCCCAAAGGTCCCTTGACCTTCTTAACTACAATTAATTTTTGCATTCTGCTTCAGCCATTCACTCCTGTGGCCACATCTGAATATTGCCATGAGGCAAAACTGCTTCATCTAAAATACATAATTTCAGACATCTCATTAATTGACCCCAAGACACTCTATCTCCAGTTCTTTCTCTATTCATATTCTCTGATCTACAGTTATTCAAGCCCTCCCTTTATCCCAGTGCACAACTTGTCTCTGTCTTCACTTCCTTCTCTATCTGGTTTGGACACAGTGGATCTCAATTTCTCTTTCCAAGCACTTTCAACTCCATTTTCCTTTTATCCAAATCATATCTGCCGTACTAAACCACAGTCCTGAAGCAATATAAGCACCTTTCATCTCTGCTATTGAACCCAAGCACCTGAGTGCTACAAAGGAGAAAACTGCACAACCATGCAGAGTGACCACTAAAAATCCCAATCACCAGGGCATGTAGCTCAGAAAATCTTCTAGTCAACTTCGTCTTTTCCAATTATCTTCATAAACAATTTCAAACCTCTTTTCTGAATCCCCACCACAACCACCCTCTCCCTTTGAGCAGATGACATCATCTCTTAGTCACTGAGAAAACTTGAGGTCGTCAAGTAGGAACTTCCATTACCTCCTTCAACCCTACACATTTATCTGAATCTGTGGCCATTATATACTCCCTTTCTTTTTTTATTTATTTTATTTTTTATTTTTTATCTTATTTTTTTACTAAGGTATTATTGATATACACTCTTATGAAGGTTTCACATGAAAAAACAATGTGGTTACTATATTCATCCATATTATTGTGTCCCCCTCCATACCCTATTACGGTCATTGCCCATTGGTGTTATATACTCCCTTTCTTCTTACATTTCATTGGGAAGAAGCATTCTTTTGTTCATTTCTTATCTCATTGTTTCCTGCTGTGGGGAGGAACCTTGCTATTTCCCTCCTACTGTATCTTTTCCTTTAGTATATGGAATCTTTCAAGTATCTCTACCTTAAAAACAACCACGAATATAAAAAACAATAATTTCCTGTTCCTACTTTCCCCTCTAATTTGCTCTATCTCTACTTTGCATCACAGACAACTTTATGAAAAAATTAGGCTTCAGTGCTCTGCATCCTGTCCTGTACAAGAGCCCACAAAATGGCCCCATCCACCCCATTAACCCTGCAGGCAGGACAGGCAGAGGGTGGCCCTGCCCACAACAATCCCAGAAGTATCTTCTCTGATCACAAAGGGCAGCTGAGGCACACTACCAGCACAGCAGACCACTGTAAGCACAAACAGGAAGGCAGCCCCACCCATAGCCCACCAGCAACTGGGGCTCCCTCAAAGTATAACCTGGCACTAGAAAGTAAAGAGTTTTGAGCTTCTGGGTGCCACAGGACTCCTCCTTCATAAAAAAATATTAATCTGTAGTCCAGGAAGCATAGCAGATCCATCTAATACAAAGGAAGAAACAAATAAGCCTTGACAAAATTGAGATAGGTCAGGGACATGGGACAAGCATCATGATTAACTTTTCTTGCCTATGATGAAAAATGCCAATATATAAGTAGTATAGTAAAAATAGGAGGTATTCCATCTTAAGGCTAAGATTTAATTTTAAAAACCAGAGAATTAAGAGGTAAGATTCATAACATATTCCTTGGTAATTAGCCAAATGCTATCCTAAGGCAGGGCAAGCAGTCCTAGCTGATATGTTACCAGTGCTTGAAGGAAACCACTGTCTTGGAGAAGAACAGGAGAAATAAATTCCTTGTGTTAAGTTTATCTTACAGAATTATCTAGAGGAGTAACTGTGGATAGTGACATAATTTCTCTCATCAGAGAAAGACATTATGAGATGGAGGCAGAAGGTAGCCCATTGGGTAGGTAGAACAAGACATGTTGCCTTGGTCAGCCAAACAGGACACTGACTTCAGGCATTGTGGTCAACCAGCCAAATGGAATACATAAGAAACCACTCCCTGAAATGGCCAGCCTGAGAAACAAGGAGTCTTTCTGATTCCAGCCCAGTCCTAGCAACAGGTCCTAGGCAACCAGGTGGACTTCCTCCTTTCCAGTGCTTATAATCCCCTATACACTGCATCACAAATGGTTTCCTCTCTTAGAACCCCTCCCAATTAGTGGGAACCCTCTTCTTTTTATTCTTCATTAAAATATTTGCTGGTTACTCTGTACTATTTTTTGTTAATTTCATTCTTCATTGCCTCTGAGACACGATTCTGAGAGAAACAGCATCTCAGCTAGTAACAAGATCATAGGTCAAGCCTATTCCCAACAATACCCTCTGCCCTTTGCTCCATTTTGAAAGCCTTAAAGAAAGAAACCTAAGCCATAAGTGTGCCTCATCTCTGAGATTGCCCATACTCCCCATTCTTTGAGTGTGTATTTATTAAATAAAGCCTTCTCAATGTTCAACTTATTGCTTTCTGTCTCTGCTCTCTTCCAGTGTTAAGTGTCTTTTTCACTTTGCTATTTCATTCTATTTTCCAGACTTAAGGACAAGTCTTCACTCTGTCTCTTTTCTACTCCAGACAAGTAGGGAGGGGCTACTGAGATCTCTGATTTGAGCTTGCAAGTTCCCATCACCTAAGTGACCTGGACAGGAATGCAACTGTATGATCATTCTCTTTAGTAGCCTGCTGAAAATCTCCTTTATTTGTCTTTGAGAAGTTCTCTGAACATAATCTCACTCCATCCAGTGCTCTGCAGCTCCTCCAAATCCTGGGGTGATAGGGGCTTAGCTCCCATGCTATATAGATTCAAGCACACACTGGATGCCAGGTTACCCTGACTTTAGGAGTCAGTAAGGGATTTGCCCTATGATGAACAAGCGTTCAGTGAGATTATCTTTCCTCCCTCTGTTTTTCCTTGATCTCTGCTGCCTTCAAAGCAGCTGCCATTCCATTATACTCTTGCTTTAATGAATTCCTTCCTTACCTACACTCATCCGACCCATTCAAGAATTTTTTCTCATTCAAAGTCAAGAACTCTCCCCCACCTGGGTTTGAGGTTTCACCTAGTGCACAGAGAGACACCTGTGACCAAGAACAAAAGGAGGAAGAGGAAAATGTTCCAAACAAAACTACAGGACTAGACACCAGAAAGAGAGCTAAATGAAATGGAGATCACCAATCATTTTGATAAAGAATTCAAAGTAAAAGTCATAAATATGCTCACTGATCTGCAGAAAATTGGAGATCACAGAGGACTTCAAAAAAAAAGACAGAAAATCTGAAAAAGAGCTACTCAGAGTTGAAGAATACATGAACTAAAATGAAACATACAATGAAGGAAATTAATAACAGATTGTTGCAAGCAGAGGGGACATTCAATGAGGTGGAAATTAGAGAACAGGAACACAATGAACCAGAGGAGCAAAAAGAAAAAAGGATATCTAAGAATAAAAGAATAGTAATAGGTCTGTGTGACCAATCCACATGAAACAATATTCATATACTAGGGATACCAGAAAGTGAGAGGGGGAGACAAATGGATAGAAAGTCGCTTTGAGGAAATAATTGTTGAAAACTTCCCCAATTTGGGGAACAAAATAGATACTTGGGTCATGGAAGCACAGAGAGCCCCTAACAAAAGGATCCCCAAGGAGACAACACCAAGACATATAATAATTAAAATGACAAGATTAAGTATAAGGAGAGACTACTGAAATAAGTCACAGAGAGAAAAAAGATTACTCATAAAGGAAACGCCATCAGGCTATCAGCAGACTTCTCAACAGAAACTTTACAGGCCAGAAGGGAGTAGCATCAAATATTTAATGTAATGAAACAGAAGGACCTTCAACAAAACATTCTCTACCCAGCAAGATTATCGTTCAAATTTGAAACAGGGGTTAAACAATTTCCAGATAAATGATGGCTTAAAGAATTCATAACAAATAAACAAGCACTAAATGGTATGATAAAGGGATTGCTGTAGATGGAAAAATTCCTAAGGCTAAATAACTTTCACCAGTGCAAATAAACCCACAGTAAGGGTAAGAGACCAATTAATTACCAAGCAAGCACAAAATTAAAACAAAAGAAGCAAAATCAACTATACACAAAATCAGTCAAGGGATACACAAAAAGTGCAGATTTTGACATCTAATACATAAACTTTGGAGAAAGAAGACAAAAGAGAGTATTTTAAAATTGTGTGTGAAATATAGCAATCAGCAACTTAATATAGACCATTATATAGTCAGGAAGCAATCCTTGAATCCTTGGTAACCATGAACCTAAGCCTATAAAAGATGATCAAAACATTTTAAAAAGATAAATACAATCAAAACACTAAATAAAGCCATTAAATAAAAAGGGAAGAGTATAAGAGAGGAAGAAAGGAACAGAGAGGAGCTATAAAAACAACCTGAAAGCAATTAATAAAATGGCAATAAGTATATACCTATCAGTAATTACCTTAAATGTAAATGGACTCAATGCACCAATCAGAAGAAATAGAGTGGAAGAATGGATAAAGAAACAAGATCCATCTTTATGCTGCCTATCAGAGATGCATTTCAGACCCAAAGACATACACAGAAGGAATGGAAAAAGATATATTATGCAAATAATAGAAAGGAAAAGGCAAGAGTAACAGTACTTAGAAAAAATAGATTTCAAAACAAAGAAAATAACGAGACAAAGAAGGACATTGTATAAAGATAAAGAGGTCAGCCCAAGAGCATATAGCCATTATAAATGTCTATGCACCCTATAAATAGGAGCACCAAAATATGTAAAACAAATACTAACACATATAAAGGGGGAAATAGATTGTAACACAAACATTTTAGGGGACTTTGACACACCACTCACATGAATAGAGAGATCAATCAGAGATAAAATAAATAAGGAAATAGAGGCATTTAAAAATACATTAGATCAAATGGACTTAACAGATATTTTCAGAACATTCCACCCAAAAGCAGCAGGATAGACATTCTTCTCAAGTGTACCTGGAATGTTCCTAGAATAGATCACATAATAGGCCACAAGAAGATCCTCTGTAAATTCAAAAAGATAGAAATAGTTTCAAGCAGCTTCTTAGAACACAATGGTATGAAACTAGAAAAAAATTAACGAGGAAAACAAAAACACCTACAAACTCATGGAGCCTAACAACATGCTTCTAAATAATCAATGGATCCATGAACAAATTAAAACAGAAATCAAGCAATACATGGAGACAAATGAGAACAAAAATTAAACAGTCCCAAATTTGTGGGATGCTGCAAATCAGTACAAAGAGGGATGTACATACCAATCCAGGCCTACCTAAGAAACAAGAACAATCCCAAACGAGCATTCTAAAATCACAACTAAAGAAACTAGGAAAAGATGTACAAATTAAACACAAATTTAGCAGAAGAATGGATATAATAAAGATATGAGTAGAAATAAATAAAGTAGAGAATAAAACAATATAAAAAATCAATGAAGCCAAGAGCTGATTCTATGGGAAAATAAACAAAATAGATCAACCCCTAGCCAGGCATATCAAGGAAAAAGAGAGAGTACCCAGATAAATAAAATCAGAAATGAAGAAGGAATTCACAACAGCTACCACAGAAATACAAAGAATTATTAAATAATCTGAAAAATTATATGTCAACAAATTGGACAACCTAAAAGAAATTGACAATTTCCTAGAAAAATACAACCTTCCAAGACTGACCCAAGAAGAAACAGAAAATGTGAAGAGACCAATTACCAGCAATGAAATTGAATTGGTAATCTAAAAAGTCCCAAAAATCAAAATATCAGGTTCAGATGACTTCACAGCTGAATTCTACCAAACATTTGAAAAGACAATACCCATCCTTCTTAAAGTATTCCAAAAAGTAGAAAAGGATAGACTACTTCCAAACTTTCCTGATGAGGCCAGTATCACTCAAATACCAAAATCAGACAAAGACACCACAAAAAAAGAGAAAATTTTAGACCAATTTCCCTGATGAATCTAGATGCAAAAATTCCTTAATAAAATTTTAGCAAACTGAATTTAAAAAAACATCAAAAAGATCATCCATCATGACCAAGTAGAATTTATTCCAGGGATGTGAGGATGGCACAATATTCATAAATCAATCAATACCACACACCACATTATCAAAAGGAAGGATAAAAAGCACATGATCATCTCCATAGATGCTGAAAAAGCATTTGACAAAATTCAACATCCATTCATGATAAAAACTGTCAACAAAATGAGTAGAGAAGGTATTTACCTCAACATAATAAAGGTCATGTACAAAAAACACACAGATAACATCATACTCGATGCCAAAAGTCTGAAAACTTTTCCTCTAATATCAGGAACAAGACAAGGATACCCACTCTCACCACTTTTATTCAACATAATACTGGAGGTCCTTGTGTTGTCAAACAGACAAAACAAAGAGAGAGAAGGCATCAAAATTGGTAAGGAAGAAGTTAAACTGTCAATGATTGCCAATGACATATTTTACATAAAAAAAACACTAAAGAATCCACCCTAAAACTACTAGAACTAATAACTAAATTCAGCAAAGTTACAAGATAGAAGATTAATACACAGACATCTGTTACATTCTTATATACTAACAATGAAGTATCAGAAAGAGAAATCAGGAAAACAATTTCATGTACAATTGCATCAAAAGAATAAAATATCTAGGAAACTTAACCATGGAGGTTAAAGACCTGTACTCTGAACTATAAGATACTCATGAGAGAAATTAAAGAAGATACCAAGAAATGGAACTCTATCCTGTGTTCCTGTATATGAAAAAATAATATTGTAAAAATGGCCATCCTTCCCAGAGGAATTTACAAATTCAATGCAATACCTATCAAAATACCAGCAGCATTTTTCAATGAACTAGAACAGATACCTCTAAAATTCATATGGAACCTCAAAAGACACTGAATAACAAAAGCAATCCTAAGGCAGAAGAACAAAGCTGGGGGGATACCTCTCCCTGACTTAAAGCTCGGCTTCAAAGCTATTGTAATCGAAACAGTATGGTACTGGCACAATAACAGACCCATAGATCAATGGAACAGAGTAGAGAGCCCAGATATAAACCCACACTTATATGGTCAATTAATATGTGATAAAGAAGCCATGAATATGCAGTGGGGAGAAGACAGCCTCTTCAACAACTGGTGTTGGGGTAACTGAACAGCGACATGTAAAAGAATGAAACTGTATTATTGTTTAACTCCATTCACAAAAGTAAACTAAATGGATCAAAGACCTGAATGTAAGTCATGAAGCCATAAAACTCTTAGAAGAAAACATCAAGAAAAATCTCTTGAACATGAGTATGAACAATTTTTTCCTAAACACATGTCCTTGGGCCAAGGTAACAATACCAAATATAAACAAGTTGGACTACATCAAACTAAAAAGCCTCTGTAGAGCAAAGAACACCACCAGCAGAACAAAAAGGCACACTACGGTATGGGAGAATATATTCATAAAGAATTCATCCAATGAGGAATTACCATCCAAAATATATAAAGAACTCATATGTCTCAATATCCAGGAAACAAATAACCCAATTAAAAGATTGGCAGAGGATCTGAACAGATATTTTTGCAAAGAAGAAATGCAAGTGGCCCACAGGCACATGAAAAGATGCTCCACATCACTAATCATCAGGGAAATTCAAATCAAAACCACAATGAAATATCACCTCATGCCAGTTAGGATGGCCACTATCCAAAAGACTAGAAATAACAAGTGTTAGTGAGGATATGGAGAAATGGGAACCCTCCTACACTTTTGGTGGAAGTATAAATTGGTGCAACCACTGGGGAAAGCCATATGGAGATTTCTCAAAAAAGTAGAAATTGAAATTCCCTATGACCCAGTAATTCCACTTCTAGGAATTTACCAGAAGAAAACAATATCCCTTATTTGTAAAGATATATGCACCTCTAGGTTTATTGCTGCATTATTTACAATAGCCGTGATATGGAAGCAACCCAAGTGCCCATCAATAGGTGAATGGATAATGAAGATGTGTTACATACACACAATGGAATATCATTTAGCCATAAAAAGGAAAGAAATCCTGCCATTTTTAACAGCATGGAAGGATCTAGAGGGTATTATGCTCAGTGAAATAAACGAGGTAGAGAAAGACAAATAGCATATGATTTCACTCTTTGTGGAATATAAAAACAAAGCAAAACAGAATGAACAAAACAGTAGTAGACTTATAGACACAGAGGTGACTTGTGGTTACCATGTGGGAGGGGTTGGGTGGGGAAAGTGAGGGGGATAATGGGGCACAATAATTCTCAATCACAATAAATGTTGGTCATGGGGATGGTTGCATAGCATGGAAAATATAACCAATGATTCTGTAACATCTTTCTATGTTGCCAGATAGTAACCACACTAGAGGGGGCGAGAATTTAATAATATGGGTAATCCAGTGTGTTGTACATTTGAAACCAATATAAGATTGTACATGAATGATACTTCAATAAAAAAAGAGAAAAAAATGGACAAGCTACTGATACACTATAATGTGGATGAAAATCTTGCTTTGCTGAATGAATAATAAGGTAGATGCAAAGGAGTAGTTACTGTATATTTCCACTTATATGAAATTATAGAACAAGCACAACTAATTGTTTATGATAGAAAAATCAGATATTCAGTTGCCTGGGATGAGGGATGGCAGAGAGATTGACCATAAAGGACTTGAGGTATCTTTCTGAGTAGCTGGAAATATTCTGTATCTTGATTGTGCAGTGTTTATGTGAATATATACAATTGTCAAAACTAAATGACCTGTACACTTAAATGTGTTAATTTAATTGCACATACATTACACCTAAATGAAGTTGATTTTTCAGAAAAAATTAGGGTTTATTTACTTCTTCATTACCAATTCACTGCTCAATATATAGTAATTTGGCTTCCATTCCAATCACTACAGCCACAAAGGCCAATGATGACTTTTTAGTTTCTAAGGTTATTAGATAACTTTAAATCATGATCCTACTTAACCTTTCTGGTCATTTATAACTAATCAAAACATGTCCTTTTCCTTGTGAATCTCTCTCCTCCCATCTCTTTAACTACTGTTTAGTCTCATTCATGGGTTTCTCCTTCTATAGCATACTTCATAGTTTCATTTTTGAGTCCTCTTTCATTTGATATATTCTCATTTTATCTATGTGCTATGCAAGATTTGTCTTCTGAGCTCCATATCCATGTTTCCGTATTTACGAGTGTTGGTACCATTCTGGAAAACTCCATCCCCCATCTTCTTCTGTGATTACAATCTAACTGGTTATAAACAGAACTAATTTGTTTCTTCCTTTTCATTCCCCTTACCTTTAAATAAACACCTTAGAATTTATCATCTGGAGTAACAAGAGGCCCAAATGTTCTGTTCCCCCTCCTTTCTCCCCTTCTTAATCCAGTCTTCACAGAGCATTCATAGTAATCTTCCTAAAGTAATCTTGAAGTCAAAAAATGATCATGGTCGTTTTACTGCTGAAAACCCTTCTGTGTCTGTTGGTTAGGTACAGAATAATTTCAAACCACTTAGTAAGGAATGTAAGTCCTGTGTCCATGTCACATTCATCTGTCTCTCAGAATGTGCAGAATCTCTCAGTTCCTCTATAGATACTCAGAAAATTCTTTCTGAATTGTGTTAAGGGAAAACGCAATCTTTTCATCAAGTATATTTCTTCAAAAGGACATTAAATATGAAAATGCCAAATTTTTGAGGACAACATCTCTTAAGATGTGACCCATTTCATCATTCATGGATCCCAAAGTCAAGGACACAAAGTTGTCTGGATTTTCTTAGCATGTAAACAAATAGAAGACACTGAGTCCCATATTTTTTAAGCTGGAGATGGAGTTGAGACATATTTCATGCCCCTGGCTTTGATTGTCCTTGAAAATACTTGTAAAACTGTCATGGTGAAATCAGTAAGCACTTTTTAAAATGTCTTAGGGCTGTGAAGGTTAGCACTAAGAAAGCTGAACTTAAAACAAGTTAAATTTGATAAAACTTGGCTCAAAAAGACAGTGACTATTTGGAATGCACTGGATTTTCGAAATCAGTGGGTGTTGTTGAATAAGACATTCTTTTTCTGTAACTATAAAAGAGAGAACATGAGCATTGTTCTTAGGCACACTTATGTTTGAATACTGACAGCTTCCCACTAACTGTGTGACCTTAGGCAAGTTATTTAACTTTTCTGAACCAGAATTATCTGAAAATGAAAATGACAATAAGGCATGTCTGTAAGGCAGGATTATTCCAGTCAGATTGTCATTGTTGTGTATTTACCAGGAGTGCATAAAACCTGTGAGTGGGCCATAATGCTAGAAATGGATGTCTTGGAAAATTTTGCCATTAGGCTCCCATTTCCTCCTTCTATTTTTTCACAAGGCTATATCTGAACTGCAGATAACCAGGCTAGTCAAGTTCAGCCTCTCCGTGCTGAATTCCCTAGAAAAAGGAACACTATTCTCAATCTAGAATGATTTTGTCTCCATAATCATACTAGTTAGCCTGTGGTGTATTTGAGAAAAGATTGTCGAGGCAACTTGGGGTGAAGGGAAGGAAGAGAGAAGAAACTGAGAGGACTCATACATTGAAATCAAGAAGCAGAGCTCCCTATCCAAACAGCAACAGAGAGACCCTCCACCTCTTAAGTGTATTCTGTATACTGATGTGATGTTTATTTCTGAGAGGCAAGCTTGGCTTCCACAAAATAAAACTTTGGAAATTAAAGGAAACAAGTGAAACTCTATTTTCCTCAGTGGCAAACAGCAAGATTATCTTCTCCTAGGCCTGCTGGTGGTTTCCACATCCCCTTTCATAAATTGTCTAATAGAAGAGAACAAGTTCAAAGAAAAGTCATGTGATCCCTTAGTTAGAGCGTTGTTAAATGATGTGCTAATCCAAATCAGAGCCAAGGGTACATAGAGAGCATCATGAGGGGAAAGGTCCTGTTCCTATGGAAGTGTTCATGGAGGCTGACTCTCTGTGATACTGTTTGGGCTTAAGTAAAGGTTTTTTTCATTTGTTTTTCTCCCCTAATCAGTCTAATATGTAGGCTTTATTGGTAATTTTCCTGACTCCAATTTTGTTTGAAAAATGTGTACCAATAGACTTATTTATTCCATTGTACAATCAGTTCTCATCATGCACATATGTGGGTAAAATCCTTCTTCAATAAACTATGTGGCAAACAGTTTGTTTTTAATTAATGAGGGATTTCATTGTCTTAATACAGTACTAGAAATCATCACATTTCCAGACCTCAAGTACTGGTATGAAACAAATCAGGTGTCTAGTCTTTCCACATCCACCTCCCTCCCTAACCAAGGTATATCTCACTAAGGAACTGAGCAATAAATTAGTAAGTAAATCCCAGTACTCTGAAGGTAAAGGGGAAAGGGAGGATATTCTCTAAACACAATGTCATTCATTCTCAAAAAGATGCTTTGTAGTTTGATTCCTTCATTCATTTACATCCTTCACACAGCTCTCCTCACTAATGGAGCCAAGTAGTTGATGGGGTTTATTTTTTTTATCTTGTTCTGTTTGCTAGTAGTTTGGAAATTAAAATGAGTTTTTCTAATGGAGTGGTTGAAAAGTTGGAGATGGACAAGATAAGTGAAATCAGGGGTTACTTGCTGCTTGAAGTTCATCAAAACAAACACAATAACTGGGAAGGGCTCTGTTTCCATTCTCAGTGTTTTCATTATTTGTTTGTGTGTATTCCTTTGTTTCTTATTTATATTTAATTTCTTCCAATAAGTATTTTCAGGGTCATATGATAAAAGACAAGTACAATTAGAGCTGTTAAAGGAAAGTTAAAATGTATATCAAAGAATTTGGGTGGAATGAGATAGAATTATTCTAGTTATCTAAGTGAATATAATTTGGGTATTCTGGATATGAAGACAAAAAGGAAACTTTGGTAGTTATACAGTGACCATTGTCCAATAAATGAAAACATAGCATTTATTCAGGAAATAAACCATAGGCCACATGCAAGCAAGGGTATACCCATCTTGTGATTAGCACAGGGCCTGGCACAGGGGCTTAATAAATAAATACTGTATGAATGAATGAAATTTTAATACATTTATTGAGAGTAGGGACTAAGCACTCATCAGTGAGTAATATAGTAGATACTAAATGGCTCTCTGTGGAATGGATGCATTAAAGAGAGAAAAGTTTCCTGCAACTAATCTCTAACAAGAATTTAGTAGGTGTATATGTATATGAAGGATAGGGAAAATATTAAAGACTCATTTTTGGTAGTAGAGGTTTTATGGGAAGTGTCATGTTTGTCATTTGGTCCTTTCTCATGTCAACTTTCAGTGAAAGTCAAAGACATAATATTAATATCACAATGTTCTTACCACTAAACCCAAAGAATAGTCTTCATTTATTTACTCATGTGCCTTTTACTCAACATTTGATATTAGTGGCCTCTCTTCCCTGAATGTTCTTCTCTCATCACATCCAAAATACCATCTTTGCTAAGATTCTCTTTTACGTCTCTGGTCATTCTTTGTCACTCTCCTTTGAAGCTCCTTTTCCTCAGCCTGCTTCTTGAATCTTGTATTCCTCAGCATTCCATCCACTGTCCCAGTTCTATTTTTATTCCAAATACTTTGGGTGATTTCATCCATTATGATGGTTTCACCTATCGTGTCTATGGTTTGATACCCATTTCCCCAGTCAAGATCTTTTCCTCAAGATTCAAACAGGCTTAGTAGACACCGTAAACTAGAAATTCCACATGTATCTCAAATTCGCTATATCTAAAACTACACTCATTATCTTTTCCTTCTCCTGTGTCCACCATCTTAGTGGGTGACACCAGTAGGCACCTAGTTGTCTATGGCTCTCCCTGTTCTTCACACAGTGTACCTAATAACTAAATCTTGCAGATTTTACCTCTTAATTTGTTATGATTCTGTGTCTTTCTTTCAATCCTCCACCATCATCTCTTGCCTAAAATTTTGCAATAGCTTCCTAACTGAACTTCTACCTCCGTTATTGTGCCTCTCCAATCTGTTCCATGAACTGTAGCCAGAGTGATCTTTCCAAACTTTAAATCTTTTTCATCTGACCGATTCCTATTTCTACATCAGTTTTCAACTTATATATGACCTCCTCCAAAAAGCCTTCCCTGCCTACATAGTCTGAATTAAGTAGTACTGCTATGTGTTCTCATGGCACACTCTACATCTTCCATTATATTGCCTACCACATTATAACTGGGTACTTGCTGTTTCCTCTATTCAATTTCAAGGTCTGTGAAGGCAGGAAACCTCTCCTTTTTATTGTTTTAGACTCATTTCCTATCATAGTTCATGGAAAATGGTAGGTGCTCAATAAGTATTAAATGAAGGTATAAGCCTGTCTAATAAATCAGTTTAATCTAAAAATGGTTTACAGATACATTGCGTATCATTTGCCTCTACCAAGCTTAACATAATATCAGCTATCATTTATTAGGTATCTTTTATGTACCAGGAACTGTGCTATGTGCCTAAAATTGATTTCCTCATTTGATCCTCACAACAGTGCTGCGAAGCAACTCCATTCTACAGATCAAGTAAACGGAGTACAGAGAGGTTAAGTCTCCTGTTCAAGCCCACACAGCTTGTTCTATAACAGCACTAGGATTCAGATCCAGGTTTATCTGATTCCAGAAACTATAGTCTCAGTTTGAGCTCAAGTTTAAGAAGATCAAGTGTCTGTAGAGCAAGTACTCTGACAAAAGCTTTTAACTAATTGAGGTGCAAGACGCAAAGACAAGTAATCTTCTTCACTCCTGGCTTTTATAAGTCCTATCCACCTTGATGTTGACAAAAAGACAATCCTAGAGATGCTTGCTATGAAGGTTCCATTCTCCTTAGAAAGTGGCTTTGGATTGTTTGTCTGCAGTTTACCTCAGCTGCTACCTGCCCTAAGAATTTCTTTGAAAAGCAGCTAAAAGAAACAAAAAATAAAAGGGAGATAGGAACCTTCTCAAAGTACAGAATCATAGTACTTCCTTCTTTTCACCACCCTAGCTTCAGCTGCACCTTTGGGAATGGTGTTATCAGTTAATCAAAGTTACCAAAGGCCTAAGCACCACACTTCAAGGAAATTAGAAGCACACCCAGCCTCCCTAGTATCTCTAGGTAACACTGCACAGTTAGTCATGAAAATGATCTTGACAATTTCCTAGTCAATTCCTGTCCTTATACACGTACAGAAACTTGGATACAGAGAGTGGAGGGACTTTTTCAAGGTCATTCAGCTATTTAGTTGCAAGGTCTGTGGTAGAACCCAATTTTCTTGATTAATTGTTTATATATGGTTATATAGCTACCAGGTTTGGGGTTGCACTAAATTTTCTCTGATCATTACAATATCTCTACAAGGCAGATATCATACATTTTCATTTTATAAATGAAAAAGCTATAATACAGAAGAGTCAAATAATTTTCCAAAATATTTATAACTACAAAGTGAAAAACTTGACTTTAAACTCTTGTCTAATTCCAAGATGGGTGCTCTTCTCACTATGCTTTTCTGCCTCTCAACCGGTGGTGTATTAACCAGTGCCATTGCCCAGGAAATAGTTGTTTCTTAAGCCAAGTGACCTCTTCTGACTGACTGTTCTACTAGGGGAAATTATTGTTCTTTTCTGCAAACCAGCAGAAACACCCTTTGTACTGTATGTTTCTTTTCACCAGATCAATAAAGCTGCCTTCTCATAAGCTATTGTGTATGTCTTGGGAGTGTTTCTGCTAGAGTGAATTTCTCACTACAGAGGCATTCCTTACAGAGGGACATTGTGTATAGGTGAACAGTGCCTGTAACATCTCATAAGAAAATGCATAAACTATTAAGTTTATGATACCTATTCCATATGTAAAAGACAATATTTTCAGGAGTTTCTTGTGAACACTTGCCATTATTTGTGGAGAAAAAAGCAGTGAGAGGGCTTTCAAGGGAATATCTTTTTTTTTTAATTTCACATTTCTCTATTCTGTTGCTCTACTTATGTGTGAATAGTCCATCTCCTTTGACTACTCAAATGGAAGGAGCATATTTCCACAATTAGAACTATACAGACATTTGTTTCTCATGAGGCACAAACCTGTAGCTATATTTCGTTTCTCCTTAAGGCAAACAGTGAACAAACATGAGGCAAACATGAACTATTTACACAGTGGGAGGGATTCCAGTAACAGACTTTGGAGAGAGTGAATTCAAGTGTTGCTTTATATAAGCACTGCACATTTATAAAGGCATTCATGCATGCCTCATGAATCTGTCTCCAAGGAACAAGCTGTTTTTTAGAGACCTAGTACTCAATATCCTCTCTATACTTCCCTTCCTGCAATCTCAGCTGCTCAGTGACATTTAGAAGCAAACTCCAACTCACTTCAGAATGTACATTCTTACTTGCACTGGATTACTTGCTGAAATAGCTGTCTAATCTCTAGCTTCAGGAACCCAGGAGTACTGTCCCTTCTGAGAGACATTCCCTGTCAGCTCCAAGGTCAGAAAAAGGAAAAGTTAACATTTCATGGGTCTTGCAATCTGAATGGCAGTAGATACGTGGTAAAAGCATGTTTTTCAGTCTTAAAGGTAGGCTTGATACTGGTCACTGCTGAGAACTACCTGAGCTCTGAATAAAAATGGGGGAATCTGTCACAGAAGAGGTAATCATGACCCCCTTCAGAGCTAAAGCAGGAGATACAAAAAGTGCAGGTTTCATGTAATTTTTCAGTTTCCCTAGAAAGAAACAGAAAATAAAGTTACCATCATAATAAGCCTACCTTCACATCTTTTTTTCATAAAAGTGGAACTTATAATACCTATTAGGTGACTATCAGGTGGCTAAAGTTACACTTCTATTAGCAATCGCTGTGGCTAAAACTGCAATATTTCCAGAATCTCTCACCTGACCTTAGTGCATCTCCATATCAATAAGTGATTACAAGAGGGAGTGAGGGCATATCTGTACCAGAGAGGTTGGGTGGTGTCCCTTTTTGCAGCTGCATTGCAAAGGACACAAGCAAGCAGAAGTGGACAACTGCTTGTGTGCAGTAAATGGGTTTCTCCCACTTTACTTCTCCCTATGACTGATTTTGGCTTCAAAGGTAATTTTCCCCATATTGGGAAGATATTTTTCCCCAGAGTTACACCTGGAAGTAGTTGGCAGGACATGTGAACCGAAATCTGTCTTCATGGGTGTGATGTTTGGGTGGCCTGCCTCTAGAGATGGTGGGAGATACACAGAAACCCACCTGTGGATGGTGGGGAGGCTCCACATGTAGAATTAGCAATTCATTGGTCTTCTGTGAATGTACAATGTGTCCTGTCATTGGTGGACACAGGAACTGAAAGTTCTCTGATATATGGAAACCCTGAGCATTTTCCTGGGACCCCTGCTGTGATAGATGGCTATGGGGGTTAGGCAATTAGAGTGAATAAAGCCCAAACCCATTAGGGATAGGGCATTTACCCCTAAAAGAGTATACTGCGTAAATTTCTCCCACCCCTGAATATATTTTTGGGGTGGATTATTCTGCAAGCCCTGTGGTTACAGACCACTGCATGTGAGTTCAAACTGAGGGTATGTGTGGTAAAGGCATTTCTGAGGGGACATGCCAAGCACCCACCTGTAGCTCTGAATGTACCTTGGTGGGTGACAAATACAAAACAGTATAAATTGTCTGGGGGAATGCAAAGAAATTGGAGAAACTCTACAGGAGTTGGAGAAGGTGGGCATCATAAAGACTACTCATAGACCTTTTAATTCCATGGCGTAGCCAGTGAAAAAGCTAAACAGCTCCTGGCATATGACCGTGGATTACAGGAAATTGAATAAAGTCAGGTACATGTTCCATGCTGCTGTGTCCTCTGCATAAGCCCTCATGGACACACTCAGTCATGAACTAGGGATGTGTCATTATGTTGTGGATGTTGTAATGCTTTCTTCTCTATTGATATAACACAGGAAAGTCAGGAACAGTTTGCCTTCATGTGGGAAGGCCGGCACAGGACATTTACTGACCTTCCACAGGGATACCTCCACAGTCCTGCCATTTACCATGGACTTGCAGCCCAGGACTTGCCCACATGGAACAAACCACAAATGGTATGGCTGTATCACTACATTGATGATATCATGCTCACATTGATTATATTGCAGATTGAGAAGGGGGAGTTCTTAGACTGCTGCAACATCTACAGGAGAAAGGATGGACTATGAACAGCATCAAGGTTCAGGGACCTGGTTTGTCTGTAAAATTCTTGAGGGTTGTCTGGTGAGGTAAAACTAGGTATTCCTGAAGCAGTCATAGACAAGGTCCAGGCCTTTCCCCACCCCTACCACTGTGGCAGTATCACGAGAGTTTTTGCGTGTTTTGGGCTACTGGACAGTGTTTATCCCACACTTGGAAGGGCATCAGGTGGGACTGGGATGAAACATGTGCAGCTGGTTTTACTGCTGCTAAGTAGCACTCAAGGCCATACAGGAATTAAGTGTAATGGACTCATCAAGGCCTTGTGAGCTGGATGTTCATGTAACCGAAGATGGTTATGGATGGGGCCTTTAGCAGTCTCTTGAATGGACACGCCAACCTGTTGGATTCTGGTCACAGCAATGGAAAGGAGCAGAAGTCTGGTACACCTTGAAGGATAAGCAACAGGCTTCTCTGTATCATGCCTTGCTGGCTATAGAGCCCATCACAGAAACAGCCCCGAACAAGGTAATAATCACCTATCCAATCACAGGGTGGGTGTGAGACTAGACCAAAGGCCACAGAGTGGCATGGCATAGACAACTACATTGGCCAAATGGGGTGCATATTTACAGGAGCATAGCACCCTTTCCAAAAGCCCCTTAAGTTAAGACCTCCAACGCTTATTGGGGCCAGTGACATATACCAGTGGAAAGCAGGAAGAACTTGCTTTTGAGCCATTGGTAGTAAAGAGTCCTTATCAGGAGGGAAAAGATGCTATACCTGAAAATGCTTGGTATACAGACAGCAGCAGTCATGGGAAGCCCCCAAGGTGGAGGGCTGTGGCTTTCCATCCTAACACTGAGACAATATGGATGGAGGATGTAGAGGGGAAGAGCAGTCAATAGGGTGAGTTGGGGGCAGTATGGCTTGTGATCACCCAGGAGCCCTCCCCTAGAGTTGTCTGCACTCACAGCTGGGCCTTCTATCAGGGCCTGACCCTATGACTACCAACATGGTACCATGCTAACTGGATGGTTGGTCACCGGCCCCTTTCGGGGCAAGAGTTGTGGCAAGACCTATAGGTCTCTGATTGGACTAAGACAGTTACTGTATATCATGTGACTGGCCACTTACCTTTGGCATCCCCAGGGAATGATGAAGCAGACACATTGGCCCAGTTGCACTGGCTAGAAGGAAAGCCTGACTCTGATGTGGCACAATGGCTACACCAGCGTTTGTTGCACGTGGGGAAAAAGACAATGTTGGCTGTAGCCTGTCAGTGGGGCTTGCTGTTGTCCTTTGAAGAAGTCAGCAGAGCCTGGAAGGAGTGCCTTGTGTGCTCTAAAAGGGACTTACACCAAGTGTTGCAGCAACATGGGACAATAGTAAATGGGGGATACCCATTGTCAGGTGGCAGATAGACTATATTGGGCCTCTGCCCATATCAGAAGGATGTCAGTATGCCATGACTTGTGTGGACACTGCCACTGGCCTTTTGGTTGCTTTTCCTGCATGTCATACAGATCAACAAATGACCAAAAGGTGCCTAAAGCATCTCTTTGAAGCCTTTGGCCGGCCACAGGTGACTGGGAGTGATCAAGGCACCCACTTTACTGGACATGCATTACAAGAATGGGTGCAGTAATTAGGAATAAAGTGGAAGTTTCATATACCATATAACCCTACTTTAGCCGGCATGATAGAGAGGCACAATGGCTTGTTGTAATCTGGTTTGAAGATGGACACTAATAGTCTATGGAGCTGGGCAGTTTGCTTATGGACAGTGCTATGGCATTTGCATGAGAAGCCCCAAAAAAGAGCCTTGAGGCCTGTGGACATGCTGACACACATTGCTGCCTCTCCTATGCAACTGTATGTGTAAACCATAAAGGAGTTATTGAAGCCAGGATATGGTCAGCAGAGTAACATCCTGCTGCCAGCCCCAACTGCATTAAACCCTGGAGACTGTTGAGTGGATGTGGCCCTGGATATTTTGACACATGGACAAGCAATGGCTGGCCCTTCTGGCATCTTGGGGAAAAGGCCTGGGAGCTGGCCTCATGTTTATTCCTAGAGTAACAGCAGAATGGCCCCCAAAGATCACAGTAGTGTATCCAAAACGTCCAGGAGGTAAGAGCATCTTACGGGGAAATTTTCTTTTATCTTTATGTCAGTGTATGTCCTGTAGCCCTCTATATTGGCCCGTCTGTAACTCCTACAGGGAGGGGTGTGAAAGCCTGGTATACTAGACCCCATTCCTCCCACTGTCCTATCACAGGACCACTCTTTTGCATGGATCCTACCTGATGGACAAGATTGGCTTATGCTGGTGTTATTAAATATGTATCTTATCACCCTTACGGTTTTCTTCTACAGTTCCTGTGGCCTGGACCTGCCCCTTGGCTGTTGCTGCTGTGTGATGATTGCTCTAAACTCCCTACCCATTCAGCTGCAGACTGCCTATGGAATGGATGAGCTATGGACTTAATCTGCATAGGACTTTGAAACTAGCTGAGTCCTCTGGTTTGAGTATTACCATGATTTTATTGCTGTTGTTATTGTATGTCATTAGTCTGGTTACAGTGGTCCAGTTTTCTTGCACAGGGGCCATTGTGGAAGGTTGGGAGTGAGTAGATTGTAAGGTGAGATTTCTGCAGGGGTGGGCTGTGAGTAAAATTGCAATATTCTCAGAAACACACCTGGCCTTAGTGCATCTCCATATTAAGAGGTGTTTCCAAGGGGTGGAGAGAAATAGTCCATCTGCATATCATTACATGTTTATGAGGAGGAATGAGGGCATATCTGGACCAGAGGTTGGGTGGGGTCTCTTTTTGCAGCCAGGTCACGAGAGACACAGATGAGCATAAGTGGATGACTGCTTGTAAGTGGGGTTTCTTCCACTTTATTTCTCCATTTGACTGATATAGGTTTATAGGTAATTTTCCCCATGCTGGAATATATTTTCCCCCTGTGAGAACTTTTCAAATATTAATGACTCACAAAACATGAGTTTTAAGAAAATATAATATACATATGCACACATAGGCATACATATGATGTGTATGTCTATAAACATGTGTACATGGCATGAACACCACTCACACACAGTAAACTCCATGTGCAGAAATAAAATTTGCATTCAGGATTCTTGAGTACAAATGTTGGTTTGTAACTTCTTTTTTATAATTTATTTTGGTATCATTAATCTACAATTACATGTGCAATATTGTGGTTATTAAACTACTCCCTTCATCAGGTCCCCCCCACCAACCCCATTACAGTCACTGTCCATCAGTGTAGTGAGATGCTATAGAATCACTACTTGTCTTCTCTGAGTTGTATTACCCTCCCCATGCCACCCCAACATTACATCTGCTAATCATAATGCCCCTTTTTCCCCCTTAACCCTCCTTCCCACCCATCTTCCCCAGTCCCTTTAGCTTTGGTAACTATTAGTCCATTCTTGGGTTCTGTGAGTCTGCTGCTGCTTTGTTCCTTCAGTTTTTTTCTTTCTTCTTATACTTCACATATGAGTGATATCATTTGATACTTGTCTTTTTCTGTTTGGCTTATTTCACTGAGCATAATACCCTCTAGCTCCATTGATGTTGTTCCAAATGGTAGAATTTGTTTTCTTCTTATGGCTGGATAATATTCCATTGTGTATATGTACCACTTCTTCTTTATCCATTCATCTACTGATGGAAACTTAGGTTGCTTCCATTTCTTGGCTATTGTAAATAGTGCTGGGATAAACATAGGGGTGCATATGTCTTTTTCAAACTGGGCTGCTGCATTCTTAGGGTAAATTCCTAGGAGTGGAATTCCTGGGTCACATGGTATTCCTATATTGAATTTTTTGAGGAACCTCCATACTGCTTTTCACAAAGGTTGAACTAATATGCATTCCCACCAGCAGTGTAGGAGGGTTCCTTTTCTCCATATCCTCGCTAACATTTGTTGTTGTTTATGTTTTGGATGTTGGCCATACTCACTGGTATGAGGTGATATCTCATTGTGGTTTTAATCTGCATTTCTCTGATGATTAGCGATGTGGAGCATCTTTTCATGTGCCTGTTGGCCATCTGAATTTCTTCTTTAGAGAAGTGTCTATTCATGTCCTCTGCCATTTCTTAATTGGATTTTTGCTTTTTGTTTGTTAAGGTGCGTGAGTTCTTTATATATTATGGATGTAGTCTCCTTATCAGATACAACATTTATGAATATATTCTCCCATACTGCAGGATGTCTTTTTGTTCTACTGATGGTGTCCTTTGCTGTACAGAAGATTTTCAGCTTGATATAGTCCAACTTGTTCATTTTTGCTTTTGTTTCCCTTGCTCAGGGAGACATGTTCATGAAGAAGTCGCTCATGTTTATGTCCAAGAGAATTTTGCCTATGTTTTTTTCTAAAAGTTTTATGTTTTCATGACTTACATTCAGGTCTTTGATCCACCTTGAGTTTACCTTTGTGTATGGGGCTAGACAGTAGTCCAGTTTCATTCTCTTACATGTAGCTGTCCAGTTTTTCCAACACCAGCTGCTGAAGAGGCTGTCATCTCCCCATTGTATATCCAAGGCTCCTTTATCAAATATTAATTGACTGAATATGTTTGGCTTAATGTTTGGATTTTCTATTCTGTTCCACTGGTCTATGGGTTCGTTTTTGTGCCAATACCAAATTTTCTTGATTACTGTGGCTTTGTAGTAGAGCTTGAAGTCAGGGAGCATAATTCCCCCTGTTTGATTCCTCCTTCTCAGGATTGCTTTGGCTATTCAGGGTCTTTTCTGGTTCCATATTAATTTTAGAATTATTTGCTCCAGTTCATTGAAGAAAGCTGTTGGTAGTTTGATAGGGATTGCATTGAATCTGTAGATTGCTATACGTAGTATAGCCATTTTGACAATATTTATTCTTCCTAGGCAAGAGCATGGGATGCATTTCCATTTGTTAGTGTCCTCTTTAATTTCTCTTAGGACTGTCTTGTAGTTTTCAGAGTACATGTCTTTCACTTCCTTCGTTAGGTTTATTCCTAGGTATTTTATTATTTTGGATGCAATTGTGAATGGAATTGTTTTTCTGATTTCTCTTTCTGTTAGTTCATCGTTAGTGGATAGGAAAGCAACAGATTTCTGTGTGTTAATTTTGTATCCTGCAACTTTGCTGAATTCAGATATTAGCTCTAGTAGTTTTGGTGTGGGGTCTTTAGGGTATTTTATGAACTGTATCATGTCATATGCAAAAAGTGACAATTTGACTTCTTCTTTACCAATCTGGATGCCTTGTATGTCTTTGTTTTGTCTGATTGCCATGGCTAGGACCTCCAGTACTATGTTGAATAACAGTGGAGAGAGTCGTATCCCTGTCTTGTTCCCGACCTTAGATGAAAACCTTTAAGCTTCTTGCTGTTAAGTATGATGTTAGCTGTGGGTTTTTCATATATGGCCTTTATGATGTTGAGGTACTTGCCCTATATACCCATTTTGTTGGCAGTTTTAGTCATGAATGAATGCTGAATTTTGTCAAATACTTTTTCAGCATCTATGGAGATGATCATGTGGTTTTTGTCCTTTTTGTTGATGTGGTGGATGACGTTGATGGAATTTCAAATGTTGTACCATCCTTGCATCCCTGGGATGAATCCCACTTGATCATGGTGTATGATCCTCTTGATGTATTTTTGAATTCGGTTCGCTAATATTTTGTTGAGTATTTTTACACTACGTTTATCAGGGATATTGGTCTGTAATTATCTTTTTGGTGAGTTCTTTGCCCGGTTTTGGTATTAGAATGATGCTGGATTCATAGAATGAGTTTGGAAGTATTCATTCCCCTTCTATTTTTGGAAAACTTTAAGGAGAATGGGTGTTATTTCCTCTATATGTCTACTAGAATTCAGAGGTAAGTCCATCTGGTCTGGGGATTTATTCTTGGGTAGTTTTTTGTTTACCAATTCAATTTCATGTCTGGTGATTGGTCTGTTTAGTTTTTCTGTTTCTTGTTTGGTCAGTCTTGGAATGTTGTATTTTTCTAAGAAGTTGCCCATTTCTTCTAGGTTATCCAGCTTGTTAGCATATAGATTCTCATAATATTCTCTTATAATTCTTTGTATTTCTCTGGGATCTGTTGTTATTTTTCCTTTGTCATTTCTGATTCTGTTTATGTGCATGGATTCTATTTTTCTCTTAATGAGTCTGGCTAGGTGTTTATCTATTTCGTTTATTTTTTCAAAGATCCAGCTCTTGATTTCATTCATTTTTCTATTGTTTTATTCTTCTCAATTTTATTTATTTCTTCTCTGACCTTTATTATGTCCCTCCTTCTGGTGACTATGGGCCTCATTTGTTCTTCTTTTCCGAATTTCAGGAATTGTGTCTTTAGACTATTCATTTTGAAATGTTCTTCCTTCTTTAAATAGGCTTGGATTGCAATATACCTTTCTCTTAGAACTGTCTTTGCTGAGTCCCACAGAAATTGTGGCTTTGTGTTGTTGTTGTCATTAGTGTCCATATATTCTTTGATTTCTGTTTTGATTTGGTCGTTAACCCATTAATTAATTAGAATGTTGTTAAGTCTCCATGTATTTGTGAGCCTTTTTGATTTCTTTCTAAAATTTATTTCTAGTTTTATACCTTTGTGATCTGAGAAGTTGGTTGGTAGGATTTCAATATTTTTGAATTTACTGAGGTTCTTTTTGTAGCCTAGTATATGGTCTATTCTGGAAAATGTTCCATGTGCACTTGAGAAGAATGTGTATCCTGCTGCTTTTGGGTACAGAGTTCTGTAGATATCTGTTAGGTCCATCTGTTCTAGTGTGTTGTTCAGTGCCTCTGTGTCTTTACTTATTCTCTATCTGGTTGATCTATCCTTTGGAGTGAGTGGTGTGTTGAAGTCTCCTAAAATGAATGCATTGCTGTCTATTTCCTCCTTCAATTCTGTTAGTATTTGTTTCACATATGCTGACGCTCATGTGTTGGGTTCTTATATATTTATAATGGTTATATCTTCTTGTTGGACTGACCCCTTTATCATTATGTAATGTCCTTCTTTATCTCTTGCTACTTTCTTCATTTTGAAGTCTATTTAGTCTGATACAAGTACTGCCACACCTGCTCTTTTCTCTTCGTTGTTTGCATGAAATATCTTTTGCCATCCCTTCACTTTTAGTCTATGTATATCTTTGGGTTTGAGGTGAGTCTCTTGTAAGCAGCATAAAGATGGGTCTTCATTTTTTATCCATTCTGTTACTCTGTGTCTTTTGATTGGTCCATTCAGTCCATTTACATTTAGGGTGATTATTGATAGATATGTACTTATTGCCATTGCTGGATTTAAAATTCGTGGTAACCAAAGGTTCAAGTGTAGCTTTACTATCTAACAGTCTAACTTAACTCCCTTGTTATGCTATTATAGACAGTCTGATGATTCTTTATTTCTCTCCCTTCTTCTTCTTCCTCCTCCTTTATGTACTAGGTGTTTTATTCTGTACACTTTTACACTTCCTTTGACTGTTTCTGTGGGTAGTTGATTTTACTTTTTGCCTTTAGTTAGTATTTGGATGATCTACTTTCTTTGCTATGATTTTATTTTCTCTGGTGACATCTTTTTAGCCTTAGGCATGCTTCCATGTAGGGCAGTCCCTTTAAGATATCCTGTAGAGGTGGTTTATGAGAGGCAAACTCTCTCAATTTTCACTTGTTTGGATATTGTTTAATCCCTCCATCATGTTTAAATGATCATCATGCTGGATACAATATTCTTGGTTCGAGGCCCTTCTGTTTCATTACGTTAAATATATCATGGCATTCTTTTCTGGCCTGTAGGGTTTCTGTTGAGAAGTTTGATGATAGTCTGATGAGTTTTCCTATGTAGGTGATCTTTTTTCTTTCTCTAGATGCATTTAATACTCTGTCTTTATCTTTGATCTTTGCCATTTTAATTATTAAGTGTCTTGGTGTTGTCTTCCTTGGGTCCCTTGTGTTGGGAGATCTGTGGGCTTCTGTGGACTGTGAGACTATTTCCTTCCCCAACATGGGGATGTTTTCAGCAAATATTTCTTCAAAGACACTTTCTATCCCTTTTTCTTTCTCTTCTTCCTTTGTTACTCCTATAATGCGAATATTGTTACATTTGGATTGGTCACACAATTCTCTTAATAATCTTTCATTCCTAGAGATCCTTTTATCTCTCTCCGCCTCAGCTTCTCTGTATTCCTCTTCTCTGATTCTATTCCATTAAGAGTCTCTTCCATCTCATCCCGTCTGCTTCTTAGCCCGTCGATCGCTTTTCTGATTTCTGCATTGTCTTTCCTCACTTCCCTCACTTCCTCCCTCAGCTCTTGCACATTTCTCTGTAGATCCATCAGTATCGTTATGACTTTTATTCTGAATTCTTTTTCAGGATGATTGTGCATTTCCATCCCTTCAGGCTCTCTCTCTGTGGTTGTCTGGTTGATCTTAGTCTGGACCATATTCCTCTGTCTTTTCATGGTATAGAAGTGGTTGCTGGTAGTTGCCACGTATGTCAGCTGGGCTAAGACATTAAAAAGTAAAAAAAAAAAAAGACAAAAAAGAAAAAGAAAGAAAAAAAAGGAAAAATGAAAAAGAGAATAAAAAACAAAAAACAAAACAAAACAAACAAAACAACAACAAAAAAATGCCAACCGGGAGTAGATTCTGTGGGGATCCTGTAGGTGGCACTGTTGCTCCACTATTCCGCAGCCATGGCATGCCACTCGCAGGGCCCCTTATAGCTCTGGCCGGATTAGGAGCGAATTGGAGGCTGTTGATCTCTGTGAGAAGTCTAAGTGCTGCCACCCTTTCCCAGTCGCCAGCCAAGGGGTCTGAAATTCCCCAGGGCTTCCAGCCTGCTGGCCTGAGTCTGCTTGGGTCATCCAGCTCCTCTGCTGGGCTCCTGTCTCTTTAAGACTGCTGAAAAAAGTGCGCGCTTTTTTTTTTTTCTTCCTGGAAGCCGCCTGCAAGTACCCGAGTGCGTTCCCGGCTCAGTTCCTGCACCCTCTGTCTCTCCAATCTCCGTTACACCGTGCGATGTGTGTCAGTGCTCCTGGTGCAGATCACTGGGGCTGGTTATTTTGAGGGCCTGTACTTCCATTCCCTCCCGGTTCAGATCCTCTCCTCCCACCAGTGCGCTGGGGTGAGGGAGTGCTTGGGTCCCGCTGGGTCGCGGCTCCATATCTCATCCGCCTGGCGGGGTGCCAAGTCCTCTCAGGTGTAGATGCAGGCTGTGCACTGTCCTGTATCTTCTGGTCTCTTTTTTAGGAATAGTTGTACTTGTTGTATTTTCATAAATACATATGGTTTTGGGAGGAGATTTATGCTGCCCTGCTCATGCCACTATCTTCCTGGAAGTCTGATTTGGAACTTTTAAAAGGTTTAAATTGATTAATAAATGCTGGTTTGAGTTTTTAAAAATCAGCTAGAACATTATGTTCATTGAAAAGTTTTTGATGCTTTGGATTCTGTGATTTCATTTAAAGTATTAACTTCATTGCTTTTAAACTCATCATTTGTTAATCTAAAAAAGATGTCCATTTTTGATTATCCTTAATTGTTGTGCCCTGTTTTTGAACTTAGTGAAGGTATTTTCTTATTCATCTTTTTTGCCCACCATAACCTCTGCTCCAGCTCATTGCCTAGCAAAGGTATACCATTTGTCACAGGGGAGAGGTAGGAAAGTGTGAACAGTTAATTGAAACTCCATCTCAGTTTGTGGGAACAGCTAATCCCTAGGCTTGCACTGCTTTATGAGGAGGTGTGTCATGTACTCCATATATTAAGACCTAAACATTAAGCCAAAAATGGCCCAGAACAAACCAAAGCTGTGGAAAGAATCATAACTACATGTGTTTTATCAAGGAACAAGCAGGTGAATTAACAGTGGGATAAAAATTCTTCATGACCAACAAGACACCACCACTGGTTTTGTAACTTTCATCTCTTTCTTATTGGGATGAGTCTGGGAGCATATTGGGAGATACTTGCCTGAAACTGTTTAGATAACCACTGATCAGTGTTCAATAACAAAGCAAAGCACCTTCTCCAGTCTGCAGAGACAGCCAATATGGAATGTGATAAAAGCTCACCCTTCAGCTCTGCTTAACCAAGAGGAAATTTGTCTGTCCTTTAAGCCCTGGCCAGCTCACAGTTTGCCTCTATTAGGGAACAGGCAGCTATACATTTTCCATATAAATTCCACTCTCTTTTGCATCCCCTCCTTCAAATCTAGCCATCCCAGTTCCCCTGAGGTTAGCTGACCAGCAGGTAAGAAGAGACCTTTTCTCTATGAATGCATAATTGGTCATTGATGAACAAACAAGCACTCACTCAGTCTACCTGACCTACGAAAAAAATCCTGGCTATCCTCCCAGATGTCCATGTTGGTAAACACAATCTCCATATAATTTATAAGGTATTAAATATCAAAAATAATGAATCTTTTCAGTTAGTGTCTTAGCAGATGATGTTAGCAGTACATTTTATCTGAGAAGCCAGTAAATACTTCTCCCAATAAAACTGCAAACAGAAAACTGTGAGCATTAGCCCCAGATCCTCCTAGAAGAAGGCTGCCGTTTTACTCCATTACAGTTAAAGCTGTGTATGTGCCTCCTGGATGATATCCAATCACATCGCTTTTGCTTTTTTTAAGTAAAAATATGTCCTCTCAATAGCTAGACAGTGGTTTCTAATAAATAAATAGACTGAAAATCCACCAACAGAATGTCTTGAAAGTAATGGGAAATTTTTCAGAATCATCAGTAATATTTCTTTGTAGTCAACTTTATGTATTATGTGACATGCCATATGGATTGAAGTCTCCAGTCTAATGTATAACTCATATGTGCCAGCAACTGCCAGAAAGTAAAAATTAAGTGAGGGGAAACTGCAAAAGGAAATGTGAAGTTACTTACTTACTTAGGATTAGACTAAAGTATAAGAGTTTTAAACATGCTCAATATTTGTCTTCTTTCTTTGAGCTCTTCCCCTACATTCCACAAAAAATTCAAAAGTAAAAAAAGATAGGTTAATGAAAGGAGCCTCTTTAGGAAGCTATGTGTGTACTTTCGCAGTTGTATTTTAAAATGAAGACATTTTGCTTGTCAATATTCAATTCTGATGAAAGTCTGCATAAAGCAATTGGAAACGATGTTGCACTTTAGGGAAAAGAGAAGGCTCAATGGATAAATGGAGTGTCAGTAGAATATAGAGAAAGAGCCCTGAAGTCATACAGATCTTGTTACCCATCCCAGATCTACCACTTTGATTCATTCAACAAACATTACTTGATGTCTACTATATATTAGATATTGTAGTGAAAAAGAACAACGTGATTGGTGCCCTCATGGAACTTATCTTTTCTGGAGAGTGATACAGAAGAAATTAAACAAACAGAAAACAATCAAAGAGTGCTATTGATGCTGGGGTTCCTGTTCATGGAGCCAAAGAATGAACTTTGCAAACAGTCAAGGTAGGAGAGCAAGGTACAGGCTTTTATTCAGAGACAGAGTGAAAGGACAGAGCTCCTGGCTCATGCCAGGTGGGGACAAGAGAGTCCCGGGCTGGTACGTTGTCTAGGGGGGTTTTATAGACAGTTGAGAGACAAAGAGCTAGGGATGTACACCTGGTAACTGGTTCCAAATACTTTTGAAGAAATACTAAGTTTCTTCTTAGTCTTCCTGGTTATTTAGAAGAACTTTACTGATGTGATTTCCTCCCAGAAGAGCAGCTTCCTGGTCTGGGAGCATATCACTCAAGGCTGCCTGCTTTGCTTCAAAGGTGGGCTGAGTCATTATTTTACTTTTTAACTAATTGGATTTCAAGATGAAATCCTTCCTGCCTTATGTTGTTTTGGGCTTGCAATAGTTTTGGGCTTGTTTGCTACATTGCCCAAGTTGCAACAAATCATTTGTTTAGGGCTGGAGGAAGGAAGGCAGCACTTGGGTAAAGTTAGAAAAATAAGTTTGGCTCCCAGCAGGCCAAAGTAAATCTCACAATGGTTATCTTGTTGTTTTTTCCAGAGCCCTCACCCTACTCTGTCTAAGCCCATGGTCCCTGTCTCATTCCCCCCTCTACAGATGGAAACCCTAGATGCTGCTAGGGAAAAGGGGGCAACGACTGCTCTGGCTGCTTCATGCTGAGAGGGGGAGCAGTAAGGGGTGCAGCTAGGTTTTCATCAGTGTTCGGGCCAGAGGGCCTTGGAAGATGGGAGTTTCCATTCTGGGTTCTATTGCTATCACCATTTTCAGTCTTATGGCTTATAGGCGAGACAGAATAAATCATGTTATTAGGTTAAGTATACAGGGGCTAAACATTAATGTCAGAATAATGATGAGCCTAATGAATAAAATGGATTGTCACCAAAACAACGTGGAAAGCTAGTTTTCTATTGTAGTCTATGGGATTTCTGGGCCTGGCATAGCTTGGATTTGTCTTTGGAGATCTTGGACTTAAACATTAGTAGTTGAGGATTTTCTTTTGAACAGTTGGTTTTTCTGTATCTGTGTTGTCTGGAAGATCTTGGGAGGAGTTTCTCCAGGCCTTTACTCTGGAGTGGTGAATCCAAGCCTCAATACCTGTGACTTTGGCAGCTGTAGGAGAAGAGAGTATAACAGTGTGGGGCCCTTCCCAGACTGGATTAAGAGTTGGAAAATTAGAAGGAATTGATTTAATTAAGATTTTATCTCCTGCTTCAAAGAGTGCTTCCCCAGGGCTTCTGTTCTGTCCTTCAGTTAGATTTTGAAGGAGTGTCTGGAATTTAGTGAGGTGTGTCACATATCGGATTATCTCTGTGACTTCTCTGTCCATGATTAAATCATTCTTTAAGAAAGGTCTTCCATAGAGTATTTCAAAGGGGCTTAACCCCGAAATTTGGGGAGTATTTTTTATTCTTATTATGGCTAAAGGTAGTAAGTCAGGCCAGGGCAAGTGAGTTTCTTGTGACAGCTTTCTTAGGTGTCTTTTAGTGTTATTAGTTTTTTCTACTTTACCTGAGGATTGTGGCCTCCAGGCACAGTGTAAATTATACTGAATACCCAGGGCTCGGGACACTCCTTGGGTCAGAGCTGCTTTAAATGCTGGGTCATTGTCACTTTGTAATCCTTGGGGCATCCCAAATTGGGGAGTAATTTCATGTCAGAGCATTCTCACTACTCCCTTTGCCTGTTCAGTTCTACAGGGGAAGGCCTCGACCCATCCTGTGAATGTATCCATCCACACAAGGAGATATTGGAATCTTTTTGCCTTTGGCATATGTGTAAAATCTATTTGCCAGTCCTCCCCTGGGTATCTGCCTGTTTGCTGTAATCTAGGAGGGACAGTTTTGCTACTTAATGGGTTATTTCTTTGACAGATCTCACAAGCTTTAGTAATTTGCTCTATGGTCTTTAATAGACTACTGCCTGCAAAAATACTTTTGGCCATCTGATAGGTATTTTCTATACCTAAATGGAAAGTCTGGTGTAAAGTTTTAAGAACTTTCCATTCTTTACTCTGAGGAAAATAAATTTTCTCCTCCTCTGTCTGAAGCCAACCAGAGGGAAGGAGAGAACCGCCTTTGGAGAGGCCATCTTGTAGCTCTGTCTTACTATAGCTGGGGATAATATCAGCTGGCACACCTGTCCATAAGAGAGGGGCTTGGATAGGTGCCTTATAAGTCTCTTGAGCTGCCTCTTTGGCTTTTGTATCAGCTCGCCTGTTTCCTTCTGTTACTTCATCTAATTCTCTCTGGTGGCCTCTGCAGTGAATAACTGCTACTTCTTTAGGCTTATGTACTGCTTGTATTAGCTGGTTAATTTCATTATGGTATTTAATAGGGGAACCTTCAGAGTTTAAAATCTCTCTTTCTTTCCATATGGCTGCATGGGCATGTAGCACTAGGTATGCATACTTAGAGTCAGTATATATATTGACTCTCTTTCCTTTCTCTATTTCAAGGGCTCTAGTGAGGGCTATTAAATCTGCCAGCTGGGCACTCGTGCCCGGGGGAAGTGGTTTGCACTTGATAGTATCCCACAGAGTGACAACTGCATAGCCAGCTTTCCACTGGCCCTGCTCAATAAAGGAGCTGCCACCTGTGAAGAGCACAAGCTCTGGGTTTCCTAATGGGGTGTCTTTTAGGTCTTCTCTGGCAAAATAGTTTAAGGCAAGGACCTGTTGGCAGTCATGCTCGGTCCTTTGCTTATGGATTCAGGTAGAGAGGTAGCTGGATTTAGGGTGGAGCATGTCCGCAGCTGGGTTACAGGACCCTCAAGGAGGAATGACTGATATTTTAGTAGCCTGCTGTCTGACAACCACAGGTCCCCCCGGGTGTTTAATAAGCCAGTGGTGTTATGGGGTGCATGCACTATCAAGTCTCTTCCCAGGGTCAGTTTAGTGGCTTCAGGTACTAGCAGGGCTACTGCTGCCACAGATCTCAGACAGTGTGGCCAGCCCTTAGCTACTGGGTCTAGTTCCTTGCTTAGATAGGCTACGGGCTGCTGAATTTCTCCTCGAGGTTGAGTTAGTATTCCTAGTGCTACTCCTGATGTCTCAGTAACAAAAAGGTTAAACCGGTTTCCAGCGGGCAAGCTTAAGGTGGGGCCTGGAGTAGGTCTTTCTTCAAAGCCTCATAAGTTTTAATAGCATCAAGTTCCCACTGGAGTTTTATGGTGATTTCCCTTTGGGCTTCTTCAAGGAGTTGGTAGAAGGGTCTGGCTAACTCTCCATATCTGGGGACCCGGATTCTGCAATACCCTGTGATGCCCAATAATCCCTTCTGGTGCCAGACAGTAGGGGGCAAAGGGTGGCAGAGAATGGGCTGAATTCTCTCTTCCTCCAGGGCTCTAATTCCTTGAGAGAGGTTAAGGCCCAGATATTTTACTTGCTGCTGACAGATCTGTGCTTTTCAACGAGACACTTTATAACCACAATCAGCTAGAAAGTTTAGTAATCTCTGAGCACTTTACTGACATTCTGCCTCTGTGGTGGTGCAGAGAAGTATATCATCCACATACCGGATGATTTCTGCCTCTCATGACTCAAAGGAGGCCAGGTCCTTGGCTAAGACCTGTCCAAATAGATGTGGGCTATCTCTGAATCCCTGGGGCAGAGCTGTCCAGGTTAATTGAGCTGAGGGATTTACAGGATCCTCAAAAGCAAAGAGAAACTGGGATTCAGGTGCAAGCGGGATATAAAAGAAAGCATCTTTCAGGTCTAGCACAGTAAACCACGCTGCTCCCTCAGGAATCCTGGATAACAGGGTATAGGGATTAGGTACTACAGGATGTAGGGCACAACTGCTTCATTAATGGCTCGTAGATCTTGTACAAGGCACCAGCTTCCACCTGGCTTTTGTACTCCTAATATGGGAGTGCTGCAAGGACTATTACAGGCTATCAAGAGACCTTGAGTTTTTAGGTTATTGATAACTGGTTTCAAGCCTTCACGAGCTTCTGGCTTTAAGGGATACTGCCTCTTGTGAGGAAAGTGATTAGGGTTTTTAAGATGAATCTGTACTGGTTGGGCTGATTTTGTCCTTCCAATGGTTCCATTAACTACCCAGACTTCAGGATTAATGTCTGCATCCACTAAGGGAAGGCATCACTCATCTCTTTCTATGTTCATATGTACAGAGGCCTGTACTTTAGAAAGTATATCACGGCCTAGAAGCGGCGTCGGACTTTCTGGGACTACTAGGAAGGCCTGGGATAACAGGACTGAGTCCCACTCACAGCTTAAAGGCTGAGTAAAATATTTGCTCATGGGCTTCCCAGATACGCCTCTAACAGTAGCTGACTGGGAGGAGGGAGGGCCAGGATTATGGGGGAGGACAGAATAGGCAGCTCCTTTATCGAGCAAAAGTTGGTGGTGTGGCCTCCTACAGAGAGAATCACCCGGGGCTCCTGTGGAGTTATGATGGTGACAGGAGCCAGCATGGGCAGCCCCAGGCCCCTTCAGTCCTGACCACATTGTTGCATGTCTGACCCCAGTTGCTTATGCCTCTGAGGGCAGTCTCGCTTCCAATGGTCTCCTTGACAGAGCGGGCAGGGCGTTGGCGGTTTGGAGCGCCTACCCCTAGGGCACTTTTGCTTAAAAATGCCCCTCTCTACCACAGAGGAAACAAGCCGCCCAGGGCCTGGTCCCTTTGGCTGGTCTCCCTTTCTCTAACTTTTCAGGCCCAAAGTTGATTCTCTGCAAGGCCATCGCTAGTGCCTCTGTCTTTCGGTTATCTCTCCTCTCCTGGTCTCTTCTTTCCTCCTCATCTCTATTATAGAAGACTGATGTGGCGACCTTCAGGAGGCTTTCCAGATTTTGCTCTGGGACAAATGCCAATTTCTGTAACTTCCTCCTGATATCTGGGGACAATTGGGTGATGAATTTATCTTTGAGAATAATTTGGCCCTCTGGGGACTCTGGGGACATATAAGTATGCTTCACCAATGCCTCTCTGAGCCGCTCCAGAAAGGCTAAGGGGCTTTCTTTTCCTTCCTGCATCACGGCTGATAATTTAGAGTAATTTATAGGTTTTACTCGGGCTCTCTTCAGCCCTTCTAAAATACAAGTTATAAAGTGGTTCCTGTACCACTTATCAGCATTATCCGTGTCATGGCCCCACTCTGGGTCAGTGAATGGCACTGCCTCACAGCCAGTGGGGACCCGGTTTAGTTCCTCTGGAGATTTGCCACTTGAGTTTATAGTGTACCATTCATCTCCAAACCCTAAGGCTCCTCTGATTACTTTTTCTTTCTCCCCTCCAGTAAGGGTTTGGTTTAGTATAAGCATAACATCCTTCCAGGTCAGTTCAAAGGTTAAAGTAAGCCCCTGGAAGGCTTCTATGTACTTGTCTGGGTCATCTGAAAATTTACCCATGTCCTGTTTAATTTGCCTCAGGTCTTGGATGGAGAAGGGGACATGGACTTGAACCAGTTCCCATCCTCCATTGGCTACTTTCTGTAAGGGCAATAAGGATGGGTATAACTGTCTTTCCTTTACTCCTTGGGAAGCTTGGTGTGGTGATTAGATCAGTGATGCTTGGGGTGCTAGTTCTCCTGTGGTCTGCCTTTCAGGGTTCTCAGCAAGTGGACTTAAATCTGGGTAAGGTGGGCCTAGCACAGCCAATGGGGACAAACTGGGGTTTGGAGTAGGGTCTGGAATTAATCCACTTTTTTTCAGTCTTTTACTTTCCCTAAGGGCAAAAAAGGCCTGTACATATGGGATTTCTGACCATTTCCCTTTCTTGCAGAAAAACAAATCTAGCTGCATGATCTTATTGTACAGTATACTTCCCTCAGGGGGCCAGGCCTCTCCATCAAAGAGTTTGTATTGAGGCCAGGCTTGCGTGCAGAAGAAGATAAGGCACTTCTTCTTCCAGGTCTGGGGATCGAATTCCTCCCACTTCTTCAGAATGCATGCCAAAGGCGTGTCTGGCTTTAAACTTGAAGAGGCTGCTCCCATCTGGAAGAGAAAGAAAGACGGGTGTCCAGCACCTAATTGGCTTCTCTCTCTATGAGGGCATCCCCTTGCCTTGGAGCCTAGGTGACAGTGGTCAGTCACCCCTCTGCCAGGCCTACTGGAATTAACCACTCCTTACCAGCGTGGTCTGCACCTTGCCTTGATTTCCCTCTTGCCTTCCCACTCAGCAAGAGTTGCCTCGGAGCTCTGGATTTAGTGGGACTTTACCAGTGTGCTCCTACTTTACGCCTTTTGGGAGTTTTAATCTAGATCCTAGTTTTCTCTGCACAAGATTTAGTCATTCCCTGAGAGCCCCCTGCCTGTCCGATAAGTGAAGGGACCATGTGACCTCTCACTGCCTGAGCCTGGGTCAGAGTCACAAGCCCGTTTTGTTTCCCTGGGGCCACAGAAAGGGAAATGTCTAGTTCCAGGATGACTGCCTCTAGAATAATCATTTACATGTACAGTTATGGAAGGGGTTCTATACTCAAAGCACTAGTTTTTGCTACTGCCTGGAAATTATTTAGCCAGTCACCCATTGTACCAAATCTGATCTGTGAGACAAAAGGTTGCAGACACATTTTCATGAGATAAAAAAGTGCAGTATTAAGTAATTATAGGAGCGAAGCATAGATCTCCTACCTTGCAGGGCTGAGCATCAGGTTTTGAGAAATTGATGAAGTTAGAGGCACACATAGAGCATGTTAAGAAAGTAAAGAGTGCCCCTGCCTCACTCGGATGCCAGGGTGGCCTGAAGAAGCAGGCTGAAGTCAGAAGCACAGAAAGACAGACATTCCTCATGGTTACCCAGTTGGGCTGTTGGGGTCTGATTCCAGACACACAGACATTTGAGAAGCCGCTGAAGTGTAGCCTCAGTCTAGACTCTCGCAGTTGCCCATGGCTTTCCTCAGTTTCTCGCATCCAAAGAGATGCCTCTGAAAGGGAATCCTGGTCTCCACTTAGGTGACATTCCCCACTCCCAAGGGAGACGGGAGATCCACTGAGGGAGATGCAGGGGAACCTGTCACTTGAGACTTTGAGATCGGCAGCCAGGCTAGTCCTATTTAAGTGGCTAACAAGCACCCGATTTTGTGTGCCATAGATGGCTTCCTTTTATAAGGACAGTGAAAGAAAAGGCAGGCTTGGATGCCGATACTCACCTCCGGATGTTATGCCAGATGAGGCCCCAAAGATGATGCCGGGGTTCTTGTTCATGGAGCTGAAGAATGAACTTCACGAATAGTCAAGGTAGGAGAGCAAGGTACAGGCTTTTATTCAGAGATAGAGTGAAAGGACAGAGCTCCTGGCTCATGCCAGGAGGGGACAAGAGAGTCCCGGGGTGGTACGTTGTCTAGGGGTTTTTATAGATAGTTGAGAGACAAAGGGCTAGGGATGTACACCTGGTAACTGGTTCCAAATACTTTTGAAGAAATACTAAGTTTCTTCTTAGTCTTCCTGGTTATTTAGAAGAACTTTACTGATCTGATTTCTTCCCAGGATAGCAGCTTCCTGGTCTGGGAGCATATCACTCAAGGCTGTCTGCTTTGCTTCAAAGGTGGGCTGAGTCACTGTTTTACTTTTTAATTAATTGGATTTCAAGATGAAATCCTTCCTGCCTTATGTTGTTTTGGGCTTGCAATAGTTTTGGGCTTGTTTGCTACATTGCCCAAGTTGCAACAAATCATTTGTTTAGGGCTGTAGGAAAGAAGGCAGCACTTGGGTAAAGTTAGAAAAATAAGTTGGGCTCCCTAGAAGGCCAAAGGAAATATCGCAATGGTTATCTTGTTGTTTAATCCAGAGGCTCTCACCCTACTCTGTCTAAGCCCATGGTCCCTGTCTCACTAGGAAGAAAATAATGGGAAAGGCTACCAGATGATGTTGGAGTAGGATGCCAAGCCAGAAACCTCCTCCAGTGTACCAATGAAACAACTACAGCAGCTACAACTAACCCTGAAAATGACCTGACGACTTCAGAACAGAACATCTACACCTGGAGCAGAAGACCACATTAAGAAGGGCAAAATGGCAGATCAGCAACTGATCAGGACCCAAGCCCTTCCCCCTTCACAGCCCACAAGTGGGAGGGAGAACAATGGAGTGGGGAAGAGATAAGTGCTCAGAAATCCACACACCTGGCCCTGGAGATCTGCTCTTAGAACACAAATCCACATTGCACTGGGCATTGGTGAATAGTGGGGCTGGACACCAGGGATAGTTGGAGAACTCTGGGAGGATGAGACTTCTGTTGCTTACAGAAGAGAGGCACTTTCCATTGGTCCCACTGAGTCCTAAAAGAGAGGCAGCAATTTGAAAGATTTACCAGCAAGAGGAAATGTGCCAGAGGGGCAGGATTCAGGAGTTCTCCATGGAGAATAAAGGGCAGGTGGACAACTCTTTCCCAGCACTCCCTCAGAACAATTGTTTGAGTGCTTGTGGGATCCAGCTCCAAACACTCCACATCCCTTGCTGGCATCTCAGCTTACAGCAGTGCTTTACTGCAAACCCACAATGTCCAGTCTACTCAGCCCAGAAGTGGGTCAGCTTTGCCAGGTGGCACGTGGAGGGAGGACCTTTCCACAGCTTTCTTGGCCCTCCTTCAGCCCAACTGGTGGGGTGCTTGTGGGAGCCAGCCCTAAACTCTCTATATCCCTCAATAACAGCTCAGTCCCATGGTGGTGTTCCCCTGTGCACCCACCCTGCCAGGCCCAAAAGCAGCAGCAGTGACAATTATTTCTGAGCAGCAGGAAAAGGTTGGCCCCACCAACAATGAATCCCAGCAGAGGTGCCTAAACACACAAAAGGCATGAAAAGGTGAGCTGTCTGGCTCTGCTGACAGAGATCAGTCACTGCCTGCAGACAGGCAAAGGTGCCCCTACCCACAGGCCACCAACAGCAACTGTGCCTCCACCTCAAAGGACAACGGGGCACAGGTAAGCAGAGTCTGAGCTTCTGGGCACCACAGGATGCTTACTTCAAAAAGCTCTTACTTTCTATAGAGAAGTGTCTATTCATGTCCTGTGCCCTAGACTAGGAGGCATAGCTGATCTATCTAATACAAAGGAAGAAACAGACAAAATGCGGAGGCAGAGGAATATGTTCCAAACACAAGAACAAGATAAGACACCAGAAAGAAGAATAAATGAAACAGAGATTACCTATCTTCTTGATAAAGATTTCAAAGGAACCGTCATAAATATGTTCACTGAACTGGGGAAAAGAATTGATGATCTCAGTGAGCATTTCAACAAAGAGATAGAAAATTTTAAAAAAATCCACTCAGAGCTGAAGAATACAATAACTGAAATGAAAAATGCAATGGAAGGAATGAATAGCAGACTGCTCAAAGTACAGGAGAGAATCAATCTGATGGAAATAAAGAACCGGAAATTAATTAAACTAAGGAACATAGAGAAAAATAATTTCTAAAAATGAGAAGATGCAAAGAAAACAGCTGTGTGACAACTCCAAATGAAACAATATTCTCATAATAGGGATCCCAGAAGGAGAAGAGACCAAGGAGTAGAAAGTCTCTTTGAAGAAATAATAGCTGAAAACTTCATCCATCTGGGGAAGGAAATAGACTCAGGTCCTAGAAGAACAGAGAACCCCTAACCAAAGAAACCCCATAAAGACAACACCAAGACATACAGTAATTGAAATGGCAAAGATAAAGGGAGAATCTTAAAAGAAGCAAGAGAAAGGCAAATAGTTAAGTAGAAGGGAAACTCCATAAGGCTATCAGAAGATTTCTCTGAAGAAATTTCACAGGCCAGAAGGGAGTGGCATGAAATATTTAATGTATTGAAAGGAAAGAGCCTACAAACAACAGCCTTATACCCAACAAGTTTATCATTCAGAATTGAAGGAGATAGTAAAAAGATAAATGAAGCTAAAAATAATTCACCACCACTAAAAAGCCTTACAGTATATGTTAAAGGGAAATCTTTAACATGGACATCTTATACATAAAGTATGGTATAAGTAGAAAAAGTAAAATTTTGTACTTTTAGATTGTGTTTGAAATAGAGTGACTACCAACTTAATATAGACTGGTATATATTTAGGAAATTATCTATGAACTCTATGGTAACCACAAACCTAAAGCCTATTAAAAAAAACAAAAAAATTTTAAAAAGGAATCCAAGCATAACATTAAAGACCATCATCAAATAACAAGAGAAGAGAAGAGTTATACAAGAGAGGAAGAAAGGAACAGAGCGGAAGTAAAAAAAGAAAAAACAACAACCAGAAAATAATTAATACAATGGCAATAAGTACATACCTATCAATAAATACATTAAATGTAAATGGACTAAATACACCAATTAAAAGATATAGTGTGGAAGAATGTGTAAGAAAAAGATCCATCTATACACTGCCTACAAGACACTCATGTCAGACCTAGACACACATAAACTGAAAGTGAAGGGATGGAAAAATTTCATGCACATAATAGGGAGAAAAAAAGGAGTAGCAGTATTTAGACAAAATAAACTTTAAAACAAAGAAAATAACAAGAGTAAAATAAGGACATTATCATTAATAATGATAAAGGGATCAGTACCACAAGAGGATTTAACAATTATAAATATTTATGCACCCAAAAGATGAGCACCTAAATTTGTAAAACAAATACTAACAGACCTAAGGGTAGAAATACACAGAAACACAATATTAAGGATTTTAACACTCCACTTACATCAATGTAAAGACCATCCAGACAGAAAATAAATAAGTAAACAGAGGCATTGAACAACACAGTAAACCAGATTAACTTAACAGATATATACAGAAAGTTCCACTCGAAAGCAGCAGTGTTCACATTGTCCTCAATTGAACATGGAACTGCCTCTAGAATAGAGAACATACTAGGACACAAAAATAAACCTCAACAAATTCAGAAAGCCTGAAATTGTATCAAACATCTTTTCAGATCACAGTGGTATGAAACTAGAAATCAATTACATGAAGAAAACAAGAACAAAAAATCCCACAAACACAAGGAGGCTAAGCAACACGCATCTATATAATCAATGGCTCAATGAACAAATCAAAGAGGTAATCAAACAATACATGGAGACAAATGAAAGTTCAAAATATGTGAGTTGCTGCAAAAGCAGTTCTAAAAGGGATGTGCATAGCAATACAGGCTTACCTCAAGAAACAAGAACAATCTCAAGTAAACAGAAAAAAACTTGAAAATGAAGAACAAATTAAGCACAAAGTTAGTAGAGAGAAGATAAAATAAAGGCCAGGGAAAAATAAATAAAATAGAGAATAAGAAAACGATAGAAAAAAATCAGGGAAACCAAGAGTTGCTCAAGAAGATATACAAAATAGACAAAGCCCTAGACAGACCATGAAGAAAGAAAGAGACAGGACACAAATAAAATCAGAAGCTAAAAGGGAGAAATTACAATTGATACCATACAAATTTGAAGAATTATAAGAGAATTCTACAAAAATATTATGCCAATAAATTGGACAACCTAGAAGAAATAGACAAATTCCTAGAAATGTACAACCTTCCAATACTGACCCAGGAAGAAACAGAAAATCTCAACAGACCAATTACCAGTAACAAAAGTTAATTTGTAATCAACACATACCACAGAGATAAACCCATGTCCAGATGGTTTCACAGGTAAATTCTACCAAATATTTAAAGAAGAGTTAATACCCATTCTTCTTAAAATATTCCAAAAATAAAAGAGGAGGGAATATATCCAAATTAATTCTATGAGTCCAACATCATTCTAATACTTAAAACAGAATATGACAATGTAAAAAAAGAAAATCATCGATGAATATCCCTGATGAACATAGATAAAATAAACTTTAACAAAATGTTAGCAAGCCAAATTCAAAAATACATTAAAAGGGTCATCCATCACAACCAAGTGGGATTTATTCCAGGGATGCAAGGATGGTACAACAACCATAAATCAATTAATGTGATACATCACAATAACAAAAGGAGGATAAAAATCATATGATCATCTCAATAGATGCTATAAAAGCAATAAAATTCAAAATCCATTCATGATGAAATCTCTCAACAACAACGTGATATAAAGATGCATACCTCAACATAACATAGACTATATATGACAACCCACAGCTAACATCATACTCAATGGTGAAAAGCTGAAAGCTTTTCCTCTAAGATCAGGAACAAGACAAAGAGGTCAACTCTCACCACCTTTATTCAACATAGTACTGGAGGTCCTAGCTGCAGCAATTAGACCACATAAAGAGAAAAAAAGCATCCAGATTGGTAAGGAAGAAGTTAAACTCTCACTGTTTGCAGATGACATGATATTATACATAGAAAACCCTAAGGACTCCACCAAAAAACTATTAGAATTAATAACTGGATTCAGGAAAGTTGCAGGACACAAAATCAATATACAGACTCTGTTGCATTCCTATATGCTAACAACAAACTTGCAGAGACACCAGGGAAGCAATTCCATTCACAATTGCCTTAAAAATATTTAAATGCCTAGGAATAAACTTAACCAAAGAGATGAAAGACCTATACTCTGAAAACTACAAGATACTCATGAGATAAATTAAATAAGACACCAGTAAATGGAAATCTATGCCATGCTCATGGATAGGAAGAATTAATATTGTCAAAATGGCCATACTTCCCAAGGAAATTGACAGATTTAATGCAATCCCTATCAAAATACCAATGGCATTTTTCAATGAACTAGGCAAATAATCCTAAAATTTATATGGAATCTAAAAAGATCCCTGAAGAGCCAAAGCAGTCTTGAGAAAGAAGAAGAAAGCTGGAGGTATCATGCTCCCTGACTTCAGGATATACTACAAGCTACAGTAATCAAAACAGTATGGTACTGGCACAAAAACAGACCCATAGATCAATGGAACAAAATAGAGAGCCCAGAAATAAGACCATGCATATATGGTCAGTTAAATGACAAAAGAGCCATGAATATACAATGGGGAAAATACAGTCTCCTCAAAAACTGGTACATTCAAGAGAATGAAATTGGATTACTGTCTTAACTCTATACACAAAAGTAAACTTGACATGGATTAAAGACCTATGTATGACATGAAGCCATAAAACTATTAGAAGAAAACATAGGCAAAAATCTCTTGAACATAAGTATGTGCAGTTTTTTCCTAGATGTGTCTCCCCAGGCAAGGAAACAAAACCAAAAATAAACAAGTGGGACTATATCAAACTAAAACGCTTCTGTACAGCAAAGGAAACCATCAATAAAACAAAAAGTTAACCTACATTATGGAAGAATATATTCATAAATGATTTATCCCATAGGGGTTACATTCAAAATATATAAAGAACTCTCCTGACTCAATACCAGGAAAACAAATAATCTGATTTAAAAATGGGCAGAGGACATAACAGGCATTTTTTCCAAAGAAATACAGATGGCCAACAGACACTTGAAAAGATGTTCCACATTGCTAATCAAGGAAATTCAAATCAAAACTACAGTGAGATATCACCTCACACCAGGCACTATCCAAAAGACAAGACATAACAACTGTCAGCAAGGATGTGGAGAAAAGGAGCCTCTTAACTGCTGGTGGGAATGTAAATTAATTAGTGCAGCAACTATGGAAAGCAGTATGAAGTTTCCTCAAAAAAACTGAACTGCACTTTTAGGAATTTTCCCAAAGAAAACAACATCTCTGATTCAAAAAGATATATGCACCCCTATGTTTACTGCTGCATTATTTACAATAGCCAAGATATAAAAGCAACCAAAGTGTCCATCAGTAGATGAATGGACAAGAAGATGTAGGACATATATACAATGTAATATTACTCAGCCATAAAAAAGAAAGAAATTCTGCCATTTGCAACATGGATGGATCTAGAGGGTATTTTGCTAAGTGAAATAAGCCAGATGGAGAAAGACAAATACTACACCATTTCACTTATATGTGGAATCTAAAACAAACAAAATAAAACACCCCAAATTGAAAAAAACAGCAGTAGACTCATAGACACTGAGAAGTAACTGGTGGTTTCCATTGTGGAGGGTTAAATATTTATTTAGAAAGAAAGGCTTCTTCCTCTTTTCAATTCTTATGATTTTTAAAATTTTAGTCCAGTCCTGCTATAGAGCCTGAGATTTGGTTTCATTTACATGTCCCCCTTTACTTCGTTCTATTTTTCTCTGTATTATCTATTATTATCCATCATATTACTTTTTAACTTGTTTTTGGCTTTGCCTGCTGTAACTCAAAACATAAACTTTGCAACAGCTTTTTGTCTTTATTGTCACCACTGTATCCTTGCACCTGGAAGAGTGTCTGGCACATAGCTGATGTTCACAAAATTTTTTGAATAAGTAAATAATTATGGGTCCCTAGGAATTCCCCTAGCCAAATTTTCCCAAGAACCTCAAACTTCTTTGAAATGAGGCTAGTCCAGAAGTCCCAGGATACCAGCTGAGGGAAGTGATACATAGTTTTGTCCTTAATACTACTAACGAGTGAGGAAGGTAAAAGGCTGCGCAGTTACTCTGGTCTAGCAATGGGAAGAGTGAGGGCTCCTTGTAACAAGCTTTTCATCTACAATAATGGAGCTCCTTCATGACAAGAAGGAAGGCTAGTAGCTGGGACCATATAAGTCACCCAAGTCTTACAGCCTCTCTGGCTTTCCTCACTGTTTTTTAGGCCTTATATCAGCTCTACTCTGCTATGCTCCTGGACTCAGTACCTTTCTGGTACTTTGGAAGAGAAAAGCTTCATTCCAAGACACTCAAAGAGGGAAAGAAGCAATGTAATGGTAAGTACATAGCTCTTCAAAAATCTAAATATAGGGGAAAATTTTACTCAGTAGTCTGTGTTTCGGCTTTCTTATTGAGACAAACTGCTTCATGTTTTAAGAGCCATTTCAAGTCCACCAGGATCAGAAGGTATTTCAGGGAAAGAATTCAAGCCTATATGAAATGAGAATACGGGTTCCCAGTCACCACAGGCAGTTTTGGAAAAGTGGGCTTTCTGTAGAAAGTCGGTATATGTTTTGGACTCAGTGGTACACAGGGTAATGTCAAGAGAGTAGGACAAGAAAGTTGTAGCACAGAGACCCTGCCAGGAGCTAAGGGAGGCTAAGCCTCAAGGCATGATTTACTTACCATTTACCAGGACAGTCAGTCCTGTTTCAGTCATTCGAATTAACCGGATTCCTTTTCTAACATGCAAACACCAAAGGGAGGATTAAAAGTGGTGGGTGGAGGTATCAATCATTCACACCTAAGTGTCAATCTGTTCAAACTGTTACTCTTTTCACAGAGGTTTACATATTGTTCTTGGTCCACAAAGAAGCAATATTTTGGTAGGAGGTAGGGAGAGATGTTAGGGCCACAAGAAAGATAGAAAGTTTAGGAAACCATAACAAACATAACATACAAAAGTTTGGGGATGGAGATAGAGGTGGAAGGTAGTTAATAGGGCTGTGACACAAATAATCTCTGTTCGTACTTTTTTCAGATGACCTGGCCTAGCTGTTCACTAATGACAAAGTTCCTATAGTCTTAAACATAGCCGAGGGCTGATCATGCTGGTCATGATGTCAGAAAAAGCAATATTTGCTATCATCTCATGGGGAGCCATATAATTAGTGATGATATCAACTTCATGAGATGTTAATGTTATTTGCTCTGACAGAAGACATGAGGACAATGACAAGGAATTCCCTGTGCTGCCACACTGGGACCCCCACCTATTCTAGCTGTTGATCAACCAGCCACCTATCTCCAAAACAATCTCATTATTGTCAGATGGTCTGTTTGCCCTGACTTTCCCCAGGCCTCCTAGTTGTCCTAGAGCATCTCATCAAATCTGAAAAATCAGATTGAAGAGTCAGCTTGTCTAGAAACCCCAAATAAATCAAAGCCAAATTGGACAAATAAGAGAAGGAGGAAATTAATCTTTCAGCTTGTTCCCTAAAAAGTCACCCAGGGATTTGCCATTTGCAATTCTGCATTAGTTTTCAGACAGCCTCAAAAACAAAGTATAGGAAATTATTATGGATAAAACATCTTTTGATAAATCCTTTCTTGAAGGATGGAGGGAAAATAAAGGAAAGATGCCTCTGGGTGCCCACAAATAAAAGCAAAATTGAATAAATAGTTGATCAAAGTATAACTGCCAGGTAATCCAAATATATTTTATTATATTTAATAAGCATTTAAAATCCAAGTTGTAATTATAGCTGAATGATTGCTTTTGCTTTTAAATGTAAAAGTCAATTTTACATTTAGTGACACATATTTTGTTGGTTATATAGTTCAAATGACAAAAGTTTTTTATTAGCAAGTTATATTAACTATAAAATGGAAATGGATTAAAATAAATTGAAATATGGAAAATTACACAAAACTAAGTATGTGAATTACACAAAAGGAAACTGGCTTATTGGTTATTTTATGTCAAGTTAATATATCCCATTAAATGGTTTGGTATCATGATCTTAAAATTTCATAATTTTGAGAGCCAAGGGCACAAACAAAAGTTCACATATAGTTTATAGTTACAAGAAATGGAAAAGAAAGAATATGAAAGAACAAAAATATTATTCATACTTTGGCTACTAATTTGACCTTACAATATAACCTAACAATTAAATTTAATCTAACTTAACCTAATTTCATCTAACTGAAACCAATGACAAATATATTCTATCTATAATCTGTTTTCACAAGACAATATAATGCATGATTACTTTTAGGACTTTAGATCATGAGGAAAAAGTAATGCCATTTTTGAGAATGCATTCTTATTATTGTTTTATTGTTTTAGCATTTTTTAATTAGTTTCTAACCCAGGCATAGATTCAGCAATTTTTAAAATTACATTATGCTCATGTATCTTTTTTCTCAAAAATCTTAGTATTTTAAATCTACATGTCATAATAAAGAAAAACAAAGGCTAACTAGAGTTTTAAGAATTTCCTTATCGTTTTAACATTTTTACTTTTTTTGTTATTGTTTTATGGTTTAATTTTTTTTTTTAATCACTCCCTGGCAAAAGTTCAGCAACTTAACAAGTATGTTGTTCCTGGAAGTTTTACTTTAAAAGTCTAAATTTCCATATCATTGAAATATTTTAAAAATAGATTAATGCACATTTTAAAAATATTTTTGTTGTTTTGCAGTGTTGTGTGTATGTAAGGGTGTTTACTTTTATTGCTTCTGACATAAGCACAAATGTAGCATCTTTCAAGCTATAGTGTGCTCAGTAGTTTTATTTACAAGTCTTAATATTCCTAAATCTACACTTCATCCAATAAATGATAGGAGTTTTTAAGGAGTTTTTGTTGCTTTTTTTATTTAAGAGAGTTATAAAAAATGTTTTCTCTTCTTTGTATTTTTAAATATTGAGTTTAATCACTCTTGAACTAGGTGCCAGGTTGGTAGCTTCCTAGATGAATTGATTCAAAGCATCACATGAAACTTATAGTATTTTGCAAGATTTGCAAATGCTCAAAAGAAGTTCTGTATTTTTGTGTGCATTTTTTGTTTTATTTTGTAAGAAGTTTCGTTTTGTTTTGTTTTTCCAATTCAGCCCTGACCTAGGCACAAATTTAGCAGATTTCTATCTCTACTGTACTTCAAAAGTTTATACAAATTATACAGTGTTTTAAAATTTACAGAACTTCAAAAAATAAATAAAATATTAATACAAGTATTAGAAATTTTTGTGTTCTTGTTTTCTAGTTTTTCTGGGGGTTTTTTTTGATTGTTTATTTATATGTATTGGTTTGGTTTGGATTATGTATTTTTTTCAATATGCTCCTAACCTGGACACAAATTCAGCAGCTACCTGGCTACACTATGCTCCACACTTTCATATGAAAAAATAAGTAATTTAAAGTTGCAGATCTCTACTCACCCCCCAAAAAAATTATTAATGCAAGTTTTAAGAAAGTTTATTATTATTATTTTTATTTTGCTGTTAATTTTTTTCAATTTGCTCCTGACCTGGACACAAATGCAGCATATTTCTGGTTGGCAGGTGCTCCAAAATTGCATATGGAGAATTTTTTATAGAAACCAGTCTCTCAAAGAGATGATGACTGGAAATTCTAATAAAAAATGTCACTGTTGCTAATTTTCTTATAGACATTTGTTTTATGCGATTTTTCATTTTGCATCTGTCTTCAATACATATTTAGCAGCATTTTGGGTTTGAAGTTTCATTAGGAAATCTTAATGTAGTGTAAAAAAAGGAAGAAAGTTTTTAAAAACTGACACTACTGGTGCTGCAAATGTGTAAATACAGTTTTCTTTCTTCCCACCCATATCTGTACAAACAGAATTTATGTTTTCTGCTTTCAAAATACATACAATCAATTTTTCCAGCTCTTTTAAATTTGATACACTTCTCATTAACAATTTTAGGCTTAAAGGTGTTCTTGTGCTAAAATAAACTTGATGACAATTCAAAAAAGAAAAAAGAATATTAGCATATATCAGTAGCAACACAAAAGGGTTTAAAAAAAATAATCCCTGAATTTGCTCTATACTTATAGGCCCAACCTAATTACACAAAATTATCAGAAAGGAAATACCTTTTCAAAATATTTAAAGTAATTGCCATATCAGTAAAGTCAAGGCCACCGGGCACTTACATATTGTGACACAATGAAATTCCAACCCAGCAAGTGTTTGGCAATCCTTTTTGGTTGCTGTAATTAGACCTGACCTATAATTATTGAACAAAACAGCATATGTACAGTAAACATTCAAATAAATGTATCTTACTGTATTCAGCACATTTATCTATTCTTAGTATTAGCTTCAAATCTTTTCTTACTCACAGCATAGGAAAAACCACAGAAGAAAGTATATGTGGACCCAAAGACAGTATATAGAGTCATACCTAGAAGATGGATTCTAGTATTAATTCACCACCATTATGTGTTGTTTGATCACTAACCTCCTCTTGAATAGCTGGAAGGGAAGGCTTTGTGGTTAGAGGTGTTTCAGTCTTAAACAGGGATTCCATC
>JAQQAC010016209.1:60603911-60663187 GCA_029783875.1 Phataginus tricuspis | reverse complement strand
GCATCTCAATCTGTATGTTTATGTGTCTCATAAAGAAAAATGTTTTTCTACCTCCAGATGGTATTAATAAGCATTAATGCTAATTTAAGTTGAACTGAAACAGACATGTCCTATGGTTATCAGCTGCCTGTTTACCTAAAGTCATTTCAATAGATGTTATCTGTTAAATCTTTCAGGAATAAAATGCTTAAAGGCTTGACTTTGTCTGATGTTTAGTAGAAGTTTTTATAAGTAATCTACCATAATTGCTAAAGAGTGTATAAACAAGGGTAACAAATAAATATCCTAATAATAATAATAATAGTATATTAATGTATAACTATGTATATCTGCAAACAGCCTAAGAATTTTTGTGGTAACCAAAATTCTTATAGGTTTGCTAAGTTATATGAAGATGTTTTGTGCTCAGTGAAAAAAAATTGTGCTGTAAGGCACATTTCCAGAAATGATAAAATGTGTTCACAAATGTATCAATCTAAGGAATGCTGGTGTTACAGTATACCATAGCCTATTTTTCAGTGTTCAGTAAAAGTTAAAGTTCCTATTGGTTTTAAGTTCTAATTAAAACATCTCTGCTTGCTAGAAAAAAATGTGTGTTTTAACAAGAAGAAAGTATGAGGGATAGAGGTTAATTTCATTTAAGGTAAAAGAAAGTAACTGTTCTGAAGTGCAGCTGTTTATTTAAAGAGGGAGAACAGTGAATGTAAAAAGAAAGTTGTAGAAAGTTTGTGGAGGAATTGATATGGTCATGCTATGTAAAATTAAAGCAAATGAGTCCTAATATCAAGTACACAGCAAAACTAGAATTTTGTTCTCAGTTAAAAAGACAAAGTTTTCTTAAACTGATTAGTCTGCTCTTAATGTTAAGAGATTGCAAAGAACTTTCTAATTGTTTTTATCAAAGCAGTTTCTCATGCTTAAAGTCTCAATGAGTTCTCTGAGTATTTAAGAAAATGAAATATTCATATTAAAAGGACTGTAAGCCAAGTGTTGTTAATAACTGAGTAACCTGTATTTGCATTTAAGCCTTTTTATTGTCATTCTGGTTAAATACCTATAATCCTATTTAAGCAAGTGCCAAAGAAACTTTCTTCTGACAACTTGCCAAAGTCAAATTCAAAAAGGCACTTTTACCCCTAGTTAACTCTGATATTTTCCAGAGGGCCCCTGGGACATGTTAGAGGAATTTTTTCTCATTAGAGAAAGTATTTGGCTAATTTGGCTTATTTATCTGATATATAATTACCTGGAAAACACTGCCAAAGAGAATGATACTAAACTTTGTTGCTGGATGTTTTGTGTTGCAAAAATATCCAAATTTCCTTATGTCAACTGTTTGTGGTAAGCTCTTGTCAGATCTTTAGCCACTCTCATTTACAAGTCTTTTGTAATTTATAGTAACTGTTTTATTACTCCTGAACTACTAAAGAACTAGATTTCAGCAGAACAAGTATTTACATAAGATTAAGTAAACTAAGAAAAATGATTTTGTGGCTTTTTGTTTCAAGTGTTACTGAAGATTTTCTTGAGCTGACAACAGTTTAGTAAATGACAACACCTTTGTAAGCAGGATTGAAACATCTACCTTTCTCTCTACCTGATCCCTCCAGAATTTAACAACTCTCAATGACTTTTATATTTCATAGCAGTATGTTTATTTGCATAAGTTCAATAAGAATCTGCTTTTCTTGTAAGAGGACCAATTAAAAACATTAGTTTATATTACCAAGGCTTATAATAACTAGAATGTTATTCCTGAGAGACACGTGTATAAACTCATATTAACAGACAGCCTTAAGGAACTGAGTTCGACTTTAGAAAGCCAACAGAGCCCCTTGGAAGAACTGGCATGGTACCTTGTTTACAGGATTCCCAGCAGCCTTACCAGGTGAGTAAAGAAGGTCACTTCCTGGCAGGTGCAGGAACCTCAGAATGTCTTGGGGACCTCAAGAAGACAGGAATTCACCCAAATCTACAGGTACTGCAGGCAAAACCTGATCGCAAGTCTGGCTTGGCTTTCTGGCCTTGAGAGGCCTTTAAAAGTCCAATCTGAAGTTCCTTATAAAATGTTCCAGCAAAGCACATTTAAAAGAGCCTATGTAACCAATTGCTCTTCTTGCCTCACTTATGCAAATAATCAAGCCAAGTGTAAATTATTTTCTTATTCTAGTTACTAGTAATAAAAATTAGGGTGATTCTAAAGAAAAGTATTGTTTCAATAATGCAGCCTTATCTATACTGAGTCCATGCATTCTTTAATCTTCTTGTCAAATTTGTCCTTCCAGAATAGAAAATCCAACTCCAGATGTTGCTACTTAACCTAATAACATGATTTATTCTGTCTCGCCTAGAAGCCACGAAACTGCAAATAGTGATAGCAATAGAACCCAGGATGGAAACTCCCATCTTCCGAAGGCCTCCCAAATGACCACTGATAGAGACCTTGAGCTGCACCCCTTACTGCGCCCCCTATTAGCATGAAGCAGCCAGAGCAATCATCGCCCCCTTTCCCTAGCAGCAACTAGAGTTGTAAAGAGAGGAATGAGACAGGGACTGTGAGTGTAGTCGGAGTAGGAGGAGGGCCTCCAGAAAAGGCGGGGCAGAATGTTTGCAGTCAGAGCAATGTAACTACATGCAAAAAACTCCCTACTGAAACTCTGTGTTAAACATCAAGTTCTAGAGTCTTTCTTCAGTGAAATGAGTTGAAGCTCAAAGGGCCAAAGGCAGCTTAGCCTAGAATGTTTGAGTGTTCCGCAGATGGGGCAGGGTGTCTCGGCATGGCCCATAACTTCGCTGTAGGCAGCCCTGACAGGCAGACAGCAGCCTGGCCCACCTTGGGGGCAGGGCAAGTGGTAAAATCTTCTCCAAGCTCTGCCGTCTGATTGTGACAACAACTTGAAGCTTTTGGTTCCTGCCTCTTTTACAGCAGGATTCATCCTGCTGGTTCCTAGACTTGTCATTAAAATGCAAAAAGAAATATCTAAGCTGGTCTGTGCATACAGTGAGACAACGAATTTGACTGCTTCTGTATTATCTGAACTCAATCAAAAGCTAGGAAAAGTACAAATTGTAGTGCTTCAGGATTGTGCTACCATAAATTATCTGCTGTTAAAAGAACATATGAGATGTGAATGGTTTCCAGGAATGTGTAGTTTTAATTTGTCTGATTTTTCTGCTTTTGCTGTGTATTTGTATTCCTATTCTCCTAGCGTGTGTACGGAGTGCAGCTGCTAATCTTTTAAAGCCAATACTTGTGCTACTTTCCAAGAATTAACTTCAAGAAATAAGTGATTCCTTTTAAGCAACTTTTTGAAATCATATGCTGATTCCCCACCTGCATTTGCTGCATGTATATTATGATTTTATCCAGAATTATAGCTGTTGGCTGTCCTCTCTTTTACATCTTATCTTCCTGTTTAGTCCCAAGAGATGGCTGGTTAGCCAAAGATGGGTAAGATTCCTGACAGGAGGAACAACCTAAGACAGACACAGTCACAAGGAACTTCAGGTGAGCAACGTGGGGGCCAACTGAGGTGAGGCATAGAACCTCACCCCATCAGATGAGAGAGACATTCCCTGTGACAGGCTGTGTCACAGGTCGAGCCTTACTAATCATTATTCTGGTAACTTTCTACAAATATATTTGTATATATCTCTGTCATTTAAAAACTTTGGGCCCATGATTGGACCCAATGTACAAGAGAAGGGGGGAATGTGAGAGCAATAGAAACTCCATTTAAAAAAGAAAGGGCCATCTTAAGAAAGAAGCCTCAGCCCCGACCTAGTTCTAAGAAAACTTTGTTCCAGTTACTGGAACAACCACCCATTGTTTGTTCTAGTAACCTTCACCCCAGATAGTTCCCTAGCAACGACCTCAAGGTCCAGGCTCTCCTGTCCCTTAAAGATAACATACCCTACATGTTACATCAGCTGGCAGCTTAGCATGAGCGGGACTCAAAAATAAAGAATGTACAAGCCACCCTTACTTTAAATCATCCAATCAGCAGAGGCCAGGTGCAAGATCCTTTCTTCCTGCACCTTGTAATGCATAAAAGCTTTGTCTGCCCTAGGCTAGGGGCTCACATTCCTGACCCGCTGTGTCAGTGAAAGTTGTGGGTCCAAGCTCAAGCTTGAAATAAATGACCGTTTTGTGTTTACATCGGAATCGGCTCCTTGGTGGTCTCTCAGTAGTCGAGAAATAAAAACTGTATAACTGAGAGAAAGAGGAGAAGAAAAGGTGAAGAAAAGAGGACCTTACTGGGGAGAGGTCAGTGCTGCAACCTAATGTGTATTTAGGGCCTTAGGAGGTATTTCCACTTCGCAATTCCTCCAATCCCTCCTTCTCTACCTTGCTTCATCTCAGTCCTTCTAGTTTTCTCATAAAGAACAGTATGCAATCACTATGTTTAAGGTCACTGAAACTTATCAGTAAAAATTAGGAAAAGCCTAAAAAATCTGTCAAGGTGGTTCGTACCTTACATTGGGAGCTGTAGACCTAAATTTCTGCAGATTGTCTCACCAGTTGGATGGCAGAAAGAAAAAAGAATGGAAAACTTCTCAACTGTTTAAACTACTTTATATACTATTTGTAACACTTCCATTCACTACCCATTAGTCTGGAGGCCTTTTTTTTTGCACTGTTGAAAGAAATCAAGACAGTCAAAAAACATCCTTCCAACAGTCAGACAGTCTAAAGAAATAATGGGACTGCAAAGCCCCTAATATCAAAGCTAAGCTTAATTCACTATTATCTGCTTGCACCTGCCATCAACAATAAGTAGTGCCAATAAGTTTATTTTATTTGGAAAATACTTTCATAATAGAAGCCTTTTTACCTCTGCCCAGAGTCCCTCCAGTGTGCCCACTACTGACACTTTCCATAGCATGCTTCTAGCTCACTGCCTATATATTAATGTGTACTTTTCAAAATGGCGTTTTCCAAATAAGTTAGCTGTGCTCCCTAGTTTTCAATTCAATTTTATGTTTTCCAGAACATATACCCTATACCTACAGCAGGCAGATTGCAAATGCCTTGCACTTCTGCTTTGCTCCTTTAAGTAACCCAGTACTATGAAATAGAAAGAACTACAGACAAGAGAGCATTACAGCTTCAATCCCAAAGAGAGGGCATGGGAAAACTTCCACTGAGGTCCTATTCATAGCTTTCCCTTGCTGGAACACACAGCATCTTTGCTGTCTAGCAGTGAGGGTGAGGTGCTGGGACTTAACACAGCATTGGAAGAAAGTTCTATTTCTGACTCAGACACTGGTTACCTCTGTAACTTGGCTATACTGTTTCTTTTCCCTGTATAAACATTACCTCTGAGCCTGGCAGTTGAGGCTAGTAGGATTCAACAGGGCTTGTGAGTAGCTTTATGAGCTTGCCAGTATTCAGTCCTACCTAACCACAAAGAAACTTATGGAAGGTTGTTTCCTTCTCCCTCCCCTGATGCAACTGGACACTTATGTTTCCATCTTTATTGGTACACTGAACTTCATGTTAGCAACACATTCTTCTCCTGACACCATATATACCTTATACCTCAAAAAAAAAAAAACCTTGAGCTTCAACCTTAACTACAAAATATCCTGATAACAGGACAATCCAGGAAGGTGCCCATAAAGGAATAGCTCTCACTGAGCTTTGGTTAAAAAAAAAAATCACAGAGGCATTTGGTTCTTAAGCTAATTCTGAAGGAGAGTCAATGATATTCAAGAAACAAGGTCTCATTTCAAACTGGCTTCTTTCTTTTGACGAAAATAAACAGTGATTTTTAAACATTTGACTTTCCTAATTGGGTAATTATGTATTGTGCGCTGAGTGGAGGCAAATGAGATGAGGAAGGGAAAAGAAGGCTGGTGCAGTTAATTACATCTTCCACTGCAAGTAGCATTAGACTAACATCTTGTCAATAACTTGACAGCCAATTATTCCAAGAATTAATCAACTAGGGGGTTCAGAGTGCTGGGATGATGTATTTTCATTGACAATGGGCAGGAAGCAGGTCACCTGGAGGGTGACCAAAGATAAATCTGACACTCAATGAATTTTTAACTCCACATATGGAGCCAATTCAGACAGCTCACAGTAGTGTTCATATTTTTTCCATTTAAAAAAAGTCTATGATAGTGAAATATCCTTGGGGCTCCTGGAAGAAGTGGAGATAGCCTTTGGGCCTTTTAAAGATAAATACTTAAATCACTTCACTAAGTTCTAACTTCTGGCATATTCTCAATAGCCTATAAAGGCAGGCTTGGCTTTTGTTCCTTACAGAAGACAATCCAGAGTTCAGGAAAACAACGCCTTGAAGACAGAGTAAACTCAAATTCTTTTGCTTTGCTCCATTTTAATGAGCTTAGGGTCAGATCAGAGTGCTTTTGATCCTAGAGCATTTTCTATTTCTACTCTGGTGGAAGCTTAGGAGCATTATCACAACAGGTTTCAGAGGAAACTGAAACCTATTGTGTCCTTACATATAAATATATAGAAGTGAAGCAAACTAAAAAGTACAAATGTTGCAAAATATGCATATCAAAACCATTCCCCTGGAGTAATAGGGAATATGTCTGGACTACTGCTCCTCAGATGAGTGGCTGTCAAAAGATAATTCCTTAAGGAAATCTTCTAGGCCAATTCACAGGCACAGGTCACAGTCATACACATGGTTCCAACTGATGTTCCTATGCACTGGTTGATGTTTCATAATAGTTTTCAAAATACAACCTAGCATTACGACATTACAAATGGAGGAAAGTATAGGTAAATATTTCACTCCAGAACTGAGCTGGGAAATTGATTTATATCAGGAATCATCTCAAGCAAGTCTCATTGCTTGTCAAATGTTTAGACTGATAACCCTCATTTATTTTTTATGCAAAATATACGCTTTTTTTAACTTCCAGGAAGATGACGACGTGAACAGAGTGGCAGAAATTTCCTCCCAACATTATATTTATCCACGAAAACACAGCAAATATAACTATTCCTAAAAGAGAGACCAGAATACACAGGAAAGCGCACAGTGTGCAACTTCACCTGAGAGATCTCGGCACCCGGCGAGGCGTATAAGATACGGAATGGTGACCCGGCGGGACCCGAGTGCTCCCCCACCCCAGCACACCGGCGGGCAGCTATACCTGAGAGGACTCAGCACCCAGAGAGGCGGTCATAAAGAGCCCAGCTGACATATGTGGCAACTACCAGCAACCAATTCTATAGCCATGAAAAGACAGAGGAATATGGAACAGACAAAGCTTCAGATGCAGACAACCCCAGAGAGGGAACCTGAAGGGATGGACATGCACAGTCTTCCTGAAAAAGAATTCAGAATAAAAGTCATAGCCATGCTGACGGATCTACAGAGAAATGTGCAAGAGCTGAGGGAGGAAGTGAGGGAAGTAAGGAAAGACAATGCAGAAATGAGACAAGCCATCGACGGGTTTAACAGCAGACTGGATGATGTGAAAGAGACTGTTAATGGAATAGAAAATAGAGAACAGGAATACAGAGAAGCTGAGGCAGAGAGAGATAAAAGGATCTCTAGGAATGAAAGAATATTAAGAGAACTGTGTGACCAATCAAAACGGAACAATATTCACAATATAGGAGTACCAGAGGAAGAAGAGAGAGAAATGGGATAGAGAGTGTCTTTGAAGAAATAATTGCTGAAAACTTTCCCACTCTGGGGAAGAAAATAGTCTCACAGTCCACGGAGGCCCACAGATCTCCCAACACAAGGGACCCAAGGAAAACAACACCAAGGCACATAATAATTACGATGGCAAAGGTCAAAGATAAGGACAGAGTATTAAAGGCAGCTAGAGAAAGAAAAAAGATCACCTACAAAGGAAAACCCATCAGACTGTCATCAGACTTCTCAACAGAAACCTTACAAGCCAGAAGAGAATGGCATGATATATTTAATATGATGAAACAGAAGGGCCTAAAACCAATAATATTGTATCCAGCACGATTATCATTTAAATATGAAGGAGGGATTAAACAATTTCCATAAAAACGAAAGTTGACAGAGTTTGATCTCATAAACCACCACTACAGGATATCTTAAAAGGACTGATCTAGAGGGAAGCACCCCTAAGGCTAAAAAGATGTCAACAGAGAAAATAAAATCATAGCAAAGAAAGCAGACCATCCAAATACTAACTAAAGGCAAAGAATAAAACACCTAATATATAAAGAATGGAGGAGGAAGAATAGGAAGGGAGAGATAAAGAAACATCAGATGGCATTCACAATAACTTAACAATAAAGTTAAGTTAGATTCTTAGATAGTAAAGAAGCAACCCTTGAACCTTTGGTAACCATGAATCTAAAGCCAGCAATGGCAATAAGTACTTATCTATCAATAATCACCCTAAATGTAAATGGACTGAATGCACCAATCAAAAGACACAGAGTAACAGAGTGGATAAAAAAGCAAGACCCATCTATATGCTGCTTACAAGAGACTCACCTCAAACCCAAAGATATACACAGACTAAAAGTGAAGGGATGGAAAAAGATATTTCATGCAAATAACAAAGAGAAAAAATCAGGTGTTGCAGTACTTGTATCAGACAAAATAGACTTCAAAACGAAGAAAGTAGTAAGAGATATAGAAGGACATTACATAATGATAAAGCGGTCAGTCCAACAAGAAGATATAACTATTATAAATATATATGCACCCAACACAGGAGCATCAGCATATGTGAAACAAATACTAACAGAATTGAAGGAGGAAATAGACAGCAATGCATTCATTTTAGGAGACTTCAACACACCACTCACTCCAAAGGATAGATCAACCAGACAGAGAATAAGTAAGGACACAGAGGCACTGAACAACACACTAGAACACATGGACCTAACAGATATCTACAGAACTCTGCACCCAAAAGCAGCAGGATACACATTCTTCTCAAGTGCACATGGAACATTTTCCAGAATAGACCATATACTAGGCCACAAAAAGAACCTCAGTGAATTCAAAAATATTGAAACCCTACCAACCAACATCTCAGATCACAATGGTATAAAACTAGAAATAAATTTTAGAAAGAAATCAAAAAGGCTCACAAATACATAGAGACTTAAAAACATTCTCCTAATTAATCAATGGGTTAACGACCAAATCAAAACAGAAATCAAAGAATATATGGAGACTAATGACAGCAACAACACAAAGTCAGAACTTCTGTGGGACGCAGCAAAGGCAGTTCTAAGAGGAAGTATACTGCAATCCAGGCCTATTTAATGTAGGAAGGACATTCCCAAATGAACAGTCTGAAGACACAATTATTGAAATTGGTAAAAGAAGAACAAAGGAGGCCCAAAGTCAGCAGAAGGAGGGACATAATAAAGATCAGAGAAGAAATAAATAAAATTGAGAAGAATAAAACAGTAGAAAAAAAGCAATGAAACCAAGAGCTGGTTTTTGAAAAGATAAACAAAATAGATAAACCCCTAGCCAGACTCATTAAGAGAAAAAGAGAATCTACACACATAAACAGAATCAGAAATGAGAAAGGAATATAACGATGGACCGCAAAGAAGTAAAAAGAATTATAAGAGAATATTATGAGCATCTATATGCTAACAAGCTGCAAAGCCTAGAAGAAATGGACAACTTCTTAGAAAAATACAACCTTCCAAGACTGACCAAGCAAGAAACAGAAAAACTAACCAGGCCAATCACCAGCCACGAAATTGAATCGGTAATAAAAAAACTACCCAAGAAGAAAACCCCCAGACCTGAAAGATTCACCACTGAATTCTACCAGAGATATAGAGAAAAAATAACACCCATTCTCCTTAAAGTTTTACAAAAAATAGAAAAGGAGGGAACACTTCCAAACTCTTTCTATGAAGCCAGCATCACTCTAATACCAAAACTGGGCAAAGACCTCACCAAAAAAGAAAATTACAGACTAATATCCCTAATGAACGTAGATGCAAAAATACTCAACAAAATATTAGCAAACCGAATTCAAAAAAACATCAAGAGGATCATACACCATGATGAAGTGGGATTAATACCAGGGATGCAAGGATGGTACTACATTCGAAAATCCATCAACATCATCCAACACATCAACAAAAAGAAGAACAAAAACCACATGATCATCTCCATAGGTCCTGAAAAAGCATTTCACAAAATTCAGCACCCATTCATGATTAAAACTCTCAACAAAATGGGTATAGATGGCAATTACCTCAACATCATAAAGGCTATATATGACAAACCCACAGCTAACATCATACTTAACAGCGAGAAGCTGAAAGCTTTTCATCTAAGATCGGGAACAAGACAGGGATGCCCACTCTGTCCACTGTTATTCAACATAGTACTGGAGGTCCTACCCACGGCAATAAGACAGAACAAAGACATAAAAGGCATCCAGATTGGTAAAAAAGAAGTCAAATTGTCACTATTTGCAGATGAAATGACACTGTACACAAAAAACCCTAAAGAATCCACTCCAAAACTGCTGGAACTAATATCTGAATTCAGCAAAGTTGCAGGATACAAAATTAACACACAGAAATCTGTTGCTTTCCTATCCACTAATGATGAACTAACAGAAAGAGAAATCAGAAAAACAATTCCATTCACAATTGCATCCAAAAGAATTAAATACCTAGGAATAAACCTAATGAAGGAATGGAAAGACCTGTACTCTGAAAACTACAAGACACTCCTAGGAGAAATTAAAGAAGACACTAACAAATGGAAATGCATCCCATGCTCTTGGCTAGGAAGAATAAATATTGTCAAAATGGCTATACTACCTAAAGCAATCTACAGATTCAACGCAATCCCTATCAAACTACCAACAGCTTTCTTCAATGAACTGAAACAAATAATTCCAAAATTCATATGGAACCAGAAAAGACCCCGAATAGCAAAAGCAATCCTGAGGAGGAGGAATCAAACAGGGGGAATTATGCTCCCTCACTTCAAGCTCTATTACAAAACCACAGTAATCAAGACAATTTGGTACTGGCACAAAAACAGACCCACAGACCAGTGGAACAGAATACAAAATCCAAACATTAAGCCAAACATTTACAGTCAATTAATATTTGATAAAGGAGCCTTGGATATACAATGGGGAGATGACATCCTCTTCAGCAGCTGGTGTTGGAAAAACTGGACAGCTACATGTAAGAGAATGATACTGGACTACTGTCTAGCCCTATACACAACAATAAACTCAAGGTGGATCAAAGACCTGAGTGTAAGTCATGAAACCATAAAACTCTTAGAAAAATACATACACAAAAATCTCTTGGACATAAACATGAGCGACTTCTTCATGAACATATTCCCCCGGGCAAGGGAAACAAAACAAAAATGAACAAGTGGGACTATGTCAAGCTGAAAAGCTTCTGTACAGCAAAGGACACCATCAGTAGAACAAAAAGACATCCTACAGTATGGGAAAATATATTCAGAAATAACGTATCTGATAAAGGGTTGACATCCAAAATATATAAAGAACTCACACACCTTAACCAACAAAAAGCAAATAATCCAATTAAGAAATGGGCAGAGTACATGAATAGACACTTCTCCAAAGAAGAAAGTCAGATGGCCAACAGGCACATGAAAAGATGCTCCACATCACTAATCATCAGAGAAATGCAGATTAAAACCACAATGAGATATCACCTCACACCAGTGAGGATGGCCAACATCCAAAACACAAACAACAACAAATGTTGGCAGGGATGTGGAGAAAAGGGAACCCTCCTACACTGCTGGTGGGAATGAAAATTAGTTCAACCATTGTGGAAAGCAGTATGGAGGTTCCTCAAAAAACTCAAAATAGAAATACCATTTGACCCAGGAAACCCACTCCTAGGAATTTACCCTAAGAATGCAGCAGCCCAGTTTCAAAAAGACAGGTGCACCCCTATGTTTATCACAGCGCTATTTATAATAGCCAAGAAATGGAAGCAACCTAAGTGTCCGTCAGTAGATGAATGGATTAAGAAGATGTGGTACATATACACAATGAAATATTATTCATCCATAAGAAGAAAACAAATCCTACCTTTTGCAACAACATGGATGGAGCTAGAGGGTAGTATGCTCAGTGAAATAAGCCAAGCCGAAAAAGACAAGTATCAAATGATTTCACTCATATGTGGAGTATAAGAACAAAGAAAAAAACTGAAGGAACAAAACAGCAGCAGACTCACAGAACCCAAGAATGGACTAATAGTTACCAAAGGCAACGGGACGGGGGAAGAAGGGTGGGAAGGGGGGGATAAGAGGGTAAAAGGGGCATTAAGATTAGCAGACATAATGTAGGGGGGCACGGGGAGGGCTGTACAACTCAGAGAAGACAAGTAGTGACTCTATAGCATCTCACTACGCTGATGGACAGTGACTGTAATGGGGTTGGTTGGGGGGACCTGATGAAGGGGCTAGTTTAACCACCATAATATTGCACATGTAATTGTAGGTTAATGATACCAAAATAAATTGTAAAAAAAAAAAAAAGAAAACATAAAAATATATATATATATGCTTTTAAAAATGGCTTTTATATGTTGAATTTGGTTCTCACTGAGATTATTATGGCTGTTTGGTCCTTCCACTTGTGTTGAGCAGGAAATTGACACAGGCCCTGATCTCAGCAGAACCTATCCTCAGTGATTACTTGATTTTTTTTTTCACCATAAAATATTCCAGTCTCTCACTAACCCTCACCTGATGATACAGTCTAATATTTGGAAAATGGTGTGGTTTAGTGCTCAAGATCATGGGGTCAAGGACTGTATCAACCCTACTAAAGTATAATTTTCTCTAATAGTCATAGAGTAAGACAACTGCACTGAAATGTTCAAGCTATTTCTTATTAAATTGTCTAGAGTCTTAAGACAATATCTCATCTCAGCACAAGTCCCAGACCTTTTGGAGAAAATCTTGGGTGTTCCTAAAAGAGTTCATTTCCAAATTCTGTGAGGCTTATACATGCCAACTAGGAATTTAGCTTTATTACACATATTTGAACAGGTAAATTAGTTATCAATTTGTATATTAATTTATGTGATATACTTTGATACTGATCCTGATAATATGAATAAAAACCATGTCTCCAATCTCTAAAAGAAGATACCCATAGGATCAGTGTGAACCAAAGAATCAATATTCATCTACACAGAAGTTGTCTGGATTACAATAAGCAATTACAACCCCTCCATCCATTCTGAATTTTTGGATCATATAATCTATAATAAATTGGAAGTACTCGTTACAAAAAAAAGTTGGAGAATGAAATTAAGAATTTTTGAGAAAGTTATTACATGATAGTATTAGTCACCACATTAGTTCAAACCAGATTCTGGCACTAATTTTATCTGAGACTTGGGTAATCAGGGAACCTTCTGTAAGTACCGTGGTTAAGAATTTCGTCCAATGAATGCTGTGAAATAGAATTAGTCACAATAGCATGCCTAATGGAGAGAGCTTCTCAATAAAATGTATACCAAGATGATAAGGTAAAGAAATATCTTATATGATATAAATCAGTAAATGAGAGCCAACATATTTTAAAATGGGATCTAAATGCTTTGGATTGCATTATTACAGAATTGTAGATACTATTTTATTTCCAAGCCCACCACTGCTGTGCCATATTTTATTAGTTATATTGAAAAGCATAAAGTCCATGAGTCTGTGTAACCTATAATCTTTTAAAGATAACTAGTCACCAAAGGTATAAAAGTGCTTCTTCCACTTCCATAAGGTAATACATTATATTGAAAATAACTAAGCAAAGGAGATTTCTCTTTTGGCCTAAAGTTATATTGGTTGTTTGTTTTTTTACTTTTTTTCTGGCAAAAACTGTTACTATTGGGCCAGGTCCTTGATAGACAACAAGGAAAGAAGACTGGAACAACCTGTACCCTCGCCCTAGCTGGATTTCTGTCTCCACTGGCCTATAGTGATAATGAGCAAGGCTTCAGTTACCGGGTATTGGCACACTGACAATCACTGCTGCCTCTACTAGGATGTCCTAGGTCTACCCAATAAACCAGGACTGTAACATCCCCAAATCACAACTCTGTACAAAATACTTGTACAGAAACAGACATACTCTGCAATGGAATGTTTACAAGTAGCACCTGCATTTGTACCCTACTCATTTACTGCCTATAAAGTAGAATCATCTGCCATTGCCAAACTTATACCATTGTCACATCTCACCCCGTTCTGAACAGCGGTGGCCTAAACAAAGCAGACTACTAAATAATGCTCCAGCTCTACTGAAATAATTTTCCTCCAAGAGAAGCAAAATTAAAAAAAAATAAAATCACTAGACAATTTTAAATATATTTGAGATCACCTTAATATTAAGGATAATTGGTTTTCACACACCTCCAGAGAAAAATATTCCTGGAATGAAATGAGTATTATTTTACTGTTTTAAAATCTTAATTAGGAAGACAGAAACATTAACATTGCTTTGTTTTGTTTTTTTGTTTTTTTTTTGAGAGCAAGGTAAAGGCTTTTATTTATGATAAAGTGAAAGGACAGAACTCCTGGCTCATGCCAGGAGAGGACAAGAGAGTACCTAACATTGCATTGCTTTCTTTTATGGCTTTCACAATTGATACAGATTACAAAGAAAACTTTTAATTTGGAATCCAAGCAAACTAGGGAATTCAAATACCCAGAAGTTTTCATATTTGATATTAATTCACTGTAGCCATCAAGGCCCATCTCTAGTTAACTGTGAGAGAGCAAGTCACAGTCTCTTTCTGGGCCTCAGTTTCTCTTCTCCTTCCACCCTTGGCTTTGGCTGACTGCAGCCCTCAACTGGTACTATGGCAGTGGTCTTATTGGCTGTTCCCTCTTGTCAGTTGTTTACACCTGCTTCCGTTTGTCACTGCAAAAAATTTTTTAATTCCTCAAAGTCTGAGATAAAGGGAATTAATTTGTATTAGACTCAATGAAATTATTGCTGTATTTATTTTATATATTTTTAAACTGAAGTATAATTGACATACGTATTAGTTTCAAGTGTACAATATAACGATTCAATATTTGTACATATTGCAAAATGATCTGTCATGAGTGTAATTAACACCCAGTTAGATTTATTTTAATATCATAAGTAAACATTATTAATTAGCGCCAGAAGCTAAGAATCACAGGTCAAGATGCCATTTATAACCTAAAGCCTTCCTAATGCTCTTATTTTCCTCTTTCCTTATGCCCATATCAGCAGGCATATTGCTTCTAATTGTCTAGGTCTTAATCCACCTTTCCTACCTGTTCCCAGTCACCTTTCTCCTAAAAATATGATTATCAAAATACTTCAGAACATAACTATGTATAATCAGTAGACTACCTATCTTATGCATTGTTCTAATCAATTACCCACTAAAAGTGAGGCTGGATAGGTGACCTCCTATTCAGTTCCCAGTTTTCAGTACTAATATTCAAGAATACATTATAGGTTTTTTCTTCCCCCTTAAGAAGGCCCAGAAGACTATACATGATGACCATATACAGAGAAAAAAAGGCAACTACACAATTAGGCCCCAACCACATCACAGCAAGGACAACAATTCTCACTATATTTTCTCTTAAAGGCAATGGAATAGGTAAAGCTTTAGCTAAACTTGGTCTGAGTGCTGCTGCAAGGCATCTTCCCAGTCCTCTCTTTAACTTACAGAGAGTACACAGTCTTTAAGGCTGGTCTGATGATTGTTCCATTAGGGCTTTCATTAGCATCTGTGATTGGCAGGAGATGCATTAGGGCGTTAGATGCCATCAAGTTTATGAGCTGAACTCATCGTTTTTTGCAAGAGTACAACTTTTCACCTGTGACAAGGCAAAAGAATTTATTATCTATGTTGATAGGATATGTTTGGAATTTTGTGCTGAAAAACAAACGTTTCAAAGCAACTGGATAATTTGTTGTTTAGGTTATTATTGTTGTATCCATGTTAGTCAAGAAAAAAGAAAGATGGTATAATTTGAGAAAGTAGCAAAGTAAATAACCCCACCAAGGTCTGAAATGTTCTAATCTTTGGATTTCTCTGTTCTTTTCCATTCTGGAATAATGACGAATTACACTACTGTATTTCCTTAAAGAAAGTAACCAAAATACAATATTTATCAATTCAGCAAGATCTTTTTACTAAAAGTCTTAAACATATTCAGGATATACATGAAGGTAATTTTAAATGTCACATTATTCCTTTGTATGGAAAACAGCAATTAATTTCACATAGAGTAGCAAATTCAATTTATGCCAGAAGTAGATTTTCATTGAAATATGTTTCTTCATTTATGCTCAAGTTCATGAATTATTCAATATAGCAAATGTCACATTCTTCATATAACAATTAAGCATCAAATGCATGCCGCCACATATAGTTTTACTAGAAGAAACCTCATCATAATAGAAGCCACATTAGCTCACAATCAGTTGTAAACCAAATAAATTCAAAACTAGCCAAAAGAATTTCTAAATTGTTCTACTCTTTGATTTTAAACTGGCTCTTCAGGACAACTGTGTTTACATGAAACAACAGCCTGAAAGTCCTGTATCTCTTCCACTGAAACAATACTATTGGCAAAACAATAGAAATTCTTGCTTTTATTTTTTACCATTCGACACGACGGTTCCTGCTCAACACTTCACAGTTGAAGTCTAACTGCTTTCCCCAAACACTCTACGCATCAGTGTTTCCGCTTAAGTTTGTTACGCCGTCTCCCCACCCCCGAAGACCCAAATTAAATCTTTCTCAAAGAAACTTACCCCAAGAGAGAGTGTGCTAGATGAGAGAGTGTGCTCATGCCTGTAGACAATTAGCTAATAAGCATGTAAACGGGCAACTCGCACTTTAGAAGTGCATGTTTAATCCATTATTTTTTTACAGGGAAAGGTCAGCCCAGCCCAAAGTAGCAGACACTGGGCTGCCGCAGCGTCTTACAGCAAACCGCTCATTCTGAAAATGTGAGCTTATTTACATTTATCTCTTTCCCTTTGTTAAGGAATGGCCCTGTTGAATGCTGTAGCAGGCATGCCTTTAACAAACAGGACACAAGAAAAGGCCCAAAGTCCGGGCTAGAGCAGAGGCCGGGGGAACTCTTGGGGGTCTCAATAGGAAATGCTTTTCATTGGATAAGGAAGCATTATTAGGAGCCAAGATCCCGCCCAATCCCCTGTGCTCCATCGTTCCCTTAGTCAGGAATCACTGTACTAAAGAAGTTTTCCTCAAAGAATATTGCCCAGGAAAAGCAGTTTTCACAGCCAGGAATTAGCAGTTTAAGTGCCACTTGACAATATAAAAAGTGTCTTTCCTGACCAATTAATCCACAGAGAAAGCCTGTGTTCCTGTCTTTGCTGCAGGACTCCTACCCCCCCACTACAATTCTAATGAGGAGGCGGAGACAAAAATCCAAACTGGGAGCAGTGTTTCAATTATGAACAGCCCGTATTTGCTCCAACTTGTTTAAAATAATTACAGCAATATTTATAATAATAAGTAGGGGGCAGGGAAAGGCAAAAGTGAATATTGCCATAAATAACATTCCTATTTTACTAAGAAAACTTCCTGCCACCACAAAAAAATAAATAAATAAAATTCAATACTATACTCACTTAAGCCAGTGAAGTGCCCTCAGACGGAGATGGGCTGGGGTCCTAGAACTATAATACCCACTTACCATGAACTAGGGGGTGCTCTTTGTCAAAAGGACAGTCTACACTTCTTTTAATAACTGCCTGGCAGGAAGTCTAATTACGATGAAATTTTCAGAGGTTTGCTAAAACCAAAATAAATAATACAGATGTAATCTATTTATAATGAGGAGTTATCATCAACTGTTTACCTCCTCCCCTCTCTGGACAAGTTCTTTTCCTATAATTTGACTGCTGTAGTCACCCTGCTTTTATTTCCCTCCCTTGTTTTTCCTCCTTCATTCCCTCTCTTTGAATTGATTCACTCATCCATCGTTAACTTCATTGCCAGCCCTTCCCCTCTGCCAGTGCCCCCATTCTTCTCTTCTTTACTTCCACTCACTGTCAACATTACCACTAACAGCATCCCCTCCCCCTTCTCTGGAATGAAACTTTTGGGCCAGGGATAAGGTGCTTTCTTCCTTTGGGCAGTCATGCCCCTGGAGAATTGGGGAATCCTCTGCCTGCTTCAGAACTTCAGTTTCTGTAATCAAGCTGCCTCCCAAATAAGACATGCTTCACATTTGCTTATTCTCCCTTTCTTCAGCTCTATTGTGGCTGTTCTCACTAACAGTCAAGGCCAGTAAACAAGTGAGTGTGAAGCTGACACTAGCCTTATTACTTGTGACTGATTCTGAAAAGCACTTTCTCCGTTGCTTCCCCTTTCCCCCACCCCCAGTCTCTGTTTTTTTCTGTTTCCCTCTCCTCTTATCTCAGGTATGTCTATTTCTGTCAAGTTGCTGACATTGACTGTGTCTCCACCAGTGGTCATTCACCCACTCTTAGCCTAGACCAGCCCTTTAGTGCACTTGTTAATCTACAAGAGAAAGATGCAATCACTGCCTTGCAGTGCCTCACAGTCTAGCTGGTGACACAAAACACATGAGAGAGTGAGATATCAAAGGCAAATTTTGAAAAAAATGTTGAGGTAGTTACATGAAGTGTAATTTATATAATGAATCAGAGATAAGTTCCATGGATAGGGTCCGGAGGGCTTCCCAGAGCAGGTAGGATTTGAGGTGGAACTTGATGGATGATTCGTATTTAACTAAGCTAAGAAAAGAAGGGGAAATCTTTCCAGGTGGCCAGACTCAAGTGATCAAATTCAGGAGGTGTGAAGTGAGATGAGGTGAGAAGAAATATAGTTTGTGAAGATAAAAGAAGGGTGAAAAGAAGAGCTTCTAGGCCAGTACTCAATATAGCACCTCAATGCACTGTAGTGTCTGATGTCAACCTAAAGTAATGGTCACTGTCTGTCTGCATGACCAACTCATTATCTTTCTCCATTTTAGATTAATATCCCTCAGTGTTCCAATTCATCTGCATTTATTTCTCCCTAAGGTGCTCAAGTATCTTCCTGATTAATCTCACAAATTACTCCCAGATCTTTTACCACATCACTGGGTCAGAGCCTCCCCAACCTCCCCCTTACAAAGTTAATTCTTACTCTTCCTTCACAAATTACCATAGTAACCATGCCTTCCTTAACCCCTAGTTCAAGTCATATCTACTTATTATATGTTCTTAGAGCATCATGGACATTTTATTCATTTCATTCATCATAATTTTACATGCTGTTGTGTAATTTTTATTTCATGTGATAATTTGATTGCCAATATCACCTAATTGTAAACTCTACAAGGACTGGGTTCATATCTGCTTAATCAAGAAATAGTATTAGTAGTGTTCACAAAAACTATTCTCCTTGACCTTCTGTCTTGCCTCAGCAAAGCAGCAGTATGCCATTTTTTTAATTTTTCAGCTGCAAACATATGCTATTTCATCCCTTTACAAACAAGTCCATATTAAAGTGTTATTTTGCCCTTACTTCACTCCTCACTGCAGACACTCTAGTTTTGCTTACTGTAATATTTGTAAGGTGGAATGGACAAAATGAAAGCTTTTCCAGGGTGTTCTCTGAACAGCCAGTTTATAGCCACACAACTTAACCAAAAAAATCCTTTTTAAAAAGTCCTCATAGAGTTGCTGATGTCTTTGCCATTGGAGGAAATGAATATGAAACTGAACAACTACATTCAGAACTATCTGCGTGAGTATACATTTCATTTTTATCAGTTTGAAAAGAAAGTAATTGAAATATGACTAACTTCTGACAGGGAATTTACACACTTGAATAAGAACAGACAGATATGTGGGACTTTCAGATTCCAAACCCAAATTAATTTTTCTTTCTGCCAACAATATCAAAGGACTGGTTGAATTCACCCCAAGTACCAGAGATTCAACACTATACTAGTTTCCTTAGAAACAGTAGAAATGTAACCAAAGTATTTTAACTATGTCTATGGTTTAGGTTCTAGCTCACTAGAGGCTAAGAAATCCCACTAACAGAATGAATGGCTATTGAACTGTTCTAGGGTTTGAAAATCTCTGGATCTAGGTTCATTAGTATGAAGCTTAAAGTCACAGGCTAATTCTCAAAGGCATGAGGAAAAAGTGACATATAAGACAACAAAATTAATAAAAACAAAATGAAAATGCAAGTGTTTTGTAATACATTAGTTAAATCTGAAGTAAAATTTGATGTTAGGCTAAATATTGGAAACCCAAAAGCAACCACTGACATAACATTTCAAAAATATATAGTTAAAAATAATGGAAGGAATGAGCAAAGCACACTAGAAAATAACTACTCAAGATAAAGAGGGATAATAAAAAAAGTACATAGGATAAAAATAGTCATAAGACATATAGAAAATAAAGCAAAATGATATACAAAATTACAACCATATCAATAATGACATTGAATAGGATAGATTAAACAATTCAACCAAAAGATACAGATTATAAAACTCACTTTAAAAACTCACAAAAAAATGCTGTCTATGAGGCATACACTTTAAATTCAAAGGCACAAATAGTTTGAAAGTAAAAGGATAGAAAAAATATACCTCACAAAATATAATCCAAAAAGGAGCTAGAGTTGTTATATTACCCTCAGTCAAATAGACTTAAGACAAACACCTATTACTAAGGATAAAGAGGGATATTTTATAATGATAAAATGGTCTGTCTACAAGGATATTTTTATAATTATAAACATATATATACCCATACATTCATAAATGAAGCAATAACATAATTGAAGGGAGAAACAGACAATAAAACAGTAATAGTTAAAGCCTCAATACCTAACTTTCAATAATAAATAGAATGACTAGACAGAAGATCAAAGATATTGAATAATTTAAAAACACTGTACACCAACTAGACCTAATAGACAGACCTAATAGTTCGATAGAACACTCCACTCAGTAACAGCATAATATGCATTCTTCTCAAGTGCACATGAAATATTCTCCAGAATAGACTATATACTATTGAGGCATAAAACATTCCTCAATAGATTTAACAGAATTAAAATTCATACAAAGTATATTAACAGCCCACAGCAGAATTAAATTAGAAATTATCAACAGAAAGAAATTGAAATATATTGCTAAATGTGGAAATTAAATAATACACTCCTAAATACCAGTGGGCCAAAGAAGAATAATAAGGGAAAATAGAAAATGCTTTAAGATGAATAAACATGAAGACACAACACACCAGAACTTATGTGATGCAGCAAAAGCAGTTTTCAAAGGGAAATTTGTAGCTGAAAAGAAGTATATTTAAAAAATAATAAAAATCTCAGAACAATGTCCAATCCATTTACCTTAAGAAACTAAAAATATAAGAGCAATCTAAACCCAAAGCAACCACAAGGAAGGAAAAATAATTATTAGAGCAGACATTAATGAAGTAGAAAATAAAAAATATAGAGAAAAATCAATGAAACTAAAAATGGGTTCTTTGACTAGACCAACAAAATTGACAAACCTTTAGCTAGACTGACCAAGAAAAAGATAAAGGACTCAACTTACTAAAATTGGGAATGAAACATCAACATTATTGCTGATTTTCAGAAATAAATCATATTAAAAGGGAATACTTTGAACAATTGTGTGCTAAAAATTTTGACAACCTAAATTCAATGGGCAAATTCCTAAAAACATACAAAGTACCAAAACTGACTCAAGATAAATGGAAAAGGTGAACAGCACATAACAAGTAAAGAGATTATATTAATATTCAAAAAACTTCTGACAAAGAAAATTCCAGGAGCTTCACTGATGGATTTTGTCCATCATTTAGGGAAGAATTAACACCAATCCTTCACAATCACTTCTTAAAAATAGAAGAGAAGAGGATGCTTTCCAGTTTATAATGTCATATTACCCTGATACCAAAACACACAAGGATTTCACAGGACAATAAAACCACAGACCAATAAACCTTATGATTACAGATGCAAAAATCCCTAAATATGCCAGTGAACCATATCCAGCAACATATAAGAAGAATTTTTCCACCAAAACCAAGTAAGATTTGTCTCAAGAACACAAGGTTGGTTCAAAATATGAAAAAGCAAAATAATTTACCATATTAACAGAATAAAGGAAAAACCATATGATCAACTCAATATGCTGCAAAATATATGCAAAAAAACCACTTAACAAAATCTAACACCCATTCAAGATAAAAACACTGAACAAAAGAGGAATAGAAGGGAAATTCCTCAACATGATAAAGGACAGCAATGGAAAACCCACTGCTGACATCATACTCAATAGTGAAAGACTTAAGGATGAAAGTACAACATAAACAATATAGTCAATAGTTCTGTAACATCTTTCTATGTTGTCAGTAACTACATCAGTTGGGGTGAGGATTTTATAATGTATACAACCATTGAATCACTGTGTTGTATACTTGATTATATTGAAACCAATATAATATTGTATATCAACTATATTTCATTTAAAAAAATAGTGAAAGACTAAAATTTTCCCACTAAGATAATAAACAAGTCAAGGCTGCCTGTTTTTACCACATTTTTCCTCAGCATAATACTGGACATTCTAACCAAAGCAATTAGGCAAGAAAAAGAAATAAAAGACATCCAAGTTGGAAAGAAAGAAGTAAAACTACCTCTATTCACAGATGGCATGTTCTTGTATATAAAAAATTCCAAGGAGTCCAGAAAATAACTATTAGATATTATGAGCAAGGTTGCAGGATACAAGACGAATATATATGAAACCAGTTGGATTTATATACACTAGTAATGAACAAACTGAAAATAAACAATCTAATTTATAACAAGATCAAAATAAATGAAACACTTGGGAGTAAATTCAACAGAGAAATGCAAGACTTGTGCACTGAAAAATACAAAGCATTTTTAAAAGAAATTTGAAAATATCTAAATAATTGACAGCATTTGTTTATGGATTGGATAACATATTTTTAGGATAGCAATGCACCTTAAATTAATCTACAAATTTAAAACATTTGCTATCAAAATCCCAGCTGGATTCTTTGTATAAAATGACAAGCTAAAAGTCATATGGAAATTCAACAGACCCAGAATAGCCAAAATAGTCTCTAAAAACATAAAAATTTTATATTTGACAAGGGCACCAAGACAATTAAATAGGGGAAAGAGTAGTATTCCCATAAATGGTTCCAAGCCATCTGGATATGAAAATTCAAAATAATAGCTTCAGATCTCTACCTCACATTATACACAACACAAAAATTAAACAATTGACCTAAAGTGGACCATCTACCCAAAATTAAGAACTAAAATTACAAAAACTCTTAGAAGAAACAAACATAAATCTCCAAGATTTTGAGTGAGGCAATCTTTTCTTATATATAATATAAAGCCCACAAACTATTAAAAAGAACATTGGAAAAATGCACTTTATCACAATTAAAACATTTGTGAATCAATGAACACCATCAAGAAAGTGAAGATACAATCTACAAAACAGGAGAAAATATTTGCCATTCCTATATCTGGTATGGGACTAGTATGTAGAGTATATAATGAACTCTTACAACTCAATAGGAAAAAAAACACAATTTGAAAATGGGCAAATGATCAGAATAGAGGTTCATCCAAAGAAGTAAGTAAATGTCCAACAAGCCTGTGAAAAGGTGCTAAACATCGCTAATTAGCCAGGAAATGCAAGGCAAAACCACAATGATATATACCACCTCACACTGTTAGGATGACTATAATACAAAAAAAAATGTATTGGAGAGAGTGTAGAGAAATTAGAACCCTTGCACATTGTGGGAATGTAAAATGGTGAAGCTGCTATGGAAAGTTCCTCAAAAATTAGAAGTGGAATTACCAAATGATTCAGCAATTCCACTTCCATATATATATAATCAAAATAATTGAAATCTGGATAACGAAGACACATCTGAACTCCCATGTTCATTTCATCATTATTTATAATAGCCAAGATATGGAAATGGTCCATAGGTCCATTAAAAGGTGAATGGATAAATACAATATTATATACATATAAATAATTATATAAAATACTGCATATATAATTATATATCATATACTACATGTGTAATATATGATATATATATAGTGGGCTTTTATCTAGCCTTAAAAAAGAAACAAATTCTACCATTCCAATAACGTGGATGAACCTGGAACCTATTATGTTAAGTGAAATAAGCCAATCATATACGGATGAACATTGCATGATTCCACTTGTATGATGTACCTGAAATTGTCAAACTCACAGAAACAGAATAGAATGGTGATTACCAGAAACTAGGGAAAGGGGGAAATAGAGAGTTGTTTTTCAATGGGTATAAAATTTCAGTTATACAAGATATATAAGTTCCAGATATCTGATGTACAGCATCGTGCCTATAGCTAACAAGATAGTATTATGTACTGAAAAAATTAAGATAGATCTCAGGTTAAGTGTTCTTACCACAAAAAAGTCACAAGTAAACTTTTGCAGGCAATGAATATGTCTATTTTCTTGATTGTGGTGATAGTTTCATGAGTACAAACTCATCAATTTGCATATATACATTAAATATGTGCAGTTTTTGTATATTAATTATAACTCAATACAATTAAAAATAAAATAACCCCTTGATTATAAAAAATATTAAAGTACAAAAAATATTTTAAAATTAAATTATTGTTATGTTTGCAAAATTTTTTGAACATACTAAAAACCACTAAATTATACACTTTTATTGAAGTGTAGTTGATATACAATATTGTATAGCTTCAGGTGTTCAACATAGTGATTTGATAATTTTATACATTTTGAAATGCTCACCTTGAGAAATGTCATTACCAGCTGCCATCATAAAAAGTCATTACAATTTATTGACTTTATTCCCTTTTCTGTACTTCTTATCCCCATGACTTATTTATTTTATATTGGAAGTTTGTACCTCTTTATCCTCTTCACCTATTTCAACCATCCCTCCACCCACTCCCTTACAGAAACCACCAGTTTGTTCTCTGTATATATGAGTCTATTTCTGTTTTCTTTGTTCATTTGTTTTTTTTAGATTCCACATATAAGTGAAATCATAGGGTATTTTATTTATTTCACTTAACATAATATCCTCTTGGTCCATACACATTGCAAATGACAACATTTCATTCTTTTTTAGTTAACATTCCATTGTGTGTATCTGTATCTGTGTGTGTGTGTGTATATATATATATATATATATATGTATGTATGTATAGGATCTTCTTTATCCATTCATCTATTGGTAAACACAGATTGCTTTCATATCTTGACTATTGTAAATAGTGCTGCAACGAACATTAAAAGTTCATATACCTTTTCAAATTAGAGTTTTGTTTTGTTTTTTTTCAGATAAATATCCAGAAGTGGAATTACTGGGTCATATAATAGTTAGATTTGAAAATTTAGAGGAACGTCCATACTCTTTTCCATAATGGCTGCCCCAGTTTACATTTCCACTAGCAGTGTAGGAGGGCTCCCTTTTCAACACATCCTCCCCAACACTTGTTATTTCTTGTTATTTTGATACTAGCCAGGTAGACTGGTGTGAGGTGATATCTCATTGTGGTTTTGATTAGCATTTCCATGATGATTAGTGATGTGGAGCATTTTTTCATGTGCCTGTTGGACATCTGTATGTCTTCCTTGAAAAAATATCTATTCAGATTCTCTACAGATTTTTAATTAGAATTTTGGTTTCTTGGTGTTGAGTTGCATGAATTTTTTAAATATATTTTGGATATTAACCCTTTGTCAGATATATCATTTACAAATATATTCTCACATTCAGTAGGTTGACCTCATCTTGTTGATGGTTTTCATTGCTGTGCAGAACCTTTTTAGTTTGATGTACTAAACAAGTCTCACTTGTTTATTTTTGTTTCTATTTCTCTTAACTGGAAAGATATATTCAGAAAAAAAACGATAATGCTATTTCAAGAATTTACTCCATTTCTTTCAGAAATTTTATGGTTTCAGGTCTTATATTTAGGTTAATAATCATTTTGAGTTTATTTTTGTATATGGCTTAAGACATTGGTCCATTTTCATTCTTTTGGATGTAGCTGTCCATTTTTCCTGTCACCATTTATTGAAGAGACTGTTTTCCCCATTGTATATGCTTGCCTGCTTTGTCATAGATTGACCATATAAGCATGGGTTTCTATCTGGTCTCTCTATTCATTCCATTGATCTATGTATCTGTTCTTGTGCCTGTACCATGCTGTTTTGATTACTATAGCTCTGTAGTGTAATTTGAAATCAAGGGCTATGATACCTCCAGCTTGGTTCTTTCTCAAGATCACCTTGGCTATTCACATATTTTCATGGACATTTTAGCAACATTAATTCTTCCAATTCATAAGCATGTTATATATTTCATTTATTTATGTTATCTTCAACTTTTTTCATCAATGTCTTATAGTTTTCAGAGTACAGGTCTTTTACCTCTTAGTTAAATTTATTCACAGATATTTTATTCTCTTTGATGCAATGTAAATAGAATTGCTTTCTTAATTTCTTTTTCTCCTAATTCATTGTTAGTATATAGAAAGGCAATAGATTTTTGTATAATGACTTTGTATTCTGAATTACTGAATTAATTTAATAGTCTTAATAGCTTTCTGGTGGAATCTTTAGTGTTTTCTATATATAGTATCATGTCATCTACAAATAGTGACAATTTTTTTTCCTTATCAATTTGGAAGTTTTTCTATTTCTTTTTCTTCTCTGATTGCTGTCACTAGGAATTCCAATACTCTTAAATAAAAGCAGTGATAGTGGACATACTTGTCTTATTCTTGATCTTAGAGGACAAATTTTCAGCTTTTAACAATTGGCAGCTGTGGGTTTGCCATGTATAGCCATTATTATGTTGAAATATATGTCCTCTATACCACCTTGCTGACTATTTTTATCATGAATGGATTTTGGCTTTTGTCAAATTCTTTTCCTGAATCTATAGAGATGATCACAAGATTTTTATACTTTATTTTGTTAATGTGGTGTATCATGTCAATTGATTTGCAGATACTGAATCATCCTTGCATCCCTGGAAGAAATCCCACTTGGTCATAGTGAATGATCCTTTCAATGTACTCTTAAATTTGGTTTGCTAATATTTTATTGAGGATTTTTACATCTATGCTCATCTGGGATATTGGTCTGTATTTCCTTTTTTATGTAGTGCCTTTGTCCAGTTTTGGTACCAAGGTAATGCTGGCTTTGTAGAATGATTTTGGAAGCCTTCACTTCTCTTCTCTTTTGTAGAATAGTTTGAGAAAAACAGGCATTAAGTCTTATTTAAATGTTGAAAAGAATTCACCTGTTAAGCCATCTTGTCCTGAGTTTCTGTTTTGGGGTTTTTTATTTTTTGGAGCTTTTTGATTACTAATTCAATATCATTATTAATAATCAGTCTATTTAGGTTTTCTATATCTTCCTGGTTCAAATGTTCAATTTTATGTTCCTAGGAATTTTTCCATTTCTTCTAGGTTGTCCAATATTTTGGCATATAATTTTTCATAATGATCACTTATACTCCTTTGTATTTATGTACTGTCTCCTCTGACTTCTTCATATCTGCTTTTATTTATTTGAGTCCATTCTTATTTTGGGGATGGATCTACCTACAGACTAACCAATTTTGTTTACATTTTCAAAGAGTAGCCCTTAGCTCCAATTGACATTTTTATCATTTTTCTGTCTGTATTTAATTTATTTGTACTCCAATCTTTTTTTTTTCCTTTACTAACTTTCAGCTTTGCTTTTATTCTTTCACTAGTTCTTTTAGGTGTAAGATAAATTGAGATTTTCTCTGAATTTTTGGGTGGAGGACTCTATTGCTATAAAATTCCCTTGTACAACTGCTTTTGCTGCAACCTGAAAATTGTAAGCCATGGTGTATCTATTTTCATTATTATCCAAGTATTTTTATTTCCTTTTTTATTTCTTCACTGACCTATTGGTTGTTTAGTAGCATGCTATGTAGCCTACACATGTTTATGTTTTCTCAGGATTTTTCTTTTTTAAAACTTTTTATTAAGGTATTACTGATATACACTCTTTTGAGGGTTTCACATGAAAAAACAATGTGGTTACTACACTTACCCATATTATGAACTCCCCACAAATACCCCAATGCAGTCACTGTCCATCAGTGTGGTAAGATGCCACAGATTCACTGTTTGCCTTCTCTGTGCTAAACTGTTTTCCCCATAATCCCCCAACATGTGTACTAAACATAGTACCCCTCAAGCCCCATCTCACTCCCTCCCACCTCTCCCTCCTAACACACTCTACCATACCACACCCCTCCCCTTTGATAACCACTACTCCCTTCTTGGAGTCTGTGAGTCTGCTGCTGTTTTGTTCCTTCAGGTTTGCTTTGTTGTTATACTACACAAATGAGGGAAATCATTTGGCACTTGTCTTTCTCTGCCTGGCTTATTTCACTGAGCATAATATCCTCCAGCTCCATCCATGTTGTTGCAAATGGTAGGATTTGTTTCTTTCTTATGGCTGAATAGTATTCCATTGTGTATATGTACCACTTATTATTTTATCCATTCATCTACTGATGGACAGTTAAGTTGCTTCCATATCTTGGCTATTGTAAATAGTGCGACAATAAACATACAGGTGCATTTTTGAGTCTGAGAAGTTGAATTTTGGGGGCAAATTCCAAGGAGTGGAATTCCCGGGTAAAATGGTATTTCTATTTTTAGTTTTTGGAGGAAACTCCATATTGCATTCCACAATGGTTGAACTAGCTTACATTCCCACCAACAGTGTAGGAGGGTTCCCCTTTCTCTGCATCCTCTCCAGCATTTGTTGTTCTTAGTTTTTTCTAGACTGGCAATCCTTACTGATGTGAGGTGATATCTCATTGTGGTTTTAATTTGCATTTCCCTGATGATTACTGACATGGAGCATCTTTTCATGTGTCTCTTGGCCATGAAAATTTCATCTTTGGAAAATTGTCTCTTCATAACCTCTCCCCATTTTTTAACTGGGTCATTTGCTTTTTGGGTGTTGAGGCATGTGAGTTCTTTATATATTTTGGATGTTAACCCATTTTCGGATATGTGGTTACAAATCTATTCTCCCATACTGTAGGATGCTTTTTTTTCTGCTGGTGGTGTCCTTTGTCATACAGAAACTTTTTAGTTTGATGTACTTCCATATGTTAATTTCTGCTTTTGTTTCCCTTCCTCGAGGAAATGCGTTCAGAAAGAAGTTGCTCATGCTTATATTCAGGAGATATTTGCTTATGTTGTCTTCTAAGAGTTTTTTGGTTTCATGACTTACATTCAGGTCTTTGATCCATTTGGAGTTTACTTTTGTGTATGGGGTTAAAAAATAATCCAGTTTCATTTCTCTTGCATGTAGCTGTCTAGTTTTGCCAACACCAGCTGTTGAAGAGGCTGTCATTTCCCCACTGTATGTCCATGGCTCCTTTATCATATATTAATTGACCATATATGGCTGAGTTCATATCAGAGCTCCCTAGTCTGTTCCATTGGTCTACAGTTCTGTTCTTGTGCCAGTACCAAATTGTCTTGATTACTGTGGCTTTGAAGTAGAGCTTGAAGCTGGGGCACACAATCGTCCCAGCTTTATTTCTCCTTCTCGGCATTGCTTTGGCTACTCAGGGTCTTTGGTGGTTCCATATGAATTTCAGAACTATTTGCTCTAGTTCATTGAAGAATGCTGTTGGTACTTTTATAGGAACTGCATTGAACCTGTAGATTGCTTTAGGCAGGATGGCCATTTTGACAATATTAATTCTTCCTATCCATGAGCATGGGATGTGTTTCCATGTATTGGTATCATCTTTAACTTCTCTCATGAGTGTCTTGTAATTTTCAGAATATAGGTGTTTCACTTCCTTGGTTATGTTTATTCCTAGGTATTTTATTCTTTTTGATGCAACTGTGAATGGAATTGTTTTCCTGATTTCTTTCTCTGCTAGTTCATTGTTAGTGTAGAGGAATGCCGAAGATTTCTGCATATTAATTTTATATCCCACAACTTTACTGCATACAGATATTGGATCTAGTAGTTTTGGAGTGGATTCTTTAGGGTTTTTTATATACAATATCATGTCATCTGCAAACAGGACAGTTTAACTTCATCCTTGCTAATTTGGTTGCTTTTATTTCTTTGTGTTGTCTGATTGCTGTGCCTAGGACCTCCAGTACTATGTTGAATAGAAGTGGAGAGAGTGGGCAACCTTATCTTGTTCCCGATCTTAAAGGAAAAGCTTTTAGCTTCTCACTGTTAAGTTTAATGTTGGCTGTGGGTTTGTCATATATGGCCTTTATTATGTTTAGGTACTTGCCCTCTATACCCATTTTGTTGAGAGTTTTTATCATGAATGGATGTTGAATTTTGTCAAATGCTTTTTAAGCATCTATGGAGATGATCATGTGGTTTTTTTCCTTCTTTTTGTTGATGTGGTAGATGATGTTGATGGATTTTCGAATGTTGTGCCATCCTTGCATCCCTGGAATAAATCCTACTTGATCATGATGGATGATCTTTTTGATGCATTTTTGAATTTGGTTTGCTAATATTTTGTTGGGTATTTTTGCATTTTTGTTCACCAGGAATATTGGTATGTAATTTTCTTTTTTTGTAGTGTCTTTGCCTGGTTTTGGTATTAGAGTGATGCTGGCCTCATAGAATGAGTTTAGAAGTATTCCCTCTTTTTCTACTCTTTGGAAAACATTAAAGAGGACAGGTATTAGGTCTTCACTAAATGTTTGATAAAATTCAGCAGTGAAGCCATCTGGATAGGAGTTTTCTTCTTAGGTAATTTTTTGATTACCAGTTCGATTTCATTGCTGGTAATTGGTCTGTTCATATTTTCTGTTTCTTTCTGGGTCAGCCTTTGAAGGTTGAATTTTTCTAGAAAGCTGTCCATTTCTTCTAGATTATCCACTTTTTAGCATATAATTCCTCAAAGTATTCTCTAATAATTCTTTGTATTTCTGTGGTGTCCATAGTGACTTTTCCTTTCTCATTTCAGTTTCTGTTTATGTGAGTAGACTCTCTTTTTTTCTTGATATGTCTGGGTAGGGGTTTATCTATTTTTTTTATTTTCTTGAAAAACCAGCTCTTGCTTCTTCCTATTGTTTTATTCTTCTCGATTTTATTTATTTATGCGCTAATCTTTTTATGTCCCTCCTGTTACTGTCTTTGGATCTCATTTGTTCTTCTTTTTCTTGTTTCATTAATTGTGAGTTTAGAGTGTTCATATGGGGTGGTTCTTCTTTCCTGAGGTAGTGCTGTATTGCAACATACTTTCCTCTTAATACGGCCTTCGCTGCATCCCACAGATTTTGCAGTGTTGAATTATTGTTATTTGCTTGATCTCTGTTTTTATTTGGTCATTGATGCATTGGTTATTTAGGTGCATGTTATGAAGCCTCCATGTGTTTGTGGGAGTTTTCATATTCTTTGCATAATTTATTTATGGTTTCATACCTTTGTGGTCTGAGAAACTGGTTGGTAAAATTTCAATTTTTTGAACTTACCAAGGCTCTTCTTGTGGCCTCATATATGATCTATTCTTGAAAATGTTCCATGTGCACTTGAGAAGAATGTGTATTCTGCTCCTTTTGTGTGTAGAGTTCTATAGATGTCTGTTATGTCCATCCATTCTAATGTGTTGTTCAGTGCTTCTGTCTCCTTACTTATATTCAGTTTGGTTGATCTGTCCTTTGGAACAAGTGGAGTGTTGACGTGTCCTAGAATTAATGCATTGCATTCTATTTCCCCTTTTATTTCTGTTAGTATTTGTTTCACATATGTAGGTGCTCCTGTGTTGGGTGCATAGATATTTATAATGGTTATATCTTCTTGTTGGATTGACCCTTTAATCATTATGTATTGTCCTTCTCGTCTCTTGTGACATTCTTTGTTTTGACGTCTATTTTGTCTGATACAAGTACTGCAACTCCTTTTTTTCCCTATTAGTTGCATGAAATGTCTTTTTCCATCCCTTCACTTTTAGTCTGTGTATGTCTTTGGTTTCAAAGTGAGTCTCTTTTAGGCAGCATATAGATGGGTCTTGTTTTTTTATCCATTCAGTGACTCTGTCTTTTGATTGGTGCATTCAGATCATTTACATTTATGGTGATTACTGATAGGTATGTACTTATTGCCATTGCAGGCTTTAGATTTGTGGTTTCCAATGGTTCAAGGTTAACTTCCTTACTATCTAAGAGTCTAATTTAACTCACTTAATATGCTATTACAAACACAATCTAAAGGTTCTTTTTTTCTCCTCCTTTTTCTCCTCCTCCTTTCTTTATATATTAGGTATCATATTCTGTACTCTTTGTCTATCCCTTGATTGACTTTAGGGTTAGTTGATTTAATTTTGCATTTGATTAGTAATTAACTGTTCACCTTCTTTTCTGTGGTTTCATTACCTCTGGTGACAGCTATTAAGCCTTAGGAACCCTTCCATCTATAGCAGTCCCTCCAAAAACTGTAGAGACTGTTTGTGGGGGGTAAATTCTCTCATCTTTTACTTATCTGGAAATTGTTTAAGCCCTCCTTCAAATTTAAGTGATAATCTTTCCGGATAAAGTATTCTTGGTTCAAGGCCCTTCTGCTTCATTGTATTAAATACATCATGCCACCCCCTCTGGCCTGTAAGATTTCTGTTGAGAAGTCTGATGATAGCCTGATGGATTTTCCTTTGTATGTGATCTTATTTCTCTCCCTGGCTGCTTTTAATAGTCTGTCCTTATCCTTGGTCTTTCCCATTTTAATTACTGTGTCTTCATTTTGTCTTCCTTGAGTCCCTTTTGTTGGGAGATCTGTGTACCTCCATGGTCTGAGAGACTATCTCCTTCCCCAGCTTTGGCAGTTTTCAGCAATTACCTAGTCAAAGGCACTTTCTATCCTTTTTCTCTCTCTTCTCCTTCTGGTACCCCTATAATAGGAATATTATTCCCTTTGGCTTGGTCACACTGTTCTCTCAATATTCTTTCACTCTTAGAGATCCTTTTTCTTCCCTGTATCTCAGCTTCTTCATATCCCTCTTCTCTAATTTCTATTTCATTGATCGTCTCCTCCACCATATCTAATCTGCTTTTAAAACTTTCCACTGTATGTTTCATTTCTGATATTGTGTTCCCTAATGATTGGATCTCCAACCGGAATTCATTCCTTTGTTTGTGAATATTTTTCTATACCTCCATGAGCATTTTTATGATTTTTATTTTGAAATCCCTTTCAGGCAGATTCATGAGGTTGATTTCATTTAAATCTTTCTCAGGGGTTGTATTCATAATTTTACGTTGAAGAAGGTTCCTTTGGCGTTTCGTATTTGTATGTGGCTCTCTCTAGTACCCAGAAGCTCTACTCTCTGGAGCTGCTCATCCCCTGAAGCAATGTTGGGGGGTTGCAGGACAGCGGTATTGGTGCCTGGGGGGAGGAAAGAGCTGTTTCCTGCTTCCTGACTGCTATGCTTGCTTCCACAGCCAGAACCAGTTGGCCAAGCACACAGGTATAAGCCTCTATGCTTTGCATTTTTAGTTGCTATAAATGGGGCTTCCCTCTTGCTCACCTAATGCTTGGGTAGTATTTGCCGGTTTCGGAGCCAGTTGTTGCTGGCGTGGAGAAATGCGCAGTAGGCTGAGTATCACAGAGGGGGTCCTTTGAACTGTGTAACCAGCCAAGAAGATGGAGCACCTGAAGATCGAGAAAGTTTCCAACCTTCTGGGCAGTGTGCACCTGGACAATTTTATCTACCTGTCCTTTCTCCTGAGCGGTAAGCTCTGTGCAATCTTTGCCCCTTTGTAGCCCTCTTGCTGTTAGGAAGTCTCTCAGACTGCCCGCATTTCTTTTGTCCCAGAGCAGTCAGATATTGATTCCTGCTTTCCACAAGTGGCTGGTATCTCTGTCTCTCCAGGAATTTTGCTTGTCTTAGCTTTCCAACCCCATAATCACGAGAGTACCATGAAAGCACCATGAAATGTAGGTTTGTGCTCCCAGAGCACATCTCTGCAGTTAGGTATTCAGCAGTCCCAGGCTTCCATTCCCTTCCCACTCCATTTCTCTTCTTCCTGCCAGTGAGCTGGGGTGGGGGAAGGTTTTGGGTCCAGCTGGGCCACAACTTTGGTACATTACCTTGTTCCATGAGGTTTATTATTTCCTCCAGGTGTATACAGTTTGGTGCAGCCCTCTTTCCTGTTGCTCTTTCAGGATTAGTTGTATTAATTATATTTTCATATTGTAAGTGGTTTTAGGAGGAAGCCTCTGTCTCATCTATCACACCACCATCTTTAATCTTCTTCAGGTTTTTTCTTTTAATTTATTTCCAATTTCATAATATTGTGGTCAGAAAAGATTATTGACATGATGTCAGTTTTCTTAAATGTCTTGAGTCTTTGTTTCTGACCAAATATGTGACCTATGCCAGAAAATATTCTATTTATACTCAAAAAGAATGCGTATTTTCCAGTTTTGGAGTAGAATGTTCTGTATGTGTCTGTTAAGTGCATCTGCTCTGAAGTGTTATTCAATGCCACTGTTTCCTTCTTTCTTTTTTGTCTGGATGATCTATCCATTCATGTAAGTGGGGGGTGTTAAAGTTCCCTACTACTATTATACTACTGTCAGTTTCTACCCTTATGTCTATTAATGATTGCTTTACATATTTAGGGGCAAATATGTTGGGTGCATAGATACTTACAGTTGTTACATCTTCTTGATATATTGAACACTTTATCATTATGTCTTGTCCTTTGTGTCTCATTACAGTCTTTGTTTTAAAGTATATTTTTTCTGATACTAGTACTGCTACCCTTTTTTCATTTCCACTTGCATGGTTCAAGTGTGGAAGGTTTTATTTTCCTAGTAATTTTTCCATTTCTTCTAGGTTCTCCAATATTTTGGAATGGAATATCTTTTTCTATCCCTTCAGTTTCAGTCTGTGTGCATCTTTAAGCCTGAAGTGAGGCTTGTGAGAAGCATATACACTGGTCTTGTTTTTCTATCCTTTCAGCCACTCAATGTCCTTTGATTGGAGCATTTAGTCCATTTGAATTTAGAGTAATTATTGATAGGTATGTAGTTATTGCCATTTTATGAATTCTTTTCTGGTTGTTTTCTTGTTTGTCTCTCTGCCTTTCTTCTTTTGCTCTTTTCCTTTATGAATGATGACTTTCTTTAGTGTTATGAATGGATTCCTTTCTCTTCATTCTTTGTGTATCTTTCATGTGTTTTTAGTTTGTGGTTGCCATGAGGTTCATATATGGCATTCTCTATATATACCAGTCTCTATTAAGTTGATGGTCACTTAAGTTCGAGTTCATTATAACAGCACAATATTTTTACTCGCATCCTCCACATTTTATGTAAATGATATCATATATTCACCTTTTTATTTTGTGATTCCATTAACTAATTTTTAGATAACATTGATGTTACCACTTTTACCTTGAACTTTGATACTAGTTTTTTAATTAACATATCATTGATATACACTCTTATGAAGTTTTCACATGAAAAACAATGTGGTTACTACATTCACCCATATTATCAAGTCCCACCCCACACTCCATTGCAGTCACTGTCCATCAGTTGTAAGATGCCACAGAGTCACTATTTGCCTTCTCCCTTCTCTGTGCTACACTGTCATCCCCATGATACCCCCCACACCATGTGTACCAGTCATAATACCCCTCAATCCCCTTCTCCCTCCTTTCCCCACCCCTCCTTTGGTAACTGCTGGTCACTTCATGAAGTCTGTGAGTCTGCTGCTGTTTTGTTCCTTCCATTTTGCTTTGTTGTTGTACTTCACAAATGAGGGAAATCATTTGGTACTTGTCTTTCCATGCCTGGCTTATTTCACTGAGCATAATACCCTCTAGCTCCATCCATGTTGTTGCAAATGGTAGGAATTTTTTCTTCTTATGGCTGAATATAATATTCCATTGTGTGTATGTACCACTTCTTCTTTATACATTCATCTACTGATGGACACTTAGGTTGCTTCCATTTCTTGGCTGTTGTAAATAGTGCTGTGATAAACATTCAGGTGCATATGTCTTTTTGAAACTGGGCTCCTGCATTCTTAGGGTAAATTCCTTGGAGTGGAATTCCTGTGTCAAATGGTATTTCTATTTTTAGTTTTTTGAGGAACCTCCATATTGCTTTCCACAATGGTTGAACTAATTTGCATTCCCACCAGCAGTGTAGGAGGATTCCCCTTTCTCCACATCCTCACCAGCATTTGTTCTTGATTGTATTTTGGATTTGGGGCATCCTAACTGGTGTGACATGATATCTCATTGTGGTTTTAATTTGCATTTCCCTGATAATTAGCGATGTGGTTCATCTTTTCATGTGCTTGATTGAACTACTACCTTTGCTATATGCTTGCTTTTACCAGTGAAATATTTTGTTTTTACATCCTTCTTTCTTATGGTAATGGCCTTTTCCTTTCCTCTTAAAGAAGTCCCTTTAACATTTCTTTTAAACCTATTTTGTGATGATGATAGCTCTTAACTTGCTTGTTTGGGATTCTACCTCTCTTTCAATTCTGAATGGTAGCCTTGTGTGGTAGATTCTTCTTTTTTATAGGTTTTTTCCTTTCAGCACTTTCAATATATCATGCCACTCTCTTCTGGCCTGTAACATTTCTTCTGAAAATTCAGGTCATAGCCTTATGATGTTTCCCTTGTATATGATCCATTGCTTTTATATTGGTGCCTTTACGAGTCTCTTTAATCTTTGACATTTTAATCATTGTGTGCCTTGGTGTGGACTTCCTTGACTTCATCATGTTTGGGGTTTTCTGTGTTTCCTTAAACTGATGCCTGTTTCCTTCCTCAGGCTATGAAGTTTTCAGTTATTATTTCTACAGATAAGTTTTCCACTCCTTTCTCTCTCTCCGCCTTTTGTAACTCCTATAATGCAAATGTTATTACATGTGATGTTATCCCAAATGTCCTTTAACATATCCTCGTTTTTCAATTTTTTTTGATACTTACCTTATGTGCTTCCCATTACCCAGTATTCCAGATTGCTGATCTGCTCTGCATCCTATCTGCTATTATTTACCTTTAGTGTATTTTTGACTTCATATATTTTATTCTTGAACTCTGATTTTTTTAAATATTTTCTGTTTGTTGAAGTCCTCCTTGAGTTCATACACTCTTCCCTCAATTCTATTATCTATAACCATTACATTAAATTATTTATGAGGTAGATTGCTTAACTCTATTTTTTTTTAGTTATTTTTCTGGAGTTTTGTGTTGTTCTTTCATTTGGAACATATTTGTCCCCTATTTTGTTGGACTTTCTGTTTTTTACTTATATGAATTAGGTGAGACAGCTACCTCTCTCCATCTTGAAGGAGTGGTCTTGTGTAGACATGTGTCCTGGGTATACTATGTGTGCCTGGCTGCTTTGGCTGGCTCACTGGAGTGCAGAAGGATGCCTACCTTGGGGCCACTGGGGCTTCTCTGTGCAGAGGGTGCCTTGTTGAGGGGATGGAGGATGAGCAGGTATGAGTTAGGGGCTTTCAAGGGGCACTCTCTGCAGGGGGTGCTTTGGTGTAGGAATTGAAGACCCAGCAGGGGTGTGCATAAGCAATATAGCTGCATCATGGAATGTCTGGAGCTGGTAAAGGCTAGGGCCCTGTGACTCACTGAAATGAAGATTGAATGTAAACAATGCTGCTGACCAGCACCTCCCATCCCAGAGAGAGTTCTAGGAGTAACCCCAACTGTTTCCCAGGTTCTCCAGTTTTGTAATTTTTTTCTTTTACTTTTAGTTTAGTTGTCCTTAAACTGAGGTTATTTTTTTCTTTTTTTTTAATGTGCCCCAGGGCAGGCAAATCTGTGTGCGGGTCCCTCAGTGATATCCTTCTCTACTGCATTTTGCTGCATCAGAGATGGAGTTTCCACTGTCAGCATATCTCCAACTCTCCTACTGGTTTCTGTGTATTCTTTCTATCCCTTGTGTAGGTGATGTTCACTCAGCCCTCCATTCTTCTTCAAGAGGAATTGCTCTGTAAGATACAGATTCAGTGTCTACATGGGAGGAGGTGAGTCTGGCTCTATCTACACTGCCATGTTGGATGCCTTACTTGAATTACACACTTTAAACAGATGATATTACTTACATGTACATTATATCTCAATAAAAGTCTTTAAGAAAATGAAAGGCTTGAACAAAATTATCTCCAACTCCATAGAGTTCTCACATTTGGGGATTCTAAATGTTACATCTGATTTATTTCATGCATGTAGCCATTTTCTGTTCTCTCCTTTCTTTACCACACATTCCACTGGATTGTCTTAACCTATAAATTCAAAATGAAACTATTTAAAAATGTCTTCAGTCTATATCAATTATTGTTAACTAATGATTGTGTTTTTGAAATACTATTAATGAACAAGACACAGCACAAAGTGATATAACTGATATAGAGAAGATTCAGTTCTGGTCCCTACCTCCAAGCATTTGACAGATACAAACTCAAAGGTATTGTAAAATCAATGTAGAAGGAAGTCCTGCTGAATATATCAGAGAGAGAATGCTTGACGGAGTAGTAAGAATTTAATCCTTTAAGGATGAATAAGGATTTGGTAGTTGGACACTAAGACACACCAGGTTGAGAAAATTATGTGAACCAAAGGATACAAACAAGAAAGTCTGTTCTTAATGTCATACCCTCAAGGACCTCACTATACAATAGCCAGTCTAATTTCAGTTACCATTAATATTTGAAAGTCATTATTTACATCCCTTTTAAAACATTCTATCATTCATACTCTCTACCTTTATCATACAGTTAGTTTGAACTGAAAAGGCTTTATTGCACTCCTACTCATACTGCTTTGTTTAATGACTACTAAGGAGTTCAATTTCTTTATGGTTTTCTGTGGATTAATGAGGTAATAGGTTTCTTTGAAGTCAGAATTGGTACAGTGCTTCAAGTGGCAGTAAAACACTAAAATAAAGAAACATCCTAATCTTTTTCATGACCTCAATAAAATTATATAATAAAAGATTCCTGTGAAAATTTTACATTTCAAGATTTTTTTTAATTTTTGGACTTCATTATTTAGAGAAGTTTCAGGTTTACAGAAAAATTGAGCAGAAAGTACAGAGCTCCCATATACTTCACACACACAGTTTCCCTTATATTACATTAGTGTAGTACATTTGTTAAAATTGATGAACCAATATTGATACACTATTTTTAACAAAAATTCATAGTTTACATTAAGGTTCACACTATTATAGAATTCTGTGATTTTGACAAACACTATGTTATGTGTCTACCATTACAATATCAGACAGAATAGTTTCACTGCCCTAAATATCTCCTGTGCTCCATCCACTTATCTCTCACTCACTCACCCTGAAACCCTGACAACCACTGATCTTTTTACTATTGTTAATAATTTTGCCTTTTCCATAATGTCATATAGTTGGAATCATACTATATGTAGGCTTTCAGACTGACTACTTCAACTTATAAATCTGCCTTTCAGGTACCTTGATGCATTTTTGTGGCTTGGTAATTTATTTATCTTATGGCTAAATCACATTTCATTTTCTGGATGTACCACTGTTTGTTTATCCATTCATCTACTGAATGATATCTTGGTTTCTTCCAAATTTTGACAATGATGAATAAGGCTGTTATAAATATTTTTGTGCAGGCTTTTGTGTGGACAAAAGTTTCCAAATCATTTGGGTAAATACCAAAGAATGAGATTGCTGGATTTTATGATAAAACTATGTCTAACTTTATAATAAATGGAGAAACTGTCTTCCAAAGTGGCTATACTATGTTCCAGTCTCACCAGAAGATGTTACAATCATTTCAAAGTTATTTTAATGGAAGCTATTTTTAGTATTGAGTGAACTATATTTAGCATTGAATTAATTAACTACTGAACTATTATGGATTTTTTTCTATACATACAAAAGAGGTAGAGGGCAAATCAGAGTGTGCTTCCAATTGTCCATGTGGCTTTCTGCTTTTATTCCTTAAAATCACAATGATTATTTTCAAAAACCCATTGAGCATTACAGTGCAGATGATACCCAAGCCCACCTACTGGAAAGGAGTGTTTTCATAAGACTAGATTGTATGTATGAAAGTGAACTTGGAAATTTGTCTTCCAATTCTTTTTTTATTGAAGTATAGTTGATATACAGTATCATATTGGTTTCACTTATACAACACAATGATTCAATAATTATACCCATTATTAAATTCTTACCCTAACTAGTGCAGTTACTGTCAACATAGAATGATGTTACAGAACTATTGGCTATATTCTCCATGCTGTTTTTCCATCCCTGTAACAAACTTATATCATGATTGAGATTTTGTACCTCTTTATCCTCCTCACTCACCCCAACCCCTTCCCCATGGTAACCACCAGTTACTTCTCAGTATCTATAAATCTACTACTGTTTTGTTCATTTTGTTTTGTTTGTTTTTAGATTCCACATATAAGTGAAATCATAGGGTATTTGCCTTGCTCCATCTGGATTATTTCATTTAGCATAGTACCCTCTAGGTCCAAACATGTTGTTGCACATGGAAGGATTTCTTTCTTTTTTATGGTGGAATAATATTCCATTGTGTATATGTACTACATCTTCTTTATCCATTAATTTATTGATGGTCACTTTGATTCCTTCCGTATCTTGGCTATTGTAAATAATTCAGCAATAAGCATGGAGTGAAAATATCTTTTTGAATCATACATTTTGTTTTCCTTGGGTAAATTCCTAGAAATGGAGTTACTGATCATGTGGCATTTCTATTTTTAGTTTTTTGAGTAACCTTCATACTGCTTTCCATAGTGGCTGCACCAATTTACATTACCACCACCAGTGTAGGAGGCTTCCCTTTCCTCTACATCCTTGCCAACACTTGTGTCTTGTCTTTTGGATAGTGGCCATTCTGAGTGGCATGAGGTGATATCTCACTGTGGTTCTGATTTTCATATCCCTGATGATTAACAATATGAGGCATCTTTTCATGTCCCTGTTGTCCATCTGTATTTCTTTGGAAAAATGTCTGTTTGGATCCTCTGCCCATTTTTTTTAATCAGGTTATTTTTTTTTTTTCGATGTTGAGTCATATGGTTCTTCATATATTTTGGATGTTAACTCCTTATTGGATAAGTAACTTATGAGTATATTCTTCTTTGTCATGGTACTGGAAGTCCTTGCCATGGCATCCAGACTAGATAAAGATAAAAAGCATCAAAATTGGTAAGGACGAAATTAAACTTTCTGTATTTACAAATGACATGGTACTATATGAAAAATACTCTAAAGATTCCACCAAAAAAACTATTAGAATTAATAACTGGGTTCAGCAAGTTTCAAGATAGAAAATAAATATCCAGAAATCTGTTGCATTCCTATATACTAACAATGAACTAGTAGAGAAAGAGAAATCAGGAAAACAATTCCATTTACTATTGTATCAAAATAATAAAATACTTAGAAATTAACCAAACCAAGGACATGAAAGGACTGTACTCTGAAAACTATAAGACACTGATGAGAGAAATTAAAGAAGACACAAATAAATGGAAATATATCCCATGTTCATGATAGGAAGAATTAATGTTGTCAAAATAGCCATCCTGCTGAAAGCAATTTACATATTCAAAGCAATCTTTATCAAAGTGTTGATGGCATTTTTCAGTGAACTGCAGAAAATTATACTAAAATTCATATGGAAATACAAAAGCCTGAATAGCCAAAGCAGACTTGAGAAAGAAGAACAAAACTGAAGGTATTATGCTCCCTGACTTTAAGCTATACTACAAAGCTACAGTAATCAAGACAGAATGGCACTGGCAAAAGAACAGAACAAAATAGAGAGCCCAGAAATAAACCCATGCATGTATGATGAGTTAATACATGATAAAGAGCCATGAATATATAATAGTAAAAAGACAGTCTCTTCAATAAATTGTGTTGCGAAAACTGGGCAGCTACATGTAAGAAAATGAAACAGATTACTCTCTAACTCTATACACAAAAGTGAACTCAAAGTGGATTAAAGACCTAAATATAAGACATGAAACCATGAAACACTTAGAAAAAAACATAGGCAAAAATCTTTTGAAATAACCATAAGCATTTTTTTTCTGGACATGTCTCGCAGGGCAAGGGAAACTAAATGCAAATTGAACAACCTACATCAAACTAAAAAACTTCCACTTCTGCTGAAATTTTCTCACTGGTGTTTACTCACTGAACAACTTCAGATAGTTGAATAGAGTAACCACACATGGAAAAATAATTTGCAGAGCTTCTTGGTCCATTATTCCCAAATCAATTTCCACTTGTCATTGAGCTTGTACTTGTTCCCCCAACAGGCATTGGGTACATGCTGTCTATTTTTATTGACTTTCTTTCTAGATGGACTATTTTTCCAAATAGATTGCCATCTGTTTGAAAGCAGGGATCCTATTAATCACCTTTATGTCCTCCTCCACGGTATCTGGTATTGCATCTTGCTGACTTGGTTAGCTCTCTTTTGGTTGCAAGGATAGAGTCCCAATAATCCCAGCTTAATTAAATGGGGCAGAGTGGGATACAGATATACAGGAGTCTCAAAGAAAGTGAAAGCAAGAATTGATATATAGCCAAACTTCAAAGAAACTGAAACTGGAGTAAGGCTACAGCAGTTATGAGTGCTAGCTCTGAAGCCAGACTTTCTTGATTCAAGTCCTTACTAGCACTGTGACTTTATGCAAATCATTAGCCAATTGGTGTTTCAGTTTCTTCATCAGTAAAATAAGGATAATAACCATAATTACTTAGTATACTTAATTAGTATATGTAAAGAAGAGTGGGACTTCCGGGAAGATGGTGGCATGAGAAGGGCTGCAGAAATCTCCTCCAAAAACCATATATATTTATGAAAATACAACAAATACAACTATTCCTAAAAGAGAGACCAGAAGATATAGGATGGCACCCAGTCTGCAGCTACACCTGAGAGGACTTGGCCCCCCTCAAGACAGGTGACCTGGCGGGACCCAAGCACTCCCCCACCCCAGGGCACTGGCAGGAGGAGAGGATTCAGAGCTGGGAGGGAGTGGAAGCACAGGCCCGGGAAATAACCAGACCTGGTGATCTGCGCCAGGAGCGCTGACACACATCGCACCGTGTATAAGAGATTGGAGAGACAGAGGGTGCAGGATCAGAGTCAGGGAACGCAACAGGTCCTCGCTGCTGGCTCTTCAGGACAAAAGAAAAGTGCACAATTTTTTTAGTGGTCTTAAAGAGACAGGGGCCCAATGGAGGAACAGGACCATCCAGCACACTCAGCGCAGCAGGCTGGGAGTCCTGGGGAATTTCGGAACCCTTGGCTGGCGACTGAGAAAAAGTTGCCGTACTAAGACTTCCCACAGAGCTCAACAGCTTCCCATTCATTCCCACCCCAGCCAGAGCTACAAAGGGCCCTGCAGAGCGGCAGGGCCGCGGCTGAGGAATAGTGGAGCAACAGCACCACCTACAACATCTCCACAGAATCTACTCCCAGCGGGTGTTTTTTTGTTTCTCTTTTCTTTTCTTTCTTTCTTTCTTTTCTTTCTTTTTTCTTTTTTTTTTCTTTTGTTATTTTTAAAAGAAAGAGCCAATCTGACATAGGTGGCACCTACCAGTGACCACTTCTATTACCATGAAAAGACAGAGGTATATGGTACAAACAAAACTTACCCAGACCCAGACAACACCAGAAAGGAAACCTGAAGGGATGGAAATGCACAACCTTCCTGAAAAAGAATTGAGAACAAAAGTTATAGCCATACTGATGGATCTACAGAGAAATATGGAAGAGCTGATTGAGAAAGTAAGGGAAGTGCGGAAATACAATGCATAAATGAGATAAGCGATCGATGGACTTAGCAGAAGACTGGATGAGACACAAGACACTGTTAATGGAATAGAAACTAGAGAACAGGAATAGAAGAGAAGCTGAGGCAGACAGATATAAAAGGATCTCTAGGAATGAAAGAATATTAAGAGAACTGTGTGACCAATCCAAATGGAACAATATTCACATTATAGGAGTACCAGAGGAAGAAGAGAGAGAAAAAGGGATAGAAAGTGTCTTTGAAGAAATAATTGCTGAAAACTTCCCCATGCTGGGGAAGGAAATTGTCTCACACTCCATGGAAGCCCACAGATCTCCCAACACAAGGGACCCAAGGAAGACAACACCAAGACAAATAATAATTAAAATGGCAAAGATCAAAGATGAGGACAGGGTATTAAAGGCAGTGAGAGAGAGAAAAAAGATCACCTACAAAGGAAAACCCATCAGACTATCATCAGACTTTTCAACAGAAACCTTACAGGCCAGAAGAGAATTGCATGACATATTTAACGTAATGAAAAAGAAGGGACTTGAACCAAGAATACTGCATCCAGCACAATTATCATTTAAATTTGATAGAGGGATTAAACAATTTCCAGACAAGCGAAAGCTGAGAGAGTTTGCCTCCCATAAACCACCTCTACAGGATATCTTAAATGGACTGCTCTAGAGGGAAGCACTCCTAAAGTTAAAATGATGTCACCAGAGAAAATAAAATCATAGCAAAGAAAGCAGACCATCCAAATACTAACTAAAGGCAAAGAATAAAATACCTACTTTACAAAGAATGGAGGATGAAGAATAAGAAGGGAGAGAAATAAAAAAACATCAGACTGTGTTTACAATAACGTAACAAGAAAGTTAAGTTAGATTGTCAGATAGTAAAGAAGCAACCCTTGAACCTTTGGTAACCACGAATCTAAAGCCAGCAATAGCAATAAGTACATATCTATCGATAATCACCTTAAATGTAAATGGACTGAATGCACCAATCAAAAGACACAGAGTAACAGAATGGATAAAAAAGCAAGAACCATTTATATGCTGCTTACAAGAGACTCACCTCAAACCCAAAGATATACACAGATTAAAGGTAAAGGGATGGAAAAAGATATTTCATGCAAACAACAAGGAGAATAAAGCAGGTGTTGCACTACTTGTATCAGACAAAATAGACTTCAAAATGAAGAAAGTAGCAAGAGATAAAGAAGGACATTACATAATCATAAAGGGGTCAGTCCAACAATAGGATATAACCATTATAAATATATATGCACCCAACAGAGGAGCACCGGCATATGTGAAAAAAATACTAACAGAACTAAGGGAGGAAATAGAAAGCAATGCAGTCATTTTAGGAGACTTCAACCCACCACTCACTCCAAAGGACAGATCAACCAGACAGAAAATAAGTAAAGACACAGAGGCACTGAACAACACACTAGAAAACATGGACGTAACAGACACCTACAGAACTCTACACCCAAAAGCAGCAATATACACATTCTTTTAAGTGCACATACAACATTTTCTAGAATACACCACATACTAGACCACAAAAAGAACGTCAGTGAATTCAAAAGTATCGAAATCCTACCAACCAACTTTTCAGATCACTAAGGTATAAAACTAGAAATAAATTGTAGAAAGAAAAAAAAGCTCACACATACATGGAGACTTAGCAACATTCTCCTAATTAATCAATGGATTAACGACCAAATTAAAACAGAAATTAAATAATATATGGAGACTAATGACAACAACAACATAAAGCCACAACTTCTGTGGGACGCAGCAAAGGCAGTTCTAAGAGGAAAGTATATTGCAATCCAGGCCTATTTAAAGAAGGAAGAACATTCCCAAATGAATAGTCTAAAGATACATTTTCTGAAATTGGTAAAAGAAGAGCAAATGAGGCCAAAGTCAGCAGAAAGAGGGACATAATAAAGATCAGAGAAGAAATAAATAAAATTGAGAAGAATAAAACAATAGAAAAAAATCAATGAAACCAAGAGCTGGTTCTTTGAAAAAATAAACAAAATAGATAAACCCCTAGTCAGACTCACTAAGAGAAAAAGAGAATCTACACACATAAACAGAATCAGAAATGAGAAAGGAAAACTAATGATGGACCCCACAGAAATACAAAGAATTATAAGAGAATATTATGAGAATCTATATGCTAACAAGCTGGAAAACATAGAAGAAATGAACAACTTATTAGAAAAATACAACCTTCCAAGACTGACCAAACAAGAAACAGAAAAATTAACAGACCATTCACCAGCAATGAAATTGAGGCTGTAATCAAAAAACTACCCAAGAACAAAACCCCAAACCTGATGGATTCACCTATGAATTCTACCAGAAATATGGAGAAGAAATAACACCCATTCTCCTTAAAGTTTTCCAAAAAATAGAAGAGGAGGGAATACTTCCAAATTCATTCTATGAAGCCAGCATCACTCTAATACCAAAACCGGGAAAAGACCTCACCAAAAACGAAAATTACAGACCAATGCACTTATGAACATATATGCAAAAATACTCAACAAAATATTAGCAAACCTAATTCAAAAATACATCAAGAGGATCATACACCATGATTAAGGGGGATTCACCCAGGGATGCAAGGGTAATACAACATTCGAAAATGCATCAACATCATCCACCACATCAAAAAAAGAAAAACAAAAACCACATGATCATCTCCATATATGCTGAAAAAGCATTTGACAAAATTCAGAATCCATTCATGATTAAAACTCTCAAAAGAATGGGTATAGAGGGCAAGTACCTCAACATCATAAAGGCTATATGTGACAAACACACAGCTAACATCATACTAAACAGCGAGAAGCTGAAAGCTTTTCATCTAAGATGGGGAACAAGACAGAGATGCCCACTCTCTCCACTGTTATACAACATAGTACTGGAGGTCCTAGCCATGGCAATCAGTAAAAACAGAGAAATACAAGGCATCCATATTGGTAAAGAAGAAGTCAAATTGTCACTATTTACAGATGACATGATACTGTACATAAAAAACCCTAAAGACTCCACTCCAAAACTACTAGAACTAATATCTGAATTCAGCAAAGTTGCAGGATAAAAAATTAACATACAGAAATCTGTTGCTTTCCGATACATTAACGATGAACTAACAGAAAGAGAAATCAGAAAAACAATTCCATTCACAATGGCATCAAAAAGAATAAAATACCTAGAAATAAAACTAACAAAGGAAGGGAAAGACCTGTACTCTGAAAACTACAAGACACCCCTAAGAGAAATTAAGGAGGACGCTAGCAAATGGAAATTCATCCTATGCTCTTGGCTATGAAGAATATTGTCAAAATGGTTATACTACCTAAAGCAATCTACAGATTCAACACAATCCCTAACAATATACCAATAGCTTTCTTCAGTGAACTGGAATAAATAATTCTAAAATTCCTATGGAACCACAACGGACCCCGAATAGCCAAAGCAATTCTGAGAAGGAGAAGTCAAACAGGGGGAATTACGCTCAATGACTTCAAGCTCTACTACAAAGCCACAGTAATCAAGACAATTTGGTATTGGCACAAAAACAGACCCACAGACCAGTGGAACAGAATAGAAAATCCAAATATTAGCCCAAACATATACAGTCAACTAATATTTGATAAAGGAACCTTCGATATACAATGGGGAGATGACAGCCTCTTCAGCAGCTGGTGTTGGGAAAACTGGACAGCTACATGTAAGAGAGTGGAACTGGACTACTGTCTAACCCCATACACAAAGGTAAACTCAAGGTGGATCAAAGACCTGAATGTAAGTCATTAAACCATAAAACTCTTAGAAAAAAATATAGGCAAAAATCTCTTGGACATGAACATGAGTGACTTCTTCATGAACATATCTCCCCGGGCAAGGGAAACAAAAGCAAAAATGAACAAGTGGGACTATATCAAACTACACAGCTTCTGTACTGCAAAGGACACCATCAGTAGAACAAAAGACATTCTACAGTATGGGAGAATATATTTATAAATGACAAATCCAATAAGGGGTTCACATCCAAAATATATAAAGAACTCATGCACCTCAGCAAACGAAAAGCAAATAATCCAATTAAGAAATGGACAAAGTACATGAATAGACACTTCTCCAAAGAAGAAAGTCAGGTGGCCAACAGACACCTGAAAAGATGCTCCACATCCCTAATTATCAGAGAAATGCGGATTAAAACCACAATGAGATATCACCTCACACCAGTGAGGATGGCCAACATCCAGAACACAAACAACAACAAATGTTGGCGAGGATGTGGAGAAAAGGGAACCCTCCTATACTGCTGGTTGGAATGCAAATTAGTTCAACCATTGTGGAAAGCAGTATGGAGGTTCCTCAAAAAACTCAAAATAGAAATACCGTTCGACCCAGGAATCCCACTCCTAGGAATTTACCCTAAGAATTCAGCAGCACAATTTGAAAAAGACAGATGCACCCCTATGTTTATTGCAGCACTATTTATAATAGCCAAGAAATAGATGCAACCTAAGTGTGCATCAGTAGATTGATGGATAAAAAGAGGTTGTACATATACACAATGGAATATTATTCAGTCATAAGAAGAAAACAAATCTTACCATTTGCAACAACATGGATGGAAGTAGAGGGTATTATGCTCAGTGAAATAAGCCAAGCCGAAAAAGACAAGTATCCAATGATTTCACTCATATGTGGAGTATAAGAACAAAGAAAAAAACCTGAAGGAACAAAACAGCAACAGACTTACAGAACCCAAGAATGGACTAATAGTTACCAAAGGGAAAGGGACTGGGGAGAATGGGTGGGAAGGGAAGGACAAGGGGTAAAAGGGGCATTACATTTAGCAGATGTAGTGTTGGGGGGGGCACAGGGAGGGCTGTACAACTCAGAGAAGACAAGTAATGATTCTATAGCATCTCACTATGCTTATGGACAGCGACTGTAATGGGGTCGGTGAGGGGGACCTGATGAAGGGGGTAGTTTAATAACCATAATATTGCACATGTAATTGTAGATTAATGATACCAAAATAAATTTAAAACATAAATAAATAAATAAAACACCATGAAAATGTAAAAAAAGTAAGAAGAGTGGCTGACACATAGTAAGTGCTTTATAAATATTAACTATTATTATTTAATCATGTGTCCAGGTATCTTCCTCTCTTTCTCTGTCTCTGTCTCTCTCTTTCAGCTCCATAGTCTTTATCTTTACATGTCTTGTTCTATCTATGTGCTTTCACTGTTCTCCTTTTTCTGAAGAACAATTTCCTCTTTCTCTATATTATTTATGCTCTCTCAAAATTTCAGTGTCAGTATTGTCTTCTATCTTCCTTTCTTGGTCAGTCTAGCTAAAACTTTGTCCTTTGGCTTAGTATATTTCAACTCTTGGCCATACAACATTGTGGTTAAAAACACAGACTCTGGATCCAGACTGCATGGGTTTTAATCTTAATTCTTCCACTTACTATCTGTATGCCTTACAGCAACTTAGTTAGCTTCTCTATGATTCCATTTCTTCATTTGTTAAAGGGCAGTGACCCTCCTGTCCCTCACAATAGATTTTACCCACCCAAATCCTGTTGGTTGTCATAGGAGTTTGGCAAAGAAAGAGAATCATGTGCATTGGTTGCTACACAAAAGGCTTCATAGAGGAGGAAAAGGGATATGAAATAAACCTTGAGTACAAAGATGTGAAATACACAGTAGGGGAAATAAGCATCTGGTTTGGACATTAAGTTAAGCAATGGTATAGAAGTAGATATGTACAAGGATGTTTGAAGGATGAGTAAATCAGTTGTTCTGGTGAGAAAAAATGAGGGTGTAAATTAAATAAATTATTATTTATTTAAACCTTGCCTCTTTCCTCAAGCTGTCTGAAGCAGGGCTGATATAGGGCACTGGGGATAAAGAAGAAATTATGGATCTTAACAATATTTGGAATAAAAATCAATGCGATTTATTTTTCAAGAGTTTTAAGCCTGGAAGCATAATAGTCATATTTTCGCATTAGAAAGATTGTTCTTGTAGGACAGAGGATCTAATAGTGAGAAGCAGAAAGATTACTTAGCAGACAACTGTAGAGGTCCAGGTATGAGTTGATGAGGGCCTAGACTTGCCTGGAGTAGTGAAAACAATGGAAAGGAGGGACTGTAAGAGAAAAAAATGCAAGAAAACTACAAGTATAAGGTGTCATTGATGGAAAAAAAGGAATATCCCTCAAGAGAGAATCAATCTGGGGATGATAAACGGCTTAGTTTTGGCCAGTGCAGGAAGGGTGTAGTGTGTGTCTGTGTGTGTGTGTGTGTGTAAGGTGACTTTTCATGAGATACACTAGATATAAACTAAATTTTATAAATTCTAATTTCAGAAGCAACTAGCAGAAAGGAGTTCAAGGGGATTGAAGAAGTCGCTCATGTTTATGTCCAAGAAATTTTTGCCTATGTTTTTTTCCAAGAGTTTTAGGTTTCATTATTTACATTCAGGTCTCTGATCCACCTTGAGTTTACCTTTGTGTATGGGGTTAGACAGTAGTCCAGTTTCATTCTCTTACATGTAGCTGTCCAGTTTTTCCAACACCAGCTGCTGAAGAGGCTGTCCTCTCCCCATTGTATATCCAGGGCTCCTTTATCAAATATTAATTGACTGTAGGTGTTTGGGTTAATGTTTGGATTTTCTACAATAGCCAAGAAATGGAAGCAACCTAAGTGCCCATCAGTAGATGAATGGATTAAGAAGACGTGGTACATATACACAATGGAATATTATGCAGCCACAAGAAAAAAACAAATCCTACCATTTGCAACAACATGGATGGAAGTAGAGGGTATTATGCTCAGTGAAATAAGCCAAGCCAAAAAAGACAAGTACCAAATGATCTCACTCATATGTGGAGTATAAGAACAAAGAACAAAACAAAACAAAAAAAAAACTGAAGGAACAAAACAGCAGCAGACTCACAGAACCCAAGAATGGACTAATAGTTACCAAAGGGAAAGGGACTGGGGAAGAAGGGTGGGAAGGGTGGGATAAGAGGGTAAAGGGGGCATTCCAATTGGCCGACATAGGGTGGGGGGGCGCGGGGGGGGACTGTACAGCTCAGAAAAGACTTGTATTGATACTCATCTCACTACACTGATGGACAGTGATTGTAATAGGGTTGGTGGGGGGGACCTGATGAAGGGGGTAGTTTAATCATCACAATATTGCTCATGTAATTGTAGGTTAATGATACTAAAATAAAATAAATTGTAAAAAAAATAAATAAAATAAATAAATAAGAAGTCAAGACAGAGATACAGATTTGAGAGTTATCTCTACAGAGGTAATAGTTGAAGCCTTGAGACCTTACCAAAAGAAAGCATAGGGGCTCAAGATTGAATTCGTGAAATTGCCTACGACTTAAGGAGTGAGAGAAGAAAAAGAGAAAGGAGTTAGTAGGGAGACCAAGGAACACACAATTACTCCAAATCCACCAAATAGTTTTAAGAAAAAAAGGTCAGTCAGCAGTGCTTACTTGCTGAAGAAGGCTCTTATTTTACTTGGGTTTAGCCATGAGGGCTGGTGATCAGGCAATCAATGATGATGTTTGAGAAAATGAATTCTGTAAAGCCACAGGAAATAAAGATAGAAAGCAGATTATAATTAGGTAGAAAGTTTAGCAAAGAAAAGAACTGAAGAAGGTAACTCTAAGAGAGTGACAGGGTTAAATAGAAGAGCTTAAATATGGGTGAGACTGGTAAAGACTCCATTAATTAGCATTACATCCTGTTGAAAAAAACTAATTATTTTCATTTTAAAATTATTGTATTATGCAAACATCTGAGTTTACTGTAACATATTTGAAATGACTTGCTTAATTTTTAAAAAGAAATGGCAATTTGCTATACTACAGTAGGCTGAGTGAAAATAACATTAATTTTGCTCACATGTATTTCAAGGAACTGGTTGTAAATTATATATGAATGGCCTATTGAGCAGCTATTTAATAGCATGCATCTTTGTATGTGTGTGTCTCTGTGTGTGTGAGTGTGCATGCATGTGTACAATCAAAATATAAATTGTTTTTTTTTAAATACCCAATTCAAATTTCATTGCATCCATAAAACCTTTGCTGATCACCTCAGTATGCATTTGTGCTACTGCTAAACTGACATGTCCTTTTTATTTGGATTTTACATTTACTGATTTGTCATATCTCTTCTGGTGTTTTCTCAAACAATCTTGTAAATGTTGTATTGAGCCTTCATCCACTGGTCCTGTCTTACCCTATTATCCTCCAAACATTTAGCATAAGTATTTTACATAGTAGAAACTTGATAATTATTTATTGAATTAAGTTTTTTAATACTGATATTTGCATATAAATTCTATGTATTTTCATATTATTGGCTCACTGAATGCAGTCATTTCAAACAGAAGTCATTTGTGGCCTTCATGTTCTTTTAAATTTTAACTTAATTTTAAATTTTAACCTTCCATGTATTTGAAAGGTGGTAAACTTTGAGAGTCTTGTACCATTATTTATATTTGGATAACCTCCTCTTTATTTTTGGCATCTTTTGACTTCATGTTACAGTGATTTCACTCTTAGCTTCTACATACACATCATTCATTCATTCAACATGTCCAGTTCTTCTCCAATAAGAACTAAATTACTTTCAATGCTCCACTCACGAGTATTTTTTTCCAGTTTACTTAGAAAGAAATTTAGACCAAATGGAGGGTCTGATGCCATAGACTTCACAAGCTAGGGAAGTTTGCACTTTGAAAAACAGCTGCAAATCCATAACTACTTTGTGCCTTTTTTCTCCGCCTATGTATAACAACAGCATAGCTGTAACTCTGCTACAAAGACATAGGTGAAAGATTCTGAATGGTTGGTGGAGGAAGGAGGGAAAAAACAAATGAAGAAAGAAACACGTAAAGCAGAATTTAGGTAGCAAGATGAAATGCAAGATTCAAAGGGAAAAGAAGGGAAAAGAAGAGGAAAGCTTTTCTTCTTTATGTTAAATACTTCCCAAGGGTTCATTATATTTTTACATGAGATGTTTCCATTTTTTAGAAAAGCAATCAAAAGGGGGAACATTTTATTCTTCCCTCTACCTAAGGAGAAGTTTTCTAATATAGTCTTTTCAGTAAATAATGGAGTCCCGGTCCTTCATAAGTGATCAACATATCCTTCCTGTAATTTTTTACAGCTTAATTGAGGTATGACTAACAAAAATTTCATACATTTAGGTCATACATCATGCTTTTTAAAGGTGTAAAATGTGATTATTTAATATACATATATACAGTGAAATGATTACCACAGTCAACTTAATTAACATATCCATCACCATACAGTTACCTTAGTTAATATCACTAATCATGAGGGAACTGCAAATAAAAACCACAATAAGATATCACTCCAAACCTGTTAGAATGGCTATTATCAAAAAGACAAGGGATAACAGATGGTGTGAATGTGGAAAAAAGGGACCCCATTTATACTGGTGGTGGGGGTGTAAATTGGTACTTCCATTATGGAAAATGATACAGAGGTTTCTCTCCTATAATTTAGCTATTCATTGGTAGTCACATTTCAAGAGTACCCTACTACCAGTTCTCACAAGGGACAACTATGACTTCTACTGAGCAACTCCTATTTACCCAGTAGACCAGACTCTATTCTGATATTGTAGGACTTAGGCCTGCCTGTAAATGGGTCCTTAGACAATTTCCGCCCTGGGTGACATATTTGTAATATCTTGTACAATTTTATTCTCAGCTTCAAATATGCTGATCTTATTTTCTCAAATAAACAGAAACCATGCTCTACCAGTTACGTGGCCTTGGACAAATTATTTCCCCTCTCTGGGCCTCAGAACTCTTATCTATAAAATGAAATGTTTAGACTAGATGAACACTAAAGTGTCTTTAGTTTCTATGAATCCCTCAGTCAATGGTGTTTGTAACTACCTTCTCCCTGACACACTGACACACACACACATACACACACACACACAGCCTAATCTCATCCTTTTGTAAAGACTGAGACAATATGGTAGCAATGAAAGAACACTGGAATTGTCACCAGAAGAGCTCAGTTCCTATCCTAGCTCTGCCATCAAGTAACCTTGAGATAAAGACATCATATCATGTATCTGTACTCAATTTTCCAACCTATAAAATGGAGGGAAAGAGAGAATTCAATTAAATAGATTTCCAAAAGTATTCCCTTTCTATCTCTGAGGGCCCTATGTCTCAAAAGTGCAGGACTTATAGGTATCCTTCTAAATTTCTAAGCTTGTTTATTTTCAGAACCACTATCTTGTTTATTAAATTTCTACAATTCCTTATATCCAATAGTAATTAAGTCTTCCCAAATATCTTTGCAAACATCTCCTCTCCATCCTCACATTTTCCATCCCTTTGAATTTATCCTTTGCACTGTTTCCAGAATGATCTTTCAAAAGCATATCTTGAAACATGTCTTTCTAGTGCTCATAATCCTTCAATGACTCATAATTGCCTCCAATAAAATGTTGAGACTTTATAATCTTGTCATTAATATCTCTCCATGTACCAGCCCACTTATGTATTTATTCTTTTCAGACTGTGTCTTACACTTTATCACTTCCATACCTATATTCAATGATGTTCCCTCTGTCAAATAACATCCTTCCTACAGCAACTACTTTTGCTTATTGGATTCCATACATCCTTTAAGGTTTACCTCAAATTATTACTGCCTCCATGAAGTGTTCTCTGATTTCCCAAGTTAAAAAAAAACCTCTCTCCCTATGCTGTAATCCCACAGCACTGATTCTGAATCTCTCTAACGTTACTTATTACATTCTTTTATGTATCAAATAATTCATGTATCTTTTGTCCCTCACTGGACTGTAATTTAATTGAGACCAGCGTCCATGTTTACCCACCCCTGTTACTGTTCTTAGATTCTGTGTAGCCTTATATAGGATGCATCTGCTCTGCACATAAAAGACATGCAAACAAGTAAAAAAGTTTTGGAGCTGACTCCCACAAAGAACAGAGACAGTGAGGATAAGTTTGCCTAACAGAGCTATTACAGAGGGGATTAATTCTTTCTCAGAGGAGAAAAAATTCAGGCATGCCAAGTCTGTACAAAAGCCAATGACCTTGTGGGGGTCCTAATGAGTTAACTGATGTGCTGAAAATTCACAGGCAAGGAACTTTACAAATTCACAAGACACTCAAAAAATTAATAACAAAAATTTAAAGTGAGTAGCATTTCCATCAAAACAAAGCAAGACATCTCCTGACATTTGCCTTCTCATTGACAAAGTCCAGAAACTATGACAAGCAATCCGTTAGGCCTGAGTAAAATTGAACCATAAGCAGTCAGGAACAGAGATACTAACCAAAGACACATTGCACCAGAATGACTTAATCACTTTACATTGGAACAAATTAGAATCATTATTAAATGAAGGCCTTCACCATGCATCCCTGAATTTAGGTAAAGAAGTCAACAGGTGTTTTCTGGCTTGTTAGTGGAGACACAATTGGCCTCAGGACTGATTGGCTCTGAGTGCCATAGAAATGCACAGAGGAATGATAAAAAAGGATGTTCTGATAATGGTTTCAGGCACCACAGGGTCAAATAATGGGCAGGGATCATGGTCCATTTACAAGAAAAGTATAAACTTAAGCGAACAAAAAGATTTCTCCAAAATTCAATCTGGCCATATTAGTAGAAAGTAACAGTAAATAAAACCATTAAAAGACCACTGCTACTTGGGGCCAGAAAGTGGAGTTTACTGAATTTGTATTCATTGGCCATGCAATACTGTTTTCTATGCCTCTTTTTGTGCTATCTGTCCCTTCTTCCAGAGCTCTCCAAATTCCCTATGGCTTCACATGGTTCCACAATGACCCAGAATCCCCTACTGTGATTCTCTTCCCCAACACTGAGGCCACTCATCTTCCTTCTTTCCTTTCTGAACTCAAAATTGCCCTGCCCTGTCTCCTGATCACCCACTGTATTCAGCCCTCAAGGGGCTCCTCAGATCTAACAGTACACAAGGAGAGGCTGTGAACTTACAAAAGCATGAATTAGTTACCTCTTCTAAGATTAGTATGTTAACACAAAATAACTAAATCCAAATATTTGAACTTCTAGTTATGGTGGATTTTTCAGGCACATCAGCAAGCTTGGAGACTGATTATTCCTCTTAAAACAAGGGAATTTAAAATAAGGACATGAGTCCCAGTTCTGGTTTTGCTGCTGATTGACAATGTAGCTTTGTACAAGTCACCTGGCTTCATCAGATTTCCTCTCTGAAAAATGGAATGGATTATCTAGATTCTTTCCAATTCTAATAATCTGCACTCTACATCTTAGCACATTTACCACTCTACCTCCACATGAGGTTGTCCCTAGTTGTCACCAATTATGCTACTAGGGAGAGAAGCCTATATTTTCCACATTCCACATCACTGCTACCAAACATATTTGCACTCAACTCAAAAGAATTAATTCCACTATAATGTAAATTAAGAAAAAGAAATTGGCTAAAGTGGTATGAGCTTTCATCTAAATAATAGGATGTAGACCTATGAAAAGGTACATATGGAATAAGATGTCTCTGATCTATAATGGGGAGAATATTGGATTTAAAGTCAACAACCTGAGCTCAAATCCTAGGTCTACTACTTATTAGCTTTGTGATTAGCTCTAGGCATCTCTTAAGTTCTTGAACATCCACTTACACTCTTTATAAAATAAGGCTAAATATTCCTGGTTTTCAAGTCTGGGAGCTGCTGCAAGAGTAATGAGCATATGTATGTGAAGCATCTAGTAATCTGGAAAATAGTAGGGGCTCCATTCACATTACTGGAATCTGAATTGGAGAAAGGACTCAAGCTTTCACCTGAAAAAAAATCTTGATGCAAATTGAATGTGTATAACACCCTTAAGGTTCATACATGTTGTAGCCTATGGCAGGATTTCCTTCCTTTTAAAGGCTGAATAATATTCCATTGTATGTATATACCAGACTTTCTTTATCCATTCAATCATCAATGGAAATGTAAGTCATTTCCACATATTGGCATGATTCCACTTATAAGAGGTATCTAAAGCTCAGAAGCAGAGAATAAAATGGTGTTTGTCAGTGTCTGGGGGGTAGAAGGAAAAGGGAAGTTGTTTAATGAGTATACGTTTCAGTTATGCAAGATGAAAAACTGCTAGAGTTCTGCTCTATAACAATGTGCTCATAGTTAACAATACTGTGTTGTACACATAAAAATATGTTGAGACGGTAGATCGCATCTTAAGTGTTCTTACCACAATTAAAAAATTGACAGTATATGAACAAAATTTAAAGGCCGATGTGGAAGGATTGATCTACGAAAAAGATCCATAAGCATATATGCTCCTTCTAACATTATGAAAGAGTGTAAGGAAGAACTGTAGTCATTGTGGAATCCAAATAAATATCACAAGGGCATTTATGTGTAGATTTGTTTCTATTTAGAGACAAGGAGAAGAAACACTGGAAAAAATATTTTATTTTTCTTGTGTATTAAGTCTTCTTTTTTATATGTCCCAGAGATTTTCACTATTGTTATTTTGTATTTATCAAAATAGAAATATGGAATGCCTCCTCAGAGAGGTCATAGAAAACTGTGTTGGAAGCATTTGCACTAGCTGATACTTGACTACAGTTTCTAAGGTAATAATTTCTGGTGCTTTTTGAGAACCTTTAAAGGTCTTTCTTAAAACACAAGGAGTTTTTAATCTCCAAACTAAATACTTACAGAGATATATAAAGTGAGGCAAAAGTTAAATAATTGCTTTTGTTTCCATATAAGAGCTCAACTATTTTCAGAACAAGGGAGATGCTTTTAATTATCAATAAATCATGCATAACTTCTAAAGTAAGAATTTCATAAAATATGCAATTTATGCATGAGCTAAACACATTGTTACAGGTTTCTTTGTCTGCATGGTGACTTACCCTAACTCAATATTTAGACTCCAAAAGCAAGTTCTCATCAACTTAATAAAATTTTATATGAGTGGTTACTCATTATTTGAGGAACTGGGCTAATGGTTAGGGGACCCAGAAATAAATGATAATCTCTGCATTTTAAGAATCACAGATTCCTTGTTATAGAGATAGATGAGTGTGACTCTTGAGTATTCTAGCTTAGGTGATTGGGTGATAGCATTAGCTAGGAGAAACAAGTTAGGAGGGAAAAACTGTTTGAAGGAAAGGGATGAGGTTTGTTTTGAACAGGTTGTTTGACATAACTATAGGACACCTACATGGAGAAGTCTAGTATAGAGAGGGATCGTGTGATGCTCAGGAAAAATTTCAGGGCTAGGGATATAGATTATTGAGTCATATTCATAAAGGACATGGTTGAAGCCAAGAGAGTAAATATTACCATCTATGGATATCAAGTATAAGGAAATGAGAAAGGAATCTGAGAGCAGTGCAATAGGAATACTCTCAAGGGACAGGCAGAATGATAGAAGCCATAGAAAGTGAAAGTTCCAAACAAAAATCACTGATTGAACCTAAGTATCTAATTTTTCCCTTGTAACCTTACTAATACAACAGTATTATTTTTTTAGAGTCATAAGCACATAAATACAAAGAAAACGAGAGGAGACAGCACAATTTTGGAAGCTGTAAAGCAGGTGGTTAAGTGGTAACTAATTTAACACCTAGAAGAATTGAAAGTAAGCACCTCTGTAAAATGGGAAATGAAGGGGAGAGATTCAGGGGAACTACTGATTTTTGTAACTGTCTTGTGACAAGTGTAGTAGAACTCTAGAGGCCAACACCTAAATACATATAGGTTGAGGAGTAAATCAAAGGTGAAGAATTAGAGACATCATGTATGAACTATGCTTTCAAGAAGTTTGGTTATGAAAGGAATTAGGCGCATGTAGCTTATGAGAAATAAAAGGTTTGGTGCCTACAAAACACCCAAGACTGGAACATATTTGAAAACTGTGAGGAAAGATGAGTTAAAATCAGCTTCAGTGGAGAGGAGAAGTAAATGGATGGACTACAGGGACACTGGATGGAGTAGTAGGAGAGAATTGTTACCAAGTGTCAGTTTTTAGTGGAATAGAAAAGTACATTATCTGCTCAAAGTGAGGAGGCCATATAAGAAGAAAAAAAATCCTACCATTTGCAACAACATGGATGGAACTAGAGGGCATTATGCTCAGTGAAATAAGCCAGGAAGAGAAAGTCAAGT
>JAQQAC010016209.1:60494318-60603901 GCA_029783875.1 Phataginus tricuspis | reverse complement strand
CAGTGAGTGCAATGGGGTGTGTGTGGGGGACTTGATAATATGGGTGAATGTAGTAACCACAATGTTGCTCATGTGAAACCTTCATAAGATTATATATGAAATATATCTTAATAAAAAAAAAAGGCCAGACTTCCGGGAAGATGGCGACATGAACAGGGCGGCAAAAATCTCCTCCCAAAATTATATCTATCCATGAAAACACAGCAAATACAACTATTCCTAAAAGAGAGACCAGAATACACAGGAAAGCACACAGCGTGCAGCTACACGTGAGAGGACTCGGCACCCTGCGAGGCGGGTAAGATACAGAGCCGCAACCCGGTGGGACCCAAGCACTCCACCACCACAGTGCACCAGCGGGAGGAGAGGATTCAGAGCTGGGAGGGAGTGGAAGTACAGGCCCGTGAAATAACCAGCCCTGGTGATCTGCGCGGGGAGCACAGACACACATTGCACGGTGTAGCGGAGATTGGAGAGACAGGGGGTAGGATCTGAGCGGGGAATGCGCCAGGTTGCTTGAAGCCAGCTCCGGGAAGGAAAAATAAAGAAAAGCGTGCGCTTTTTTCAGCGGTCTTAAAGAGACAGGAGCCCAATGGAGGATCTGGATTGCCCTGGCACACTCAGCCCAGCAGGCTGGGAGTCCTGCAGAGCTTTGGACCCCTTAGCTGGTGACTGGGAAAGGGTGGTCACACTTAGACCTCCCACAGAGCTCAACAGCCTCTCATTCGTTCCCACCCTGGACAGAGCTACAAACGGCCCTGTGGAGCGGCATGGCCACGGTTCTAGAATAGTGGAGAACAGCAGCACATACAGCATCCCCACAGAATCCACTCCCGGTGGACTTTTTTTTTTTTTTAGTTGTTGTTTTTTTCTCCTCTTTCTTTTCTTTCTTTCTTTTTTTATTTATTTATTATTTTTTTATTTTGTTTTCTCATTTTTTCATTTTTTTTCCTTTTTAAAGATATAAAGACCCCAGATGACATACATTGCAACTACCAGCAACCACTTCTATAGCCATGAAAAGACAGAGGAATATGGTACAGACAAAGCTTAAGAACCAGACAACCCCAGAGAGGGAACCTGAAGGGATGGACATGCACAGTCTTCCTGAAAAAGAATTCAGAATAAAAGTCATAGCCATGCTGACGGATCTACAGAGAAATGTGCAAGAGCTGAGTGAGAAAGTAAGAGAAGTGAGGAAAGACTATGCAGAAATCAGACAAGCCATCGACAGGCTTAACAGCAGACTGGATGAGGTGCAAGAGACTGTTAATGGAACAGAAAACAGAGAACAGGAATACACAGAAGCTGAGGCAGAGAGAGATAAAAGGATCTCTAGGAATGAAAGAATATTAAGAGAACTGTGTGACCAATCCAAATGGAGCAATATTCACATTATAGGAGTATCAGAGGAAGAAGAGAGGGAAAAAGGGATAGAAAGTGTCTTTGAAGAAATAATTGCTGGAAACTTTCCCACACTGGGGAAGGAAATAGTCTCGCAGTCCACAGAAGCCCACAGATATCCCAACACAAGGGACTGAAAGAAGACAAACCCAAGACACATAATAATTAAGATGGCAAAGGTCAAAGATAAAGACAGAGTATTAAAGGCAGCTAGACAGAGATAAAAGATCACCTACAAAGGAAAACCCATCAGACTATCATCAGACTTCTCAACAGAAACGTCACAGGCCAGAAGAGAATGGCATGATATATTTAACGTAATGGAACAGAAGGGCCTTGAACCAAGAATATTGTATCCAGCACGATTGTCATTTAAATATGACGGAGGGATTAAACAGTTTCCAGACAAACGAAAGTTGAGAGAGTTTGCCTCTCATAAACCACCACTACAGAATATCTTAAAAGGACTGCTCTAGAGGGAAGTACCCCTAAGGCTGAAAAGATGTCACCAGTGAAAATAAAATCATAGCAAAGAAAGCAGACAATCCAAATACTAACTAAAGGAAAAGAATAAAAAACCTAATATATAAAGAATGGAGGAGGAAGAATAGGAAGGGAGAGATAAAGAAACATCAGACGGTGTTCACAATAACAAGAAAGTTAAGTTGGATTCTTAGATAGTAAAGAAGCAACCCTTGAACCCCTTTGTTAACCACGAATCTAAAGCCAGCAATGGCAATAATACATATCAATCCATAATCACCCTAAATGTAAATAGACTGAATGCACCAATCAAAAGACACAGAGTAACAGAATGGATGAAAAACTAAGACCCATCTATATGCTGTTTACCAGAGACTCACCTCAAACCCAAAGATATACACAGACTAAAAGTGAAGGGATGGAAAAATATATTTCATGCAAACAACAAAGAGATAAAAGCAGGTGTTGCAGTACTTGTATCAGACAAAATAGACTTCCAAATGAAGAAAGAAGCAAGAGATAAAGAAGTACATTACATAATGATAAAGGGGTGAGTCCAACAAGGAGATATAACCATTATAAATATATATGCACCCAACACAGGAGCATCAGCGTATGTGAAACAAATAATAACAGAATTGAAGGAGGAAATAGACAGGAATGCATTAATTTTAGGAGACGTCAACACACCACTCACTCCAAAGGACAGATCAACCAGACAGAGAATAAGTAAAGACACAGAGGCACTGAGCAACACACTAGAACAGATGGACCTAACAGATATCTACAGAACTCTGCACCCAAAAGCAGCAGGATACACATTCTTCTCAAGTGCCATGGAACTTTTTCCAGAATAGACCACATACTAGGCCACAAAAAGAACCTAAGTGAATTCAAAAGTATTGAAATCCTACAAACCAACTACTCAGACCACAAAGGTATAAAACTAGAAATAAATTTTAGAAAGAAATCAAAAAGGCTCACAAATACATGGAGACTTAACAACATTCTCCTAATTAATCAATGGTTTAACGACAAAATCAAAACAGAAATCAAAGAATATATGGAGACTAATGACAACAACAACAGAAAGCCACAACATCTGTGGGACGCAGCAAAGGCAGTTTTAAGAGGAAAGTATATTGCAATCCAGGCCTATTTAAAGAATGAAGAACATTCCCAAATGAACAGCCTAAAGACACAGTTACTGAAATTGGAAAAAGAAGAACAAAGTAGGTCCAAAGTCACCAGAAGGAGAGACATAATAAAGATCAGAGAAGAAAAAAATAAAATTGAGAAGAATAAAACAATACAAAAAATCAATGAAACCAAGAACTGGTTCTTTCAAAAAATAAAGAAAATAGATAAACCCCAATCAGACTCATTAAGAGAAAAAGAGAATAGACACACATAAACAGAATGAGAAATGAGAATGGAAAAATAATGACAGACCCTACAGAAATACGAAGAATTATAAGAGAATATTATGAGCCTTCATATACTAACAAGCTGCAAAACTTAAAAGAAATGGACAGCTCCTTACAAAAACACAACATTCCAAGACTGACCAAGCAAGAAACAGAAAAACTAAACAGACGAATCACCAGCAACAAAATTGAATCTGTAATCAAAAAACTACCCAAGAACAAAACCCCGGACCTGACGGATTCCCCTCTAAATTCTACCAGACATATAGAGAAGAAATAACACCCAATCTCCTTAAAGTTTTCCAAAAAATAGAAGAGGAGGAAATACTTCCAAACTCTTTCTATGAAGCCAGCATCACTCTAATACCAAAACCGGGCAAAGACATCACTAAAAAAGAAAATTACAGACCAATATCCCTGATGAACGTAGATGCAAAAGTACTCAACAAAATATTAGCAGACCGAATTCAAAAATACATCAAGAGGATCATACACCATGATCAATTGGGATTCATCCCAGGGATGCAAGTATGGTACAACATTTGAAAATCCATCAACATCATCCACCACATCAACAAAAAGAAGAACAAAAACCACATGATAATCTCCATAGATGCTGAAAAGGCATTTGACAAAATTCAGCATCCATTCATGATTAAAACTCTCAAAAAATTGGTATACACGGCAAGTACCTCAACATCATAAAGGCTATATATGACAAAACCACAGCTAACATCATACTTAACAGCGAGAAGCTGAAAGCTTTTCATCTAAGATCGGGAACAAGACAGGGATGCCCACTCTCTCCCCTGTTATTCAAAATAGTACTGGAGGTCCTAGCCATGGCAATCAGACAAAAGAAAGAAATAAGCCTGTCAATCGATTGTTTCATTTCTGTAATTTCCCACCTGACTTCATCCTTAGCTCTTGCATATTTCTCTGTATGTCCATCAACATGATTATGACTTTTATTTTGAATTCTTTTTCAGGAAGATTGTTTAAATCTACACCACCAGGCCCTCTCTCAGGAGTTGTCTGAGTGACTTTTTACTGGACCAGATTCTTCTGTTTTTTCATGGTGATAGAAGTGGTCACAGGCAGGTGGCAGCTGGGAGAACAAAGTCCCTTCCTGCTTGTTGTTTGCCTTGCCCTTCTCCACAGCCTGTGCCAGTTTCCTGCACCCCGGGAGGCAGTCTCTGGGATACTCCCTTGAGCTACCATGGGTGGGGCTGCTCTCAGGCTCACCGAGAGCACTGCAGGGGGTTGCAGCCACACTGGGTGTGTTCTACTGCAAAGTCGGGCCTTTCGCACCTTCTGGACCTTGCTCCAGCTTCAGCAGCCTGTGCCAGTTACCTTCACCCCGGGAATCAGTCTCTGGAATAATCTCCTGAGCTGCCATGGGCAGGGCCGCCCTCAGGCTAGCTTAGAGCACTGCAGGGGCATAGCCGCCATGCTGTGTGAGGTCTACTGCCAGGACAGGCCCCTTTGTGCCTTCTGGACCTTGCTCCAGCTTCCACTGCCCGTCTGGTTAGCTGTGCACTGGGAGGAGACTCTGTGTGGTTGCCACGGGTGGGGCCGCTCTCTGGCTGTTCCACAGCTGTGGTGGGTCTGCCGGTCCATTTGCAGCACCAGCCAGGGGGTATGAATGGCAGGCTGCTTATCTCCATGAGGGGCCCCCGGGCTGCTTCACCATGCATGGGGGTCAGGGGGCCCCAAGTTCCTCAAAACTCCTAGCCCACTGGGCTGAGTGTGCTGGGACAACTTAATTCAGCTGTTGGGCCCTTGTCACTTTAAGACTTTTAAAAAGTGCCTGCTTTTCTTTTGTTCCAGGGGAGCCAGCTGTGGGAACCCACTCACAGTCTCCATCTCTGATCATGCCCTTCCATTTCTCTAATATCCAGTACACCATGTGATGTGTGTCTGTGCTCCTGGTGTAGATCACCAGGGCTGGTTATTTAGCAGTCCTGTGCTTCCACTCCATCCCCACTCTGATTCTTTTCCTCCTGCTGGTGAGCTGGGGTGGGGGGAGTGCTTGGGTCCCACTCGGTCACATCTTTGTATCTTACCCCCTTTGTGAGGTGCTGAGTTCTCGCAGATGTAGATGTAGCCTGGCTGTTGGACTGTATCTTCTGGTCTCTCTTTTAAGAATAGTTATGTTTATTGTATTTTCAAAAATATATATGGTTTTGGGAGGAGATTTCCACTGGCCTGCTTATGCTGCCATCTTGAGCTCTTCCTGATTTCAGTAATTTTTATAAAGTTTATCTACCCAAAACAATTAAGTACCAAATAATAAGGGTGTATAATAATATGCTGTATCAAAAACAATACACAGCAAAATGTATGATCCATATGCACTCTCTCTGTTTCTCTTTTTGTCTCTCTGTCTCTTTTTGTGATTGTCTCTGTATCTCTCTCTCTCACACGCATACACACACACACACGCATACACACACACTGAACTACTATATCTTCTACATATGCCAATCAGCTAAAAAAAATATTATCCAATTTTACTTTCTGTCATGTATGCGGCAAAAAATACAAGTCATTTTTTATTTTCAAAATATTAAATTGTATTCTGATGTTATTATTTTCTTTTCAAACTGCTCAAAGACCCACAATGAGTCTGATATCCACCTATTTTTTTCCATAACTAAAAATGCTAGAGATGGTTTTGTAAGTTAGTGAGCCATACATGGCCAGGAAAATATGAACTAGGTAGCAAGGAGTGGGGTTCTGGGGGAAGAAAATGGCATGAACAAGTCTGGAAAAGAATAAAGCACATGGCCCATGGTGAGAAATTTAGAAGGGCCTTCTCAGCTAATGGGGGTGTTTTTAAACATAAGTTTGCCTTAGAAAGGTTAGATCTGAGTGAAGAGACATTGAATACCCAAATGGGGTATTAGATATCTTCTGGCCCAATCACACATCCTTCCCCATCCTCATTCAACCCAGGGGGATATCGGTTTAGTTCAATAGGTTTCTGCAGTGAACCTTTCACTTCTTATATCACACTACTATTTTAGCTTGTAATAGATTTCTGTTTCCCTCCTAATCAAGTTCTTCCTTCATTTACTGATTTTTGAAACAAATTTTATCTGTCCTTTCCCCCCAAATGCAAATAAACCTCTTATTCAAAACACAAAGGAGGGGTGGAACCAGTTGTCACCCAGACCTCATCAGGGATGTCAGGTCCTTAAACATGCTTTTTGGAAGGAACATGGAGCTGCAGGATTTGGAGGTGTGACAGGAATGTAGTGTATTTTGTGCTTTTCCTCAGACGAACACCCAACATGGTTAGATGTGTCACATATAATCACCTTTGGGCTAAGAAGGCTACAGAACCAGGATCAAGAGAGTGGTGATTGGATTTTGGTGCCAACATTCAAAACATACAAGGTAATGTGCATTGTAAATCCTGTCTTTACAGAAGACCATTTAAAGAAATTATATGTTTTACATCTTTAATTTGGACACGTGATGTACACTACTGCGGGAAGCTGAATTATAGAATAATCAAACAATTCATATGAAAATAGTCATGGCATATACTGCAGAATTGGTAAATTTTGCCCATTAAGGAAAAAAGCTTGTGTCATGGTATTGATTACCCAGTTACTGGTATACATACCTCAAGAGTGAGATAAAACCCCAGAGTATCAAGGGCTAAAAATTTAATGAAGAAGGCATATGTGGCATATCTCTGCTCATCATTCACAAAGATGCTAATTATGCACTAGCCATCTTATTTCTGGGACTGACAAAATGCAAAAGGGAAATAAAAACCTACAGAAACATAAGGGTAGGTGGTATTTTTAGAAAACTCTAGGTTTTTATTCATTGGTACTATGTATTGCCATGAAATTTTCCCTAGAATAATTGTGAAAACAACCAGATATTATGTCCAAATTCTTGATATTATATTAAAGTCTGTAGACTTCCATATGTGAAGGTACTCTTAAAAACTTATAGCTAGAAATAATTTTAATTCAGCCCATATGAGATTAAGGGAACATGGTGCTGAAAAATGAAATTGTACTATTGTCAGACAGCTATAAAGGTGAAAGAATTGTTCTTCTAGATGATTAACTTGTGAGAGACAATACAATACCACCAATAATAACATACCTAAGAAAATATCATGCAAAAGAAATGCACATTCAAGCAGCTTCATTACCAGTAAGATTGTCATGCTTCATAAGAACAAACATTTCCACAAAAGAGTTTATTGCCAATAAATTTGATTGTCTTGCAGAATATCTGAGAGCAAACTGTATCATGTATCTCTTAGTAGAAGTACTGGTTTCATCTGTATGAAAAGACATAAAAATCATTTTGAAAAGCAGAAAATGGAAAAGCAAGAGATCAAGATTCAGGCAAATGGGAGTATTCTGAAATGTTTTGAACTTATGGTAATTGTACAGCTTGTTTCACTGGAGAATACTCTGTTTAATTGGAATAGTAGCTTTATGATGTTTTATTCAAGATATAAAGTTGGTTTAAAAATTACAGCCTTATTAAAGGGTGACTGTTATTTGGTTGGTACAACGTAAAAATCATTATACATGCTTATGCTTTACCTTTGTAAGTTTTAGCATTTTATTGAAAAGGATATCTAAGTGATTTGTTTAATTTAAAACTCCTATACAAATATTTTAGTTATCTAGGAACTTAGGTGGTCCTTTAAGTTTCACTAAAACTTTGAGGCTACCAATTTTAAGATCACATACATTAATTTTCAGATCAGAAGTGATGTAAATAGGTATGTATCTGTATTAGAGAACACCAGGTACTATCCCTTCCCAAGAATCTTATAGAATTTTGTGAAATATTTTTGGGAGTTGTTGAAATTCAGTTATAGAATAATTTCATCATTGAAGTGTGCCATTTTAATATACTACAGCAATATGTTCTATTCTTTTTTATACAAATATTGGCTAACCTTATATGCCTGGTCAGAAAAGACAGGTAGTACGTGGCTTTTGCCAGGTCCATGCTTTAAAGGGTTTGCAAGAGGTTAGACCAAGTGAGGAGATGTATGGCAAACAGGAGAGGAGAATTAAATGTAACATTTCTTACAAAACTTAAGTCAATTATATCTGTAGGTATATAGCTCCTACAGAGTTCTGATTATAGTTATAACTCTGGCTTCCCTATCTAAACTTAGAAATATCTTTAAAAATGTGTCCCACATTTTTCCCATCCATGCAATGGGCTGCTTATCTAGCTAAGCTAAATAATTTATAGGCATGTGAATAAGTATTACAGTTTTGGTGATTAGAGTCGTATCATACCTCCTTCTAACTTTAAGATGTTTAATAATTATTAGCTTTTGAAATGTTGTTCTTACTGTCTTTTTCATATTTTTAGAAATGTTTCATAGCATATTTTTTTCTAATTTGATGAAGCCCAATTTATAAAATTTTCCTTTTATGAATTGTGTTTTTGGTGTCAGTTCTAAGAACTCTGCTTCTAAGTCTAGGATGATGAAGATGTACCCCTGTGGGTTTTTTCTAAAATTTTTATAGTTTTACATTCTATATTTAAGTCCATGATCCATTTTGAGTTAATTTTTTAATAAGGTGTGAGATGTAAGTTGAAGTTTTCTTTTTTCTTTTTTGCCTGTAATCTCCAGTTGCTCCAGAACTATTTCTTGAAAAAGGCTATCTTTCCTACATTGAATTTCTTTAGGCCCTCATAAAAGTGAATGAAATACTGATTCATACTACAGCATGAAAGAACCTTGAACACATTATAATGAGTGAAAAATGTCATACACAAAGACAACATAACATGATTCCATTTATATGAACTGTCTGAAATAGGCAAACCCATGGAGGCAAAGTAGATTAGTGGTTGCCTATGGCTGAGAATTTGAGAGAAATGGGATAGGTTCTTGGTGGAAGGTGATTAAAATATTCTGTAATTAGTGGTTATGGATGCACAATTTTGTGAATATACTTAAAAACTAACAATTTAAAAATATGAATTATATGGCCTGTAATTATATTTCAAAAATTATACCTCAAAAAATCAGTTGGGTGTATTTGTATGATTTATTTTTGTGTTCTCTATTCTGTTATATTGCTGTACGTATCTATCAAACAAATCAGACAGATGGTTACCTCTAACCAACAAATAAAATTTACAAAACTCAAGAATAGAAGGAAAGCCTATTGTATTACACACATTTTTCCTCACTCTGTTCTTTTTTCCTTCCTAATAGTCCATGGCTCCTTCTTTTATCATTACTTTTCTGTGCAGAACACTTCCTCTTGTCATTCTTTCAGGGTAGGTTTGCTGGTGACAAATTCTCTTAGCTTTCCTTCACCTGAGACTGTCTTTATTTCTCCTTCATTCCTGAAGGATATTTTAACAGACTATAAAGGACTTTGATTGACAGTTTTTTTCTTCAATACTTGAAAAATATTTTGTCACTTCCTTCTGCCTTCTAGAATTCTGATGAGAAATCCATTATTATTTGAATTGTTTTCCTCTATATGGTAAGGTGTTGATTTTCTCTGGTTGCTTTCAAGATTTTTTCTTGATCTTTAGTCTTAAGAAGCTTAATTATGATAGGTGTTGGCAGGGATATTTTTGTGTTTGTCATGTTTTAGAATTCACTGAACTTCTTGAATACATATGCAAGAAGAGTATATGTCTTCATCCAAATTTGGGAAGTTTTTAGCCACTATTTCTTTTAATACTTTTTCAGCTCATCTCCCTCTTTCTCTCCCTCCTCTACCTATTTGACTCCAATGATACCAATATCAAATATGCTGTTATTATTCCACAGGTCCATGTTACCTCTGTTAGGTTTTTTTCTTTAAGCATATTTTCTCTCTGTTGCTCAGCTTGGGTAATCTCTTGGTTCTGTTTTCTAGTTCACTAATATTTTCCTCTGCCCCCTCCATTGTTCTCTCAAGCTCATTCACTGAGGTTTTATTATTTCAGTTAGTAGACTTTTCAATTGTAAAACTTCCATGTGGTTCTTCTTTATATTTTCTTTTCTTTGTTGAGATTTTCTATTTTTCATTTATTTCAAGTGTGTTTGTAATTGCTCATTGAAATATTTTTTTCATGGCTGCTTTAAAATCTGCCAAATAATTTTCAGCATTCTGTCATCTCAACATTGGATCTATTGATTCTGTTTTTCACTCAGTATGCTGCCTGATTTCAAATCCCATTACAAAGCTCTAGTAATCAAAACAGTGTGGTATTGGCATAAAAATAGAGACATGAATCAACAGAAATGTATGCGCATTTGTTCAACTAATTTACAACCAAGAAGCCACTAATATACAATGGGGAAAGGACAGGATCTTCAATAAATGTGATGGGAAAACTGGATAGCCCATGCAAAAGAATGAAAATGGACCACTATCTTACATCATACATAAAAATTAACTCAAAATGGATTAAAAACTTGAGTGTAAGACATGAAATCATAAAACTCCTAGAAGAAAACATAGGTGGTAAGCTTCTTGACATCAGTCTTGGTGATTTTTTTTGCATTTGATACCAAATAAAAAGTCAAAAAAATGAAAAATAATCAGGATGACGTCAAACTATTAATCACCTGCACAGCAAAGGAAGCCATCAACAAAATGAAAAGTCAATATACCAAATAGGAGAAAATATTTTCAAGTCATATATCTTATAAGGATTAATATCCAAAATATATAAAGAACTCATATAACTAAATAGCCATAAAACAAACAATCTGATTTAAAAATGGGAAGAGGGTCAGCTGCGGGGGGACCTGATGAAAGGGGTAGTTTAATCACCACAATATTGCTCATGTAATTGTAGGTTAAAGATACCAAAATAAATTGTAAAAAAAAAAATGGGAAGAGGATCTGAATAGACATTTTCCCAAAGAAAGCATATGGATGGCCAACAGGCAAATGAAAAATTGTTCAACATCACTATTCACCAGGGAAAAGCAAATCAAAGCCTCAGTGAGATGTTACATCACCTGCTAGTATATCTATTTTCAAAAAGAAGAGATAATTCCAGCAAGGGTGTGGAAAATGGAATGCTTATGCACTGTTTGTGGGAATGTAAATTGGTGCCACCTCTATGGAAAACAGTATAGCAGCTCCTCAAAAAAATTAAAAATGGAACTACCATATGATCAGCAATTCCACTTCTGGGTATTTGTCTGAATAAAACGAAAACCTTAACTTGAAAAGACATATGCACCCCCATGTTCATTGCAGCATTTACAATAACCAAGATATGGAAACAAATGTTAATCAACAGATGAATGAATATAGGAAAAGTGGTATGTGTGTGTGTATATATATATTATATATATATACATATACATACATACATGCACATACATAATTAAATATTATTCAGCCTAAATAAATCTTACTGTTTACAACAATATGAATGGACCTTGAGGGCATTAAGCTAAGTGAAATAAATCAAAGACAGAAAGGAAAATACCACATGATCTTACTTATATGTGGAATCTAAAAGACAAAACAAAACAAAAAATAAGATCATAAATTCAGAGAATAGACTAGTGTTTGCCAGAGACTGTGGGTGGGTGAAATGGGTGGAGGGAGTCAAAAGGCACAAACTTCCAGTTAAAAAATAAATAAGTCATGGATGTAATTACAGCATGATGACTTCAGTTAATAATACTATATTTCATATTTGATAGTTGCTAAGAGAGTAGATCTTAAAAGTTTTTATCACAAGAAAAAAATTCTGTAACTAGGTATGATGATGGATGTTAAGTAGATTTTTTGTGGTTATCTCACAATATATACAAATGTTGAACCATTATGTTGTATACATAAAATTAATCTAATGTTTTATGTCAATTGTACCTCAGTAAACATAAATGAATAAATACATTGTAATTTTTACCAACTTCATTTGAATGTTGTTTAGTTGCTTCAAAAATTATGTAAATAGGGTATTATAAATTGCAAAGAATATAAAATATGTTTTCAGAGGATATATTTGTAGTGAACTAAAGTAAATCTACTTTTTAGTAGCCTCTTTTTGATGCCTTGGTGACAAATGTATGTGATAAATATGTTAGAAGTTCAGTGTGTGTTTATTCACTTTTCCCCATTTATCTTTCCTTATATAACACATACCTTTTCATTCAACTGTTATTCATATTCATGAAACATTTGATATCTCTTCTTGATTACAAACAGTCCTAACTTTCAAAATGTTTAACTTTCCTTGTCTTTCATAATGAACACATGGCTCTGCTTAGGACAAGCTGAGTGTCACATTAAGTATGTCTTGAATGTGTATGGGATATGTCTAGTATCTGCCAAGGTAACTCATTTATTCTGCCCACAGTCATTTGTTTTTCCATGTACAGATTTTCCAGCTTCTTGTTTCCAGCTTTTAGTCATGGTTATATTTTTGCCAACAAAGAAATTATCCCTTCTTTAAGTAGACATTCTGTCCATTGGACATAGAAATGGAATGAGAAGTTAGCTCTGTCACCAGAGTATTCCATCACAGCTAAGGAGTTTGGTGAGAATTTCTTAACACCTGAGTTGCAAATGACATACTAGTACCCCTTGGGGCATGAGCAACCAACTCCTAAATGTACTACTAGAATTATAAGCAAATTAATTCTGCCATGTAACCCTTCTGGATGTTTGCTGAGAATCCCAGTGTGAAGGAAAGCATGCACACACACTCCACTATACTCTCCCCTATACTTTCTGAAAGGGATACATTGAGAAAGCCCAAACAAAGCCTAACAATTTGGGACTAAAAGTCATAAAGAAGATTGAATACAAATGGAAAGATTAGAGGACCCACACTCCTTTGCATACACAGATTAAGCAAACTGCCAATGCCCATGGGAAATGGAACATTCTCAAATAAAAATTATATAATTTGCAAATGATTCTTTTGGCTTAAAGTTTGAGACTTTGAAAAAATATAAGTCCATCCTAGAATAGATAGCCCAGCAAGATTTACCCCTTAGTTACATTTCAATATACATCCACTTATTAGATTCCTTACAAGTCTGTCTTGACAGTAGAACAAGAGAATGTGGAGAGTATGAGATCACTATGGACCTGAAAGTGAAGGCTGAACTGAGCTCCAAATGTGCTTTTATAAGTTGGCCAAGAGCCCACCCTGGAAAAACTGAAGAGATAGAATCTAGTGCATTATAGCTCAGCCATGATCATCAATCTTTGTTAAAGCAGAAAGTTTTGGCATAGAATAAAATAATATGAAGCTAATGAGAGATGCTGACAGAGATTCAAACATGCTAGGTCAATTGTATTTGTAGCAGGAAGTACAGTTTCACTTACAGCTGCCCTAAAACAAAAGAGGAAGAGAAACAAATCTGTAGCTATAAAAAGAAAGGAAAATAATGGTAAATTGTGTAACCAGATTGTAAGTGTTATAAGGGAATGTTTTCTATATTATTCTAGCCTTTATCTTTTTCCTAGCAAAATAAAATATGGATCTACATGTGGAAAAATGTAGGTTAACTGCACAATCATTTGCTTCTCCAAAATCCAGGCCTGCAGTTTTGGATGAAGGATACATTAGCCTCATTTGTGTCAACATCCTTAGGTTAGCACGTGAATAGTTACTACAGCTGGAAGACATTAGTGTTGTCCAAGTCAACAATTTTTCCATAAACCAGAGGGACCAGAATTTTCAGTGTTTGTTGTGACATACAAAAATTGGAATCTTAAATTCTGCTCAGGATTAAAGTGACCTAAAATGAAAGGAAATGAGAAGGATAAAAAATTGTTGAAGTGTTATAACAAGGCCATTCACTGATGGCCCATATTGGAAACAGAACCAAACAGAGAACTATGTAAGGTTCATAGGTAACTTGCTGTAAAGGGATATTGGAAAGGCTAATGGGTTTTAAATTATACTTAAAAGTTTGGTTTTGTTTGGGAAATATACGTCCTGAGATCTTTCGCTTCATTGCTGCCTGCTTTTCTGCTCAGACGCTCACATAAATCACTAGTACAATTACTCTGTCCAGGACAAGCACTCTGCTAGATTGTGGAAGTCAGCCAAGTTTAATGTCAGTACTCTCAAGTTTTCCTTTCTGCATTTCTTTACTTCCTTCTCACAGTTCCATTTTCACTTCCTTCAACGCTATTCCAACCATGGTTGAGACTTAATCCCGTGAAGCACTACATGCGAAATGTGTTTTTTTATTCAACAGTTGGTCAACACTGTCTTCAAGGAGAAAGATCCAGTGCCAGGTGCTGGGGAGAGTGAAGTAATCCAGACCTGAATTCTACATAAAGAGTCAATGATAATTGCATTTCCTTGCATCTGTCTTAAAATGTAGTATTCTGGTAGGACTTCAATATTTCATTAGAATCACTGTAGAAAAGGGAAACAGGTCAAATTTAGATGTTCTTTTTTTTTGCACATCTCATTACTGATGGTAAGGCAGAAAGATAAAATTAAAATTTTGATTTTATGATTTTTCAGGTTCAATTCAAGTGTTTTCTAGGTATAATTACTGAAAAATATGGATTAAAATGTGGATTAAAAATGTGGATGATTAATTATCACTTCACAGTAGCACAGTGCTGATAATAGTAGGCTGGGGAAATTTAAATTTTTCCCTCTTCAATAGGAAATGGTAAAGTAAAATAAAATTTATTTGTTCATAAAATATTTCAGCAAGCATTTACTGAGCACATACTACATGTCAGGTGTGGAGTTAAACTGAGTTTCAAACAAGGACACAAGTCAAGCTCCACATGTGGGTCTTTTGGAATACCTCACTATGCCATTATTGAGGGAACAGCAAAGCATTTCTATGTCTTAGCACTCATCTTTGTACCACTCTTGTTACATTTTCCCTATTTTTCCTTAAGGTATAGTGATTCATGAATGCTTCATGTTCAGTCATCTGAAAGACTAAACATGTCAACTATATCATATCAAAGACCCAGTAATAATAACAGAAACAGTTCACATTTCTTGAACATTTGATATATACCAGGTACTGTGTAAGTGCTTTATGTGCATTTATCTCATTTAATCCTACAAAACACCTATGAAGATGGCTCTGTTGTTATACCATTTGTCAGATGAAGACACTAAGTCACAGAACAGTAAGTGGCTGAGGCAGGATTTAAACTTAGACTATCTGGTTCCAGAGCTTGTACTTATAATTGTTACACTATACTGTGCTTCAAAATAGAAAAAAAATAAATCAGAAAAGGGTTAAAAGAATAGGGTAAAAATTATCCATTCCCTTCCCTCTCTTATCTCCAAATCAGGAGGATTCAACTAAAATGCTACCTCCTATGTTCATTCAGTCCCAGCAAAAAGCCAGAATTTCCTTTTCTGATTTCTCATTGCCCCATGTACTGAACTTCATTAAAGCACTTTTCACTTTCAACCTAGAATGCAGGGCTCCATGGAAACAGGGGCCAAGATTTAATATATATGATTTATTTATTTTCTACCTCAGCCACAGCCTATATTAGCACAGTGCCTTGAACAGTATAGCTGTTCATTAAATGTCTGTTAAGTGAATGAAGAGGATAAAATGGTATAACATAGATTGCTCAATGATCATATGTCTCTTTGTATCACAATATCATACATATAGTAGGAACTTAAAATTTCTTAAAACTCTTGAAAGGTACCTAAATTCATGAACCCAAATGAGTGCTTGCTCAGAGTATAAAAGCATGTTGGCTATTCTGTAAAACTTCCATGAAGGCTACCTCCATGCACAGAACATTATTCAGGCACAAGGATGCCAAAACAACAAAACATGGAATTACACCCCTCATCCTGATTCTATCCCTATCTCCCAATCTGATAAAATTTTCATAACAAATATACTTTTAGAAGTTACTATGAGTTCAGTATCTGCTATTTCTAAGCACTTAACATTCAGCATCCTGCTTAATACTTATTACAACTCTATGAAGTAAATATTTTTATTTCTAAATTATAGATAAGGAAAATCAAGCCCAGAGAGGTTAAATGACTAACTTAAGGTCATACAGCTAATAATTGGCAGAACTGGGATTCAAACCAAGGTCTCCTGATTCCAAAGACTGTGCCCTTTCTACTACATCTACTATGCCTCTCAATAGACTCAAAAGGCTCTTATTTCTGTGATCCAACCCACTTACTCAAATATCATTTCTGTAGATAGATCACAAAATTTTGTCAATTTTACAAATTTGGAGACAGCGTGGTTGTGCTTAAGAGTTCAAATGCTGGAATCATACATACCTGGGTTTGAATACAAGCTCCACCAGTAGTAAGCTATATATCTTAGGTTAAGTTACCTATCATCTCTGAGTCTCAATTTCCTCACCCATCAAAGGGGACAAAATTTAGTACTCATAGTACTGTAAGGAAAAATGAGACAATGCAAAAAGCCTCAGACATAATAAATACTGAGCAAAGGGTATTTATCTTACTACCAAAAAATAGTCCTGCCTGTTTTTCATAATAATATGAAGAGTTGATAATTTCTCAACATTTTTCTGGTAGGAAGGAGATGAAAGAGTTCTGGTAACTGTCAACTCTTTTTTATCATTTTTTAATTGAAATATGGTTTATATACAATAATATATTGGTTTTAGATGAAAACTTAATGATTGATCAATTATATACATTATCAAATGCCCAGCATAATAACTGTAGTTACCATCTGTCACCATACAAAGATAATACAAGATTATAAGCTATATTCCCTATCCTATACTTCCACACCTGTGACTGAATTATTTCGTAATTGGAAGTTTGCACCTTTTTATCCTCTTCATCTATTTGACCCATCCTTCCACCCCACATGATAACCAACCATCCATTTGTGTTTACGAGTCTATTTATGTTTTGTTTGTTTTGTTTTTCAGATTCCACACATAAGTAAAACCATATGGTATTCAACTTTCTCTGACTGACTTACTTCATTTAGCATAATAACCTGTAGGTACATCCATGTTGTTGAAAATGATAAGGTTTATTTCTTTTTTATGGCTGAATAATATTCCATTGTATATATGTACCTCATCATTTTTATCCATTCATTATTGATGGACACATCAGTTGCTCCATATTATGACAATTGTAAATAGTGTTGCAATAAGGGTTCGCATATCTTTTCCAATTAATTATTTTGTTTTCTTTGGGTAGAGTCCCAGAAGTAGAAGTGCTAGGTCATATGGTATTTCCATTTTTAGTTTTTCAGGAAACATCCATACTGCTTTCCATAGTGGCTGTACCGGTTTGTGGTCTGATCAGCAGTGTATAAGGGTTCCCTTTCCTCCATATCCTCCCCAACACTTGTTATTTCTTTGCTTGCTCATACTAGCCATTCTGATTGGTGTGAGGTGATATCTTGTAGTTTTGATGTGCATTTCCCTGATGATTAGTGATGTGGAGCATCTTTTCTCGTGCCTGGCAGCCGTCTGTATGTCTTATTTGGAAAAAGAACTATTCAGATCCTCTGCCCATTTTTTAATTGTATTATTTGTTTTTTTGGTGTTAAGTAGTATGAGTTCTTTATATATTTTAGATATTAGCCACTTATCAGATATATTATTTGCAAATATATATTTATCAAAGTAGGTTTCCTTTGATGGTTTCTTCTGCTGTGCAGAAGTTCTTTAGTTTGATGTAGTCCCACTTGTTTTTGTTTTTGTTTCCCTTGCCTGTGAAGACATATCCACAAAAATTTTCTAACGTTGATGTTCAACAGTTTACTGCCTATGTTTTCTTCCAGGACTTTTACGGCTTCAGGTCTTATATTTTGGTCTTTAATTCATTTGGAGTTTATTTTGTGGTATAAGACAGTGATCAAGTTTCATTCTTTTGCATGTATCTGTCCAGTTTCTCAACACCATGTCTTGAAGACTGTCTTTTCCTCATTTTACATTCTTGCCTTCTTTGTCATATATTAACTATATATGCATGGGTTTACTTCTGGACTCTCTATCCTGTTCCATTGTTCTGTATATCTGTTCTTGTATCAGTACCAAACTGTTTTGACTATTGTAGATTTGTAGAACAGTTTGAAATCAGAGAGCATGATACCTCCAGTTTTATTCTTCTTTCTCAAACTTGCTTTGGCTGTTCCAGAGTCTTGTGGTTCCATACAAATTGTAGGATTATTTGCTCTAGTCAGTGAAAAATGACATTGGTATTTTGATAGGGATTACGCTAACTTTGTAGATTGCTTTGGACAGTATGGCCATTTTAACAATATTAATTATTCCTAACAGTGAGCATGGAATAGATTTCCATTTATTTGTGTCATCTTCAGTTTCTGTCATTAACGTTTTATAGTTTTCAGAGTACAGGCCTTTCACCTCCTTGGTTAGATTTATTCCTAGGCATTTTATTCTTTTGTTGCAATTGTAAATGGGATTCTTTTCTTAATTTCTTTTCTGCTAGTTCGTTATTTGTATATAGGAACATAACACGTTTCTGCACATTGATTTTGTATCCTGCAACTTTATTGAATTCATTTATTAATTCTAATAGTTTTTTGGTGGAACCTTTAGGGTCTTCTACATATAATATCATGTCATCTCCAAATACTGACAATTTTACTTCTTCCTTACAAATTTGGATGCCTCTTTTTCTTGTCTAATTGCTGTGGCTAGGACTTCTGGAACTATGTTTAATGAAGTGGTGAGAGTGGGCATTCTTGTTTTTTGTTCTTGATTTTAGAGGAAAAGCTTTTAGCTTTTCACTGTTGACAATGATGCTAGCTGTGGGTTTGTCATATATGGCCTTTATTATGTTGAAACATGTTCCCTCTATCCACTTTGTTGAGAGTTTTTATCATTAATGGATGTTAAACTTTGTCAAATGCTTTTTCAGCATGTATTGAGATGATCTTATGGTTTTTATCCTTTATTTTGTTAATGTGGTATATCACATTGATTTACTTGAAGTTATTGAACAATCCCTGCATCCCTAAGATAAATCCTACTTGATCTTAGTGAATGATCTTTTCAATTTATTTTTGAATTCAATTTTCTAATATTTTGTTAAGTATTTTTGCATCACTTTTCATCAGGGATATCATTCTGTAATTTTCTTTTTTTGTCATGTTCTTTTCTGGTTTTGGTGCCAGACTGGTCCTGGCCCCATAAAATGAATTTGGAAGCTTTCCTTCCTCTTCAATTTTTTTGTAATAGTTTGAGTAGGAGAAGCATTCTCTTCTATAAATGTTTGATAGAATTTACCTGTGAAGCCATCTGGTCCTAGGCTTTTGTTTGTAGTTACCTGATTACTGATTCAATTTCATTACTACTAAATAGTCTGTTCAAATTTTCTATTTCTTCGTGATTCGGTCTTGAAAGATTGTATGTTTCTAGGATTTATTCAAATGTACCCAGATTTCTAAGAATTTATCCATTTCTTCTAAGTTGTTCAATTTGTTGGCATTTAATTTTTCATGACACTCTCACAATCATTTATGTTTCTGTGGTATCAGTTGTAACTTATCTCCGTGTCTGATTTTATTTGAGTCCTCTCTTTTTTTCTTAATGAGTCTAGTTAAAATTTATCAATTTTGTTTATCTTTTCAATTAGCGAGTTCTTATTTTCACTGGTCATTTATATTGGTTTTTTAGTCTCTATTTTATTTATTTCTGCTTTGATCTTTGTTATTTCCTTTATTCTCATAATTCTGGGCTTTTTTATTCTTTTTCTAGTTTCTTTAAGCATAAGGTTAAATTATTTATTTGAGATTTTTCTTGTTACTTGAGATTGGCCTGTATTTCTGTAAACTTCACTCTTAGGACTGCTTTTCCTGCATCCAAAAGATTCTGTACCATTTTGTTTCTATTTTCATTGTTCTCCAAGTATTTCTTAATTTCTTCTTTGATTTCTTTGATAACCCTTTGGTTGTTCAGTAGCATGTTGTTTAGCCTCCTCCATGTCTTTTGTGATTTTTTTTTCTTGTAATTGATTTCTAGGTTCATAAAATTATGTTTAGAATAATTACTTGGTATGACTTCAACCTTAAAATTGTTGAGACTTATTTTTTGGCCTAACATGTTATTCTGGAGAATGTTCCATATGAACTTGAAAAGAATGTTTATTCTACTGTTTTTTAGATATAGTGTTCTGTGTACATCTCATAATTCCTTTTGCTTTCATGTGTCATTCAAATCCACTGTTTCCTTGTTGATTTTTTGTCTGGATGATCTGTCCATTGGTATAACTGAGTTAAAGTTAAATTTCCCTACTATTATTGCATTACTCTCAATTTCTCCCTTTATGTCTATTAATGCTTGTTTTATATATTTAGATGTTCCTATATATTTAGATAGGTGAATAGATTTTTGCAAATGTTATTGGATTGAACCCTTTATCATTATGCACTGCCCTTCTTTGTGTCTTACTACAGTCTTTTTTCTGAAGTCTATTTATTTAATATAGGTATTGCTGCCCCGTTTTTTTTAACTTCCATTTGCATGGAATATCTTTGTCCATCCCTTCAATTTCAGTGTTTGTGTGTCTTTAGGTCTAAAATGAGTCTCTTGTGGGAAGTATATAGCTCATACTGTTTTTCTATCCTTTCAGCCATCCTATGTTTTTTGACTGGAACATTTATACCATTCACATTTAGAGTAATTATTGATAGGTATGTAGTTATTGCCATTTTGTTAATTGATTTCTGGTTATTTTGATAGTTTTTCTCTGTTCCTTTCTTCTCTTGTTCCCTTCCTTGGTGAATGATGACTTCCTTTAGTGTTATGATTGGATTCCTTTCTCTTTGTGTGTGTGTATCTTTTATAGGTTTTTAGTTTGGGGTTATCATGAGGTTCACATATGACATCCTACATATATACCTGTCTCTCCTAAGTTGATGATCACTTAAATTAAAATGCATTCTAATAACACATATTTACTCCCCCTCCTCCTCATTTTATGAATATGATATCCTATTTTACACCACTTTATTTAGTGATTCCCTTAACTAAATTTTAGATATAAGTGATTACACTACTTTTGTCTTTTTGACCTTCATACTAGCTTTACCAGTGAAATTTTTACTTTCATATTTTTCTTTCTTCTAGTTAGAGTCTTTTCTTTTCCTCTTAAAGAAGTTCCCTTAACATCTCTTGTAAGGCCAGCTTAGTACTAGTGAACTCTTTTAACTTTGTTATCTTTGAAGCTCTTTATCTCCCCTTCCAACCTAACTGGTAATCTTTCTTGGTAGAGTATTCTTGGTTGGAGGTTTTTCTCTTTCAGCACTTTGAATATATCATGCCACCTCTTCTTGCCTGTAGAGTTTCTGCTGAAAAGTCACCTGAGCTTTATGGGGTTTCCCTTGTAGGTAACTCATTGCTTGCTGCTTTTAAACTTCTCTATTTGTCTTTGACCTTTGAAATTTTAATTATAATGTGTCTTTATCCACACCTCCTTGGGTTTATCTTGTTTGGGGTTCTCGCTGTAGTTCCTGGACCTGGATATCTGTTTTCTTCCCTAGGTTAAGTAAGTTGTCAGCTATTATCAGCTATTATTTCTTCTAATAAGTTTTCTACTATTTTCTTTCTCTCTTCTCTTTCTGGGACTCCTATAATGCAAAGGTTGGGACATTTCATATTGTCCCAAAGCTCCCTTCAAGTATCCTCGTTTCTTTTTATTCTTTTTTCCTTCTGCTGTTCAGCTTGAGTGCTTCCCATTATTTTGTCTTCCAAATCACTGATCCATTCTTCTAAATCCTCTAACCTGATGTTGAGTCCCTCTAGTGTATTTTTTACTTTGTTTATTGTATTTTTCATCTCTGGTTCATTTTACATTTTCTGTCTCTTTGTAGAGGTTCTTACTAAGTTCCTCCAGTCTTCTCTCAAATCTGGTGAACATCTTTATAATCATTAATTTGATCTTTATCCAGTAGATTGCTTAAGTCTGTTTCATTTAGTTCTTTTTCTCAAATTTTGTCGTGTTATTTTGTTTCAAGCATATTCCTCTTTCTCCTCATCTTGTTTGACTTTCTATGAATTAGTAGAAGGACTATTTCTTCCTGCCTTGAAGGATTGGCCTTGTATAGGAAATGTAAGGTCCCATGAGTAGACTGCATATGGCTGGTGGTTTTGACTGGATGTCTGGAGGCCTAGTGAGCATGAGCCAGAGGTATCCTTGTGTCAAGGTTCAGTACATGGTTGGAATGGGGTGCAGTCACAAGTGCTCAATCAGATGGGGTGCAGTCACAAGTGCTCAATCAGAGGGATTCCTGAGTGGACACTGATTGGTTGTACTCTTGTAGGGAGGAAGCAGGCCAAGCATGGTTTCCAGTAGAGCCCCGCCTTCTCAGCTACTGGCTCTGTGCTCATATTCCCCTATGGCTGCTGGCTCCAAGTCCAAGTATGTAATACAGCAGTGCTCAGGCCCACAGCAATAACTGGCTCCAGGGAAGCCCCACCTCCACAGCTACTGGGTGGGAACCTACAATACAGCAGTGGCCAGGGTGCATTCTCTAGGTGTCAGCAGTGACTGGCTCTGTGCCCTCAGGGAAGCTGCAGCCTGAATGAGCTCTCCAGCTGATGTGTCTCGGTTTGGGCAGGGGCTGGGAAGCCACCAGACCAAATCTGAAATTAGTGTGTGCACCCCAATCATGCTCAATGTGGGGAAGGAGTGAAAAAAATGGCAGTGCCTCAGTTCCATAAATCATTTTTTTCACTTATAGTCCAGATGTACTTTAAAGTGTTGCTTTTTTTCTATGCCCCAGAAAAGGTAATCTATGTTCAGGTCCGTCAGAGATATCCCTCCTCTCTGAAGGATGGTGAACTGGCGATAATGTTCCCTCATTTACCATGTCTGCATCTATCCTGCCATTTTTTAATTAATTTTTCTATTCCTTCTTGTGCAGAAGATGCTCATTCAGTCCTCAGTTCTTCCTCAAGATGAATTGATCTGTGTGTAAGTATAGATTTGGTATGAATAATGGTAGAGGTAGGTTCAAACTCTCTCTTTGCCACCATCTTCCCAGAACTCTTGGTAACCATCAGTTCTTACAAGCCAGTGGCAAAAGAAAATGTAGTCAATTCTGCTGAATGAGAAAGTGGAAGTAAGATAAGTGCCTTCCACCAGAAGGCAGGGAGAACAACGGCCACTATTAAATTAGCCCCCATGCTATGGCTGGTAAAGCGATCATGGATTATCAGTCCTTAAGTCTAGACTCCAGACTATACCTGGTTCCAGTACACAAGAGGGCTTGCTTAAATAGTGATTGGGGATTTCTCTAGCCTAAACTGAATTTGAATTGAGACATGGTCTCTGACTTCTCCAAAAACAACTTCAGTTTTTCTCTCTACTGAAGAGGAAACATTTACTGGGAATAAGAGACCTATTTTACCAAGATTCAAAGATATATGGTGAATTCATGGTGGGTTTACAAAAAAAGTAGATTGTAAAAGTACAAATCGAAGCATGGTAAAAAAAAAACAGTCTCTGTTCACTCATCTTAAGCTATCTGTAGCGCAGGTGCTCACAAGAAATTTTGAATTGCTCCTTATATTCACCCTCTGTTGTCTCCATTTCGAAGAAGTGTTTTTTTTAATACTGGAATTCTTCAATATAGGATTGCTTGATCAGAGTCATTTCTAGGCAGGAATTATAAAATCTGTATGTATTACCTAAATCTAAAACTTACCAAATGTGACAATTTTGGTTTCAGAGAACTGCTTGACTAGTTATTTCCTCATATGGGGCATTCGACAATAATCTAAAAACTGAGGGGTTGGGTTACATACTCTCCAGAGGTTTTTTGAGCTCCAAATTTCCATTCTTTGGTAATGGAGAGTTACATTCTGTGAAGTGTCTACACAAGCTGTAAAGCATCTGGTAGGGTTTAAGAGAGCAACAACTGGCCTTCATCCTTTATGATGTCTCTTTGTGCTTTGTGCTGGTAAATGATGTTTTCATGGCTAGCTCTTCTGACATTGAGAAATTCCACAAGGCTCCAAGGTTCAGGATTTCCAAATAAACTCTTAATTTTGTCCATATAATTGCTTAATAAACTCACAGATGCATGAGAGAAAATTCAAGTAATCATCTGTTAGTGATTTGTACTTTGGCAAATATAATAATTGAAAATGAGGCAATGGCACAGTCAATGGCATTAAATTTTAACAAGGTACATATAGACTGTCTTTAAACTGGGAATTAGAGGTCATATTCCAAATTATAGCCAATTATTCTTATCTCTAAGTATGATACAAGTTTTCAGAAATAACTACTTGATTTTCTCTGTGTGCTAAATACTTTCATTACTTCAAACAAAACTTAATTATTTTCTCCCAAGAGTTAATGAATTTTAAAAATTATACTTACCATATACATGGGGGAAAATGATGAAATTCTTGCTAAAATATCAGCTTATGTGTTTAAAACTTTATGGTAGCAGTTTCAAAAATTAAGAAAATTTTGACACCAATAAAATTAGTCATTATTGCATAGAGGAAACAATGGATAACATGAAGTAAAGAGAAATAAATAATATATTCTATGAGAGAATCAGTATTAAAAAATCTTGACAGAGAGAAACATTGAGTAAAATCTAACATGAGAGAATATAAAGAGTATAAATATAAAATTCTGCACATAAGTACAAAAAGCCAATGCTACAAGAGCAGAATCAAAGAAGGATTAGCTTACTAGCACTATGTGTAAAAAGAGTGAATGTTTTAGTGGCTGTAAGATCAATATGATTCAACAGGATCAGCCAAAAAAAAGGAGAGGGGGAAGATGGCGACGTGAACAGACTGGCAGAAAAATTCCTCCCAAAATTATATTTATTCACAAAAACACAGCAAATACAACTATCCCTAAAAGAGAGACCAGAATACACAGGAAAGTGCACAGTGTACAGGTACACCTGAGAGAACTCGGCAGCCGGTGAGGCGGACAAGATACAGAGCCACAACCTGGCGGGAACGAGTTCTCCTCCCCCCCAGAGCTCCGGCAGTCAGACACTCCGGAGAGAGGACTTGGCACACAGCGAGGCAGGACAGAGCCGCGACTCAGCGAGACCCAAGTGCTCCTCCACCCCAGCACTCCAGCGGGAGTCCCGGCAAGGCGGGTAAGATACGGAGCGCTCCAGTGGGAGGAAAGGATTCAAAGCTGGGAGGGAGTGGAAGTCTGCGCCGGGAGCGCCGACACACACCCTGCAGTGTAGCAGAGATTGGAGAGACAGAGGGCACAGGGTACCAGCCGGGAACATGCAGGATGCCCACGGCAGGCTCCGGGAAGGAAAAAGAAAGGAAAAAAAAGGGAAGAGAAGCGCGCGCTCTTTCTCAGCGGTCTTAAAGAGACAGGAGCCCAGTAGAGGGGCCGGATAGCAACGCAAACTGAGCCCAGCACGCTGGGAGTCCTGGGGAGCTTTGGATCCCTTAGCTGGTGACTGGGAAAGGGTGGCTGCTATTAAGAACCCCACAGAGGTCAACAGCTTCCCATTCATTCCCAACACAGCCAGAGCTATAAAGGGCCTTGCGGAGCCTCATGGCCATGGCTCTGGAATAGTGGAGCAACAGCGCCACCTACAGCATTCACACAGAACCCACTCTCAGTGGCTTTTTTTTTCTTTTAAGTTATTGTTTTTCTCCCCTTTCTTTTCCTTTTTTTCTTTCCCTCTCTTTCAACAGCCTCCCATTCATTCTCACCCCAGCCACAGCTTAAAAGGGGCATGGGGAGCGACGTGGCCACGGCTCTGGAATAGTGGAGCAATAGCGCCACCTACAGCATTCACACAGAAACAACCCCGGGTGTGCGTGTTGGTTTTTTTTCTTTGTTTTTTTTGTTTTTGTTTTTTTTCTTTTACATGTTGCTGCTTTTTCTTTAACTTTTTTTTCTTTTCCTTTTTCTCTCTCTCTTTTTACTTTTTTTATTAGTAGAAGTATTTTTTCTCTTTCCTTTCTTTTTTTCTTTCTCTCCTCTCTTCCCTTTCCTTTTTAAAGTCATAAAGAGCCCAGTGGACATACGTGACAACTACCAACAACTAATTCTATAGTCATGAGAAGACAGAAGAATATGATACAGACAAAGCATCACACAAACACCACACCAGAGAGAGAATCTGAAAGAATGGACATGCATAGTCTTCCAGAAAAAGAATTCAGAATAAAAGTCATAGCCATGCTGATGGATCTACAGAAAACTGTGCAAGAGCTGAGGGAGGAAGTGAGGGAAGTGAGGAAAGACAATGCAGAAATGAGACAAGCCATCAAAGGGCTCAACAGCAGATTGAATCAGGTTCAAGACACGATCAAGGAATTGCAAGACAGGGAACAGGAATACAAAGAAGCTGAAGGAGAGAGATAAAATAATATCTAAGAATGAAAGAATATTAAGAGAACTATGTGACCACTCCTAATGGAACAATATTCACATAATAGGAGTACAAGAGGAAGAAGAGACAGAAAAAGGGATAGAAAATTTCTTTGAAGAAATAATTGCTGAAAACTTCCCCACGCTGGGGAAGGAAATAGTCTCACAGTCCACGGAAGCCCACAGATCTCCCAACACAAGGGACCCAAGGAAGACAACACCAAGACACATAATAATCAAGATGGCAAAGATCAAAGATAAAGACAGAGTATTAAAGGCAGCTAGAGAGAGAAAAAACATCACCTACAAAGGAAAACCCATCAGACTATCATCAGACTTCTCAACAGAAACCTTAGAGGCCAGAAGAGAATGGCATGATATATTTAATGTAATGAAACACAAGGGCCTCGAACCAAGAATATTGTATCCAGCATGATTATCATTTAAATATGACGGAGGGATTAAACAATTTCAAGACAAAAGAAAGTTGAGAGAGTTTGCCTCCCATAAACCACCACTACAGGATATCTTAAACAGACTGCTCTAGAGGGAAACACCCCTAAGGCTAAAAAGATGTCACCAGAGAAAATAAAATCATAGCAAAGAAAGCAGACCATCCAAATACCAACAAAAGGCAAAGAATAAAACACTTAATATATAAATAAAGGAGGAGGAAGAATAGGAAGGGAGAGATAAAGAAACATCAGATGGCGTTCACATTAACTTAACAGGAAAGTTAAGTTAGATTCTCAAATAGTAAAGAAGCAGCCCTTGAACCTTTGGTAACCACGAATCTAAAGCCAGCAATGGCAATAAGTACATATCTATCAATAATCACCCTAAATGTAAACGGACTGAATGCACCAATCAAAAGACACAGAGTAAGTGAGTGGATAAAAAAGTAAGACCCATCTATATGCTGCTTACAAGAGACTCACCTCAGACACAAAGATATACACAGACTAAAAGTGAAGGGACGAAAAAAAATATTTCAAGCAAACAACAAAGAGAAAAAAGCAGGTGTTGCAGTACTTGTATCAGAAAAAATACACTTCAAAACGAAGAAAGTAGCAAGAGATAAAGACGGACATTACATAATGATAAAGGGGTCAGTCCAACAAGAAGATATAACCATTATAAACATATATGCTCCCAACACAGGAGCATCAGCATATGTGAAACAAATACTAACAGAAGTGAAGGAGGAAATAGACAGCAATGCAATTATTTTAGGAGACTTTAACACGCCACTCACTCCAAAGGATAAATCAAACAGGCAGAGGATAAGTAAAAACACAGAGGCACTGAACAACACACTAGAACAGATGGACCTAACAGATATCTACAGAACTCTGCACCCAAAAGCAGCAGGATACACATTCTTCTCAAGTGCACATGGAACATTTTCCAGAATAGACCACATTCTAGGCCACAAAGAGAACCTCAGTAAATTCAAAAATATTGAAATCCTACCAACCAACTTCTCAGATCACAAAGGTATAAATCTAGAAATAAATTTCAGAAAGAAATCAAAGAGGCTCACAAATACATGGAGACTTAACAACATGCTCCTAATTAATCAATGGGTTAACGACCAAATCAAAACAGAAATCAAAGCATATATAGAGACTAATGACAACAACAACACAAAGCCACAACTTCTGTGGAACGCAGCGAAGGCAGTCTTAAGAGGAAAGTACATTGCAATCCAGGACCATTTAAAGAAGGAAGAACATTCCCAAATGAACAGTCTAAGGACACAATTATTGAAATTGGAAAAAGAAGAACAAATGAGGCCCAAAGTTACCAGAATGAGAGACATAATAAAGATCAGAGAAGAAATAAATAAAATTGAGAAGAATAAAACAATAGAAAAAATCAATGAAACCAAAAGCTGGTTCTTTGAAAAAATAAACAAAATAGATAAACCCCTAGCCAAACTCCTTAAGAGAAAAAGAGAATCTACACACATAAACATAATCACAAATGAGAAAGGAAAAATAACGACGAACCCCACAGAAATACAAAGAATCATAAGAGAATATTACGAGCATCTATATGCTACCAAGCTCCAAAAACTAGAAGAAATGGACAACTTCTTAGAAAATTACAGCCTTCCAAGACTCACCAAGCAGGAAACAGAAAACTAAACAGACCAATCACCAGCAATGAAATTGAATCAGTAATCAAAAAACAACCCAAGAACAAAATCCCTGGACCTGAAGGATTCACCTCTGAATTCTACCAGACATATAGAGAAGAAATAACACCGATTCTTCTTAAAGTTTTCCAAAAAATAGAAGAGGAGGGAATACTTCCAAACTCTTTCTATGAAGCCAGCATCACTCTAACACCAAAACCGGGCAAAGACCTCACTAAAAAAGAAAATTACAGACCAATATCCCTGATGAATGTAGATGCAAAAATGCTCAACAAAATATTAGCAAACCGAATTCAAAAATACATCAAGAGGATCATACACCATGATCAAGTGGGATTCATCCAAGGGATGCAAGGATGATACAACATTCGAAAATCCATCAACATCATCCATCACATCAATAAAAAGAAGAACAAAAACCACATGATCATCTCCATAGATGCGGAGAAAGCATTTGACAAAATTCAGCATCCATTTTTGATTAAAACTCTCAACAGAATGGGTATAGATGGCAAGTACCTCAACATCATAAAGGCTATATATGAGAAACCCACAGCTAACATCATACTTAATAGCGAGAAGCTGAAAGCTTTTCATCTAAGATCGGGAACAAGACAGGGGTGCCCACTCTCTCCACTGTTATTCAACATAGTACTGGATGTCCTAGCTATGGCAATCAGACAAAACAAAGACATACAAGGCATCCAGATTGGTAAAGAAGAAGTCAAATTGTCACTATTTGCAGATGATATGATACTGTATATAAAAAACCCTAAAGACTCCACTCCAAAACTACTAGAACTAATATCTGAATTCAACAAAGTTGCAAGATATAAAATTAACACACAGAAATCTGTTGCTTTCCTATACACTAATGATGAGCTAACAGAAAGAGAAATCAGAAAAACAATTCCTTTCACAATTGCATCTAAAAGAATAAAATACCTAGGAATAAACCTAACGAAGGAAGTTGAAGACCTGTAATCTGAAAACTACAAGACACTCCTAGGAGAAATTAAGGAAGATACTAACAAATGGAAATGCATCCCATGCTCTTGGCTAGGAAGAATAAATATTGTCAAAATGGCTATACTACCTAAAGCAATCTACAGATTCAAGGCAATCCCTATCAAACTACCAACAGCTTTCTTCAATGAACTGGAACAAATAATTCTAAAATTCATATGGAACCAGAAAAGACCCCGAAGAGCCAAAGCAATCCTGAGAAGGAGGCATCAAACAGGGGGAATTACGCTCCCTGACTTCAAGCTCTACTACAAAGCCACAGTAATCAAGACAATTTGGTACTGGCACAAAAACAGTCCCACAGACCAGTGGAACAGAATAGAAAATACAAACATTAACCCAAACATTTACAGTCAATTAATATTTGATAAAGGAGCCTTGGATATACAATGGGGAGATGACAGCCTCTTCAGCAGCTGGTGTTGGAAAAACTGGACAGCTACATGTAAGAGAATGAAACTGGTCTACTGTCTAACCCCATACACAAAGGTAAACTCAAGGTGGATCAAAGACGAATGTAAATCATGAAACCATAAAATTCTTAGAAAAAACATAGGCAAAAATCTCTTGGACATAAACATGAGCAACTTCTTCATGAACATATCCCCCCGGGCAAGGGAAACAAAAGCAAAAATGAACAAATGGGACTATATCAAGTTGAAAAGCTTCTGCACAGCAAAGGACGCCATCAGTAGAAGAAAAATACATCCTACAATATGAGAAAATATATTCATAAATGATGTATCTGATAAGGGGTTGACATCCAAAATATAGGAAGAACTCACGCACCTTTACAAACAAAAAGCAAATAACCCAATTAAGAAATGGGCACAGGATTTGAATAGACACTTCTCTAAAGAAGAAATTCAGATGGCCAACAGGCACATGAAAAAATGCTCCACATCGCTAATCATCAGAGAAATGCAGATTAAAACCACAATGAGATATCACCTCACAGCAGTCAGGATGGCCAACATCCAAAACACAAACAACAAATGTTGGCGAGGATGTGGAGAGAGGGGAACCCTCCCACACTGCTGGTGGGAATGCAAATTAGTTCAACCATTGTGTAAAGCAGTATGGAGGTTCCTTCAAAAACTCAAAATAGAAATACCGTTTCACCCAGGAATCCCACTCCTAGGAATTTACCCCAAGAGTGCAACAGCCCAGATTCAAAAAGACAGATGCACCCCTATGTTTATTGCAGCACTATTTACAATAGCCAAGAAATGGAAGCCACCTAAGTGCCCATCAGTAGATGAATGGATTAAGAAAATGTGGTACATATACGCAATGGAATATTACTCAGCCATAAGAAAAAAACAAATCCAGCATTTGCAACAACATGGATGGAGCTGGAGGGTATTATGCTCAGTGAAATAAGCCAGGCCGAAAAAGATAGGTATCAAATGATCTCACTCATATGTGGAGTATAAGAACAAAGAAAAAAAACTGAAGGAACAAAACAGCAGCAGACTCACAGAACCCAAGAACGGACTAATAGTTACCAAAGGGAAAGGGACTGGGGAGATGGGTGGGAAGGGTGGGATAAGAGGGTAAAAGGGGCATTACGATTAGCAGACATAGGGTGGGGGGGCACGGGAAGATCTGTACAGCTCAGAGAAGACAAGTAGTGATTCTCACCTCACTACACTGATGGACAGTGACTGTATGAAGGGGGTAGTTTAATCATCACAATATTGCTCATGTAATTGTAGGTTAATGATACTAAAATAAAATAAATTGTAAAAAAAAAGGAGAGGGATCTTAGTCTGCATTAAGAGATTTTACATAAATAGAACTCTGAGTTCAAGTCTGGAATCCAGTTTAACACATATACAGGCAATGGGTGAAGAAACTTGAAAGCTCACTGTGATATGGTTCTGCTTAGTTGTCCAATATTATCTTTTGTTATGTATCCACATAACACTCCAGCCAAGATTCTTCACTCCAACCATGCTGACCAACTAACAATTGCTGAAACATTCCTTGTTCTCTCATACTTTCTACACTGGTTTTGTTTCTCATCTGAAGTGCATCATCACTCTTTGTAAACATTTTATAGTATCCCCACCCCACTTCAGGTTGTGGTTTGTTCCTGTTAGCACCATATGCTTACTTCCATCACACTACTTACTGCACTGCTGTTGATTTTTTTCTCTCTATCCCTACCTAGAGCTTTTTGAAGGCAGGGACTGGATCTTATTCATTTTAAATTCTTCAGCATCCAGAAAAGTGCCTGATACACAGCAAGTGCTGAATAAACTACTTTAAATAATAAGAAACATAAATGAACAGCTAAAGGACATTAGCTGCTTTGCCTGAGACATAGAAGAGGTTGGAATGAAGTACTTACCTTCAAATATTTCAAGTTCTGTCATTGAAAAATGAGCTAAAATTATTTTCTTCAGCCTCAGAGAGCAAAGCAAGAACTAGTATATTGAAGTTACAAAGATGTATGGAGTTTTACTTCCATATAAATATTTCCCACCAAAATTAATATTTCCTTATAGTATAATAAGTTTTTCATCCATAGAAGATCAAGCCATGACTGGACATTTCAAGGGCATGGGAAGGTATGTTCAAGCATTATGCAGAGAGTTAATAGTTAAAGTTCTTCTAGCCTCTATACTTCTAAGTTCTTAAACCTCTATAGTAAGGATCAAATCAATTAGATTCTAGTCCTGGTTCTGTGATTTTACTAGCTGGACAATCTTAAGATACTAAACCTCTCAGTGTCACAGGTTCCTTATCTATGATATGACAGGGTTGGACTAAAATGTTGCTTCCAACCAAAAGTATTTATACTTTAAAAAATATATTGCCATTTCCTCTCATTTGATCCTTGCAACATCCCTCTGAGTTGGTGGAAAGGTACTGCTACTCTATTTGGCAATTTAGAAGACTATACCCCAGAAAAATTATGTGATTTGCCCAAGATTTAATGTTCTTTCCACCACACCATGTAGAATTTAAATCTGATACATTATGGCCAGTTTAATAATCTTTTTGAAATCCAGATATCCATGTTAACATCCATGGAAGGAAACCAAATCCACCATGGCATGTTTTAACTTACCATTAGCAAAAATATACTATGAAATTCCTGGAAAAATTTGGGCATGAAATGTCCCACCCAAACCACATAGTCCCAGTCTGTTATCTGCGTGAGCAAATAAAAACTTGAATAAAAGGAGATTAAAAACCTAAATGAAAGCCAAAAAAAAAGTGGTTATGCCTATTCCTTAAGACCTGCCCATGAATCAATATTAGGAACAGCATTTAGGAGTTACAGACAAAATCCTGCATACTTGGAAAAAATCCGTCATTTAATTTTTTACCTATGTCAAAACACTTGACTAGAGAGACTTGTTTCAATTTTTTAATTATAGTGCCTTTTAACCATGATGACAAATTAAAATCTAATGAGGTTCATTATTCGACCTATGGAAAATCCATTTGTTTTCACTATATTGAGAACACAGTGTAAAGTATAGAGATAACTGTGAATACAAGGCAAGGAAAATCACTACACCAAGACATCTGTTGTTCATTGAACAGTTGAGTCAGTTCATTTTCTTCCAAAATAAGCAGAATATTTTTTGTCTCCTGTAACTATTGAAAATAATAGCTGCTGTCAAAACTATATCAATGGAAGGACATGGTGCTTCTCCAACTATTTCATTTTGCAAGGTATATTTAGTGTACTGCTAACTTTTTCATTTGAGGATCTCTTTTTGTTTATTCTGAATATTGAAAAGTGAGCTCCAATGCTATAGTAGTTTTCCTGAATTTATGTTGTTGTGACAGGAATCTGGGCATTGTCCTCAGTGAGGTAATACATTCACTTAGGAAAATGAAAATTAATTTCTTCTTAATGAAGAAGTATGCATAATTTGGGGCATGCCATCAATTGATGTTTAACAACATATCTCTGAAAATATCACATTAACCTTCTGTTAAAATCATAGGTAACTCCCAAGTCTAAGCAGTTTCTGAATCTTCAGATTGTGTCGGTTTCTGACAACTTTTCCACCAAAATCAAAATCAAGTTCATTCTTTCACCCTAGTGTGTATACTTCTCTTTAACATCTCAGTTTTAGTTTGCTCCTTCTTTAGAAGTGTCAATAATGTGAAAGAGTTATTAGAAAAAAAGACAGATAAAATTCATAAGCTACTCAAATCACTCTGGCTCTGGAAATGCCTCAGATAATTAACATCACATCTTGATATATAGCAAATGTAATTTTAAAAATGGGCTCAAATATGAAGACTCTTTGGCTAATTTTCATTACTGTTTCATAAATATTTTTTGTGTCATCAATTATGTAAGAATGACAAAGGTCTAAATTATGAAGTACTTTAGATTGGTAAATCTTAGAAGTTCTAAAGCAAGAGCTATAGACATAGATGTGGCAAAAATTCCTATTCATTTCATTACTAAACCCAAAAAGCAAGGTCTGCATATGGAATGAGGTCATTTTGTACTACAACTTAATTGTAGACAAATATGGCATTCATTTGAAAAACTTAAATGTCATTGGCTTTTTACAATCCTTACTCACGTGGTCCCAATTTATGCTGCTTGTTGTTGCTATTGCTGTTTTTTTTTTTTTTTTTAGTTTTCCATTTGATCGTATTATGAGTTTCCTTATTGGCAGAAAGCAATTAGAAAGAAAGAGATTTGAGCAAAGGATATTTTTACACATCAAATGGAAAGTTCTCTTCACGAAGTAATAAGAGAATGTTATTCAATTTATCGTTAGAACTTCAAATTCAGTTTTCTAAGTACTAGGTGTCACAAATTCTGCATTTGGTTTTAACAATTTCTTAGGTGTAAAGCCCTTGGTGCTTGAGTACTCTTGAGCTTGTTAGAATCTAGTAAATTAAGCTTTTTGTAAAATTGTTATTCACGTTTTCATGAAATGTTCAAAAATAACTTTCCTACAATTACTACAGTTATCAATGATGTCCCATTTTTAATAAGTGAGATTTTTTGCAGCACTAACAGAAAGATGATTTTATATTCAAGTAACACACCATAACCATACAGGGATTTTTTCTTAATTCATTTTTTATGAAGAGTAACTTACTTTATTTTCCAGCAAAGATCAGTTTTTGTTGCTGAAGAAAGAACTGTGGGCATGATATGGCTTTAAAGAATACAAGAGAACTTAGAAATCATATAGTCCAAACATCTCATTGCACATGAGAAAAAGTGAGGCCTAAAAAAATGGAAGTACTTACACATAATGAGGAGCTAAAACATTATGAATGCTCAGGAAATATTTGGTAAATGAACTAATGTAAAGGTGATTGATGGATGATAGCTAGATGAATAGGAGGGATGGGTATATGAATTGATGGATCAATGGATGAAATTACTAGCGGAGTCATGGTTAGAGCCTGATTGTTCTGGCACTCATGTCACTGCATTTCCACTAGATAATATTGCCTCTCTAAGCAAAAAATATCACATTTATATATATTTTAAATAACAATTGGCTTGGCAATGTGATCTACTAAAAAAACTATAATTTTTGAAGCCATACATATCTGGATTTGAGTCTCCACTAATAGCTAGTAACTGTGTGACATTGGGAATGTTAGTTAACCTTGATAAGTTTCTTTTTCATGTGAAAAATGAGGATAATGAAATTAAATAAAATATCTGTGCAAAGCATCCAGCAAGTACATCACACACAGTAGATAATCAGTGTGTCTCCCTCTCCTCCATCACTTTTAAATTTATATTTATATCCTATGAAAGTGTTGACGTTATCTCTTCTGAAAGAATGGAACTTTTTTTACCATATGTGCTAATAATCCAATGTTTCTCAAAGTGTGGTCTCTCAGACCAGCAGCATCAGCATCACTTGGGAACTTGTTAGACATGCAAATTCTCAGCACTCACCCCAGACGCACAGTCAGAAACTCTGCAGATTAAACCAAGAAATAAACATTCTAGGTGATTTTGATATACTTTAAAGTTCGAGAACCACTAATCTATATGATTGGTACCTCTAGATTTATTGTTCAGTGCTTATGTCAATTAAAGGCATAAAGATATTTGATCTTATTATCTTCTATGAAAAAGGACATCATGCCTACATGTCATTTTATGTCAATCCATGATCTAGGAGGTGACACTGAGTGACAAAGGAACTTCAGCAACAGGTTCTTAATAAAACATAATAAATTTCACTTGGTAAGTAATTGTGAGGATGTGCTTTGTTTGTAATGAATGCTCTAAGCTGTCCCAACAGTTTTGTGAGGAAAGCCAATGTATACCTTGTTAAAAAACAAAATCTTTGTATTTCTTGAAATCTTGAATTATGAATTACTCTTTATAATGGTAATTCAATACTAGTCAATATTCATACTGGTAATTCAGTGAGGAGTGTTTCATTGTTTTTGTTTTGTTTGATATGGTTTGGTTTAGAAGTAGCAGAACTGAGTGTAGACACATGTACTCTAGGTCTTTTGATTCAGATGGACATGCTTGAAAAAAACCTAAAAAGTTGATTTATACAGTCTTAGCCAGACAAGTCTCTTGAATTATGGACATAATGCCTAAGAGGAAACAAACATTTCCTGAAGGTGGAGCTGCCTTTGCAAATTGAAACCTCTGTAGTGATGACAATGCTGCTTTCCTATTTGCCAATTTTTGACCCAGAAGCTGGAGGACCAGGAGGTAGAGTGAACATTGTAAGAAAAATAGAAGAGTGGCCACTGAAAGGTTTCGAAGTATCAGAACAAAATCCTTAGTCCAATTAAAATTTAATCTCCTGGAATATAGATAGGCACGAGAGATTCTTACTACATTGCAATTTAGGACAATTCCAACTGTACCTTGAATATTATTATTTCAGCTGGGATTGTAAGCCAAAAATGGCTGCCATAGACCAAGTCATTTAGGCCCTGAAGCTAAAACAACTGAAGTTTCATATCAGTTGTAAGAATAAAAGTAATTGTGCTTTTTAATGATATTTAGTATGTTTCTACCATGCTCATATCCAAGCTCTTTAAGGGTAAAGGTAAAATACAGCAAACTTCTCAAGAACTTCTTAACCACGTATATAGTATATCGCTGAATACTAAAGAACATTTTAAGACTGGCACAGCAGGAGAAAGGCAGGAAGAAGATAAAAAGGAGATATAAAATCCTTTACCTTGTCTCACATCAGTTCTCCCACCCCTCTGTCCCTCAAATGGGTATGATACTGCATAGTGTTAATCCAATTCCTGGCACTTATATGTTAATGGGCTTTTGGATTTCTAAATAAATATAAATAAAAGTTATTGTCTGTAGAATCAAGGCTGTAGAAGTTATGTCAGAAAGTAGACTATTTAGTTACATATGTATACTACTGGTGATTTTCAGATAATTTTAGACGGTACTAGATGAACTTCTTGTTTTTAACATTATCTAGTACATTAAGCCCTTGATGCCAAAAAATCTGTCTAGGATAATGAGAAAATAGATATTTAAATTTAAAAGACAGTAAATGTAAAGAAATATAGTAAGTAAATAATAATAAAAGTTCTTAGTATATAGTAGCTTTTAGGGAAGTGGTATGAAAATGACCAAAATTTAAGCTTAAGGAAAACTGACTTTCAGTAAAATTCAAGTCTTTAAGAAAACAGGTATATATTCGTAACCTGAACTCACTGAATCTTTATAGTAAAGTAATGAAATATTCATTATATTTAGTGTGTAATGAATCAGAGTTTTTGAGTTGACAGGGATGCCAAATAATCACATTGTCAAATGATTTAGAAGGGAAAGACAATTTGCAACACTGGCACTTTATCTGAAAGAGAGAGGAGAGAAAGGTAGGGAGGGAGAGGAGAGATTATGCTTTTAATTTTTATCAGTTTATCAAAGTCCTTATTTTGGGTAAGTTCATATGTTTTACATTGAAGGTCCCTTTTCAGTGCCCTAGGTTTTAGGTTGAGACTAGATGTCTAATTCATCTTTGTATTGGCCACAAAACATTATCTTTTATTAAAAAGATACTTTATTTTTGCCTTTCTCAGAAAGACAAAAATATCCAAAGTGAACTTACACAGTGTGATTTTATTCACTCACACAAACAAGAGAATATAGTGTTACTGATGCCGGGGTTCTTGTTCATGAAGCCGAAGAATGAGCTTAGCAAACATCCGAGGTAGGAGAGCAAGGTACAGGCTTTTATTTAGAAATAAAGTGAAAGGGCAGAACTCCTGGCTCATGCCAGGAGGGGACAAGAGAGTCCGGTGTGGTGTGTTGTCTAGGGGTTTTATAGGCACATGAGGATTTTTCTAGAACATGAAAAAAAGGTTTAGGGGTGTAGACCTGTTACATGGTGTCTGAACTCCCTGAATTAACTTAACACAAGGAATTCCCCACCCCGATCCCTCTTCAGGATACTGGCGTCTTGGTCTAGGAGCATATCAAAAGGCAGCCTGCCCAGCCCCCAAGGTGGGTTGAGGTATTGTCCGTTTGCTAAAGAGTAAGTTAAGAATCCTGCTCCCCAAACTTCCTCGGTGTTAAAATACAATCTTATCTTTAAGGTAGAATTTTCCCTGCCTTTTACTATGTTGTTTTCAGCTGGGTCTGCATGGTAAATTAGTTTCCCAGTTTGTAAAATCACCCATTCAGATATGAAAAAGGAAAGACAGCACATAGGCCTGGGCCTTTTAGCATGCTAAAGTTAATCTTACAAGTGATTAGCATAATAAAAACATGGGCTACTCTTCTTTATCTGGGGAGCACCAAATGATCTTACTGAAGAATGACCCTAGAGCTTAATGTTTAACACAGAGTTTTGGTAGGGGGTGTCCTTCCATGTAGTTACATTGCTCTGACTACAAATATCCTGCCTTGCATTTTCCAGAGGCCCTCCCCCTACTCTGACTACACCCACAGTCCCTGTCTCATTCCCTCCCCTACAGCTGGAAACCCTAACTGCTGCTAGGGAAAGGGGACAAGGACCACTCTGGCTGCTTCATGCTGAGAGGGGGCGCAGTAAGGGATGCAGCTAGGTCTCCATCAGTAGTCAGTTGAGAGGGCCTCAGATGATGGAAGTTTCCATCCTAGGTTCTATTGCTATCACCATTTGCAGTTTCATGGCTTCTAGTTGAGATAGAATAAATTATGTTATTAGCTAAAGTAGTAACATTTGGAGTTGGATTTTCCATTCTGGAAGAACAGACTTGACAAGGAGATTAACCAATGCATTGCTGAATATGAGGATTAGAAATAGTAAAACTCTAATTGAGAATCATAGCCAGATATCTTGGGGAATCTAGAATTCTGGATCTAGTCTATGTCCCAATGACTAGTATTAGGACTCAGTATACATAAGGCTAAATTATTGCAATACTTTTCCCTAAAATCGCTCTCATTTTTATTAGAAGTAACCAGATTAAGAAAATAATTAATACTTGGCTTGATTATTTGCATAAGTGCAGCAAGAAGAGAAATTGATTATATAGGCTCTTTTAAATGTGCTTTGCTGGAACTTTTTATAAGGAACTTCAGATTGGACTTTTAAAGCCCTCTCAGGCCAGAAAGCCAAGCCAGACATGCCATCAGGTTTTGCCTCCAGTACCTGTAGATTTGGGTGAATTCCTCTCTTCTTGAGGTCCCCAAGATATTCTGAGGCTCCTGCACCTGCCAGGAAGTGACCTTCCTTACTCACCTGGTAAGGCTGCTGGGAATCCTGTAAGCAAGGTACCAGGCCAGTTATTCCAAGGGGCTTTGTTGGCTTTATAAAGTCAACCTCAGTTCCTTAAAGCTGTCTGTTAATATGAGTTTACACACATGTCTCTCAGGAATAATATTCCAGTCAAAGCCTTGGTAATATAACCAATGTTTTTAATTGGTCCTCTTACAAGGAAAACATATTCTTATTGAACTTATGCAAATATACATACTGCCTTGAAATATAAAAACAGTCACTGAGTTTTTAAATTCTGGAGGGATCAGGTAGAGAGAAAGATAAATGTTTCAATTCTGCTTACAAAGGTATTGTCATTTACTAAACTGTTGTCAGCTTAAGAGAAAAAGCTTAAGACACTTTATCAGCAACATTTGAACTTCCTTAGTTTATTGAATCCTATGTAATACCTGTTCTGCTGAAGTCTAGTTCATTACTAGTTTAGGAGTAATAAAACAGTGACTATAAATGACCAAAGACTTACAAATGACAATGGCTAAAGATCTGATGAGAGCTTATTATAAGACAGTTGACATAGGAAATTTGGATATTTCTGCAACACAAAACATTTAGTAACAAAGTTTGTCATCATTCCCTTTGATAGTGCTTTCCAGGTAATTAAGCAGGTAATTATATATTAGCTAAATAAGCTGAATTAGCTAAATACTTTCCCCAATGAGGAGAAAATTCCTCTGGCATGTCCTAGGGGCCCTCTGGAAAATATCAGAGTTAACTAGAGGTAAAAGGACCTTTCTGAATTTGATTTTGGGAAGTTGTCAGAAGAAAGTTTCTTTGGCACTTGCTAAAATAAGATTATAGGTTGCCATGAAGCAATACTTATCTATTTAACCATAATGACAACAAAATACCTCAAAGGCAAATACAGAAGGTTACAGTTGTTAGCAAAGTTTAGCTTTTAGTCCTTTTAATACTAAGATCTCATTTTTTTAAATACCCGAACAACTCATTGAGACTTTAAGCATGAGAAACTGCTTTGATAAGACAATTAGAGAACCCTTTGCAATCTTTCAACATTCAGAGCAGACTAACGGTTTAAGAAAACTTTGTCTTTAACTGAAAAAAAATTCTGATTTTGCTGTGTACTCGATATCAAGACTCATTTGCTTTAATTTCACATAGCATGACCATATCAATTTTTCCACAAACTTTCTACAACTTCTCTTTTACATTTGGAATTCTCCCTCTTTAAATAAACAGCTGTACTTTAGAACAAAGTTACTTTTATCAAAAGAAACATTTTTTTAGCATGCAGGAAGAAATGTTTTACTTATTTTAAGTAGCTTTAATTAGAATTTAAAACCATTAGGAACTTTAATTTTCAGTGAACACTGAGAAGTAGGCTATTGTAAATGGTTACACTAGCATTCTTTAGATTGACAGATTTATGGACACATTTTATAATTTCTGTAACCATGAGCTTTATAGCACAATCTCTCACTAAGCACAAAGTATATCTACTTAACTTAGCAAAACTTTAAGGTTTTAGGTTACTACAAAAATTCTCAGGCTGCTTGTAAGTATACACACTGTAACACACTATTATTAAGATGTTTACTTGCTATACTTACTTTACTCATTCTTAACAACTACGTTAGATTACTTACAAAACATTTACTGAACATTTGACAAAGTAAAGCCTCTAAGCATTGTATTCTTTAAAGATTTAACAGATAACATCAACTTTAAATGACTTTAGGTAAACTTAGGCAGCTGATAACTATAAGGACATGTCCGTTTCAGTTCAACTTAAATTACCATTAGTGCTTATTAATACCATCCAGAGATAGAAAAATATTTCATTTACACAATTACACTCACAAACATACAGATTGAGATGTAATTGACTATATTTAGCAATACATTTTATAAAATAACATATACAGACAGATGAACTGATAAAAAGATTTGAGTTACTGATATCCAATTGCCTTCTTTATTTTTAGCTTATTTGACTAAAAGTATTTCAGTTTTCAAGAATACACTCTAAGGGCGAGCAGTTTACATAACTGGATTAAGGTTTAGATGGCCCCAGGCTAACAGGGCCAATGAAGGCTCTGAACTGATAGGGATTGTGTGTGTGCAGGTGGCTGGAAATAAATTAAATGCAAGTACAATTCTAACACTAGTTATTTAAAGCCAGGATGTATTGCAGAAGATAATTTTCTTTTGTTTCAGGGTGTCTCATTTAAAAACCTCTGAATTTTTGAGGATAATGATGAACCCAATAAGTAGAATAGATTTCCACCAAAATAATTTAGAAAACTAGTTCTATATTGTAGTAGTATACAGGACTTTTGACTATTTTCCTTCCTTGTGGCAAAATATATTTACCTGCATAACCTTATTATATTGCGTACTTCTCTCAGCCTCTCCATTAGAGAGTGTGTATTGAGGCCAGCTTGTGTGCAGAAGAAGATAAGGCACTTCTTCAGGGTCTGGGGATCAAATTGCTCCCAGTTTATCAGAATGCATGTCAGAGGCGTGTCTGACTTTAAACTTGAAGAGGCTGCCACCATCTGGAAGAGAGAGAAAGACTGGTGTCCAGCACCTAATTGGCCTCTCTCTCTGTGAGGGCGTCCCCTTGCCTTGGAGCCTAGGTGACAGTGGTCGGTAAGCCCCTCTGCCAGCCTACTGGAATTAACCATTCCTTACCAGCATGGCCTGCACCTTGCCTTGATTCCCCTCTTGCCTTCCCACTAAGCAAGAGTTGATTCAGAGCCCTGGATCTAGTGGGAACCTCACCAGTCGGCTCTTACTTTATGCCTTTTGGGAGTTTTAATCTGAATCCTAGTTTTCTCTACATGAGCTTTTAGTCATTCTTTGAGTGCCCCCTGCCGGTCCGATAAGTGCAAGGACTGTGTGACCTCTCACTGCCTGAGCCTTGGTCAGAGTCACAAGCCCATTTTGCTTCGCTGGGGCCACAGAAAGGGAAATGCCTAGCCCCAGGATGACAGCCTCTACGGAAGGGAGATCAATAGAATAGAGCCATGGCTATAATTTAAATGGGGCCATTTACATGTAGTTATGGAGGAGAGTCTATACTCAAGCACTAGTTTCTGCCACTGCCTGGAAATCATTTAGCCAATCACCCACTATAACAAATCTGATCTGTGAAACAAGAGGTCAGGGAGGTGGGTTATCTGCGGCTCTCACATAGGCATCAGCCTAGCTGGAGGTTCACTGAGCGACATAGGATCAATTGGCCAGAGCCGAGATCCAAGGACCACTGTCTACTACTCTGGTCTACCCTCAGAAACTGCAGATTAGGATAGGAAAGTAGAAAATTGGCTCGGCCACTCCCCGACATTTCCATCCATCTGGAGGCAGGGGATCAAGGAGCGGCAGACACCAGGAAACCTTTCACCTGAGACTTGAAGACTGATAGCCAGCGCTAATCATCTTTTAGGTGGCTAACGGGTGCCCAGACACATTTTCATCAGATAAAAAAAATGCAGTATTAAGTCAGGAATAAGAGCGAAGCATAGATCTCCTGCCTTGTGGTGGTGGGCATCAGGTTCCATGAAAATGATGAAGCTAGGAGAGAGTTAGGAGCGCCCCCTGTCTCACTCAGAGGTCAGGGTGGCCTGGAGAAGCAGGCTGGAAGTCAGAGACAGAGAAAGAGAGACACACTCCTCTGGATACCCAGTTGGGCTGTCGGGGTCTGATTCCAGACACGCGGACCTTTGAGAAGCTGCTGAAGTGTAGCCTCAGCCTAGACTCTCGCAGTTGCCCACAGCTTTCCTCAGTCCCTCACATCCAAGGAGATGCCTCTGAAAGGGAATCCTGGCCTCCACTCAGGTGACATTCCCAGCTCCCAGGGGAGACGGGGGATCCACTGAGGGAGACGCAGGGGAACCTGTCGCTTGAGACTTGAGATCAGCAGCCAGGCTAGTCCCATTTAAGTGGCTGACAAGCACCCGATTTGTGTGCCATAGACGGCTTCCTTCTATAAGGACAGCAAAAGAAAACGCAGGCTTGGATGCCTGATACTCACCTCCGAAGTTATCCCGGACGAGCCCCCAAAGATGATGCCGGGGTTCTTGTTCACGAAGCCGAAGAATGAGCTTAGCAAACAGGCAAGGTAGGAGAGCAAGGTACATGCTTTTATTTAGAAATAAAGTGATAGGACAGAGCTCCTGGCTCATGCCAGGAGGGGACAAGAGAGTCCAGTGTGGTGTATTGTCTAGGGGGTTTATAGGCAGATGAGGATTTTTCTATAACATGAAAAACAACTTAGGGGTATGAACCTGCTAAGTGGTGTTTGAACACCCTGAATTAACACAAGGAATTCCCTGCTCCGATCTCTCTCTGGGATATTGGCATCTCTCTCTGGGATACCGGCATCTTGGTCTAGGAGCATATCAAAAGGTGACCTGCCCAGCCCCCAAGGTGAGCTGAGGTATTGTCCGTTTGCTAAAGAGTAAGTTAAGAATCCTGCTTCCCAAACTTCCTGGGTGTTAAAATGCAATCTTATCTTTAAGGTGGAATCTTCCCTGCCTTTTACTATGTTGTTTACAGCTGGGTCTGCATGCTAAATTAGTTGCCCAGTTTGTAAAATCACTCCATGATATCTGAAAGAGGAAAGACAGCACATAGGCCTGGGCCTTTTAGCATGCTAAAGTGAATCTTACAAGTGATTAGCATAATAACAACATGGGCTACTCTTCTTTATCTGGGGAGCACCAACTGATCTTACTGAAGAATGACCCTAGAGCTTAATGTTTAACACAGAGTTTTGGTAGGGGGTGTCATTGCATGTAGTTACATTGCTCTGACTGCAAATATCCTGCCTTGCATTTTCCAGAGGCCCTCCCCCTACTCTGACTACACCCACAGTCCCTGTTTCATTTCCTGGAAGAACAGAATTTTGGGGGAGGGGCAAGGATCCTGAGCATAGAAGGTCTTCCTCCAGATTTCCTGCAGATTATACTCCCTTGGGTATATGTTTTACTGGAGAGAAAAAAGAAGAAAGAAAAAAATGTATTTTATCATTTATTAAAAATTTCCAAATAGGACCAGATGTACTGGTAAATCTTTGCGCCTGTTTCTTGACGTAACGAAAAAATAGACCAAGGGGAAATCAGTTAATATTCCCCAGATAAAGAAGAGTAGCCCATGTTATTATGCTAATCACTTGTAAGATTCACTTTAGCATGTTAAAAGGCCCACGCCTATGTGCTGTCTTTCCTCCTTCAGATCTGATGGGGTGGTTTTGAAAACTGGTCAACTAATTTAACATGCAGACCAAACTGTAAACAATGTAGTAAAAGGCAGGAAAGATTCCACCTTAAAGATAAGATTGTATTTTAACACCCAGGAAGTTTAAGAAGCAAGATTCTTAACTTACTCTTCAGCAAATGTTATGTCCAGATCGCAGTATCCTCAGAGACCAGAGACCACCAGGGAGACCGAGTCATGCATGCAAGAGCAAAGGGCGTTTATTACGGGCTTAAGCTCAGACTCTCAGCATTTTCACCTAGGTGGTGGAGGTGAGCTGAGAGCCCCGGACAAAGGTGGGCATGATTCTTATGGGTTTTTGGGAAGGGGGTTACAGGAAACTGGGACAAGGACACAGTAATCCAATCAAAATCACACAACATTATTGACAACAGTTCTAGCCATACAGGTTATCCAGAGTATCTGTTACTTTTGGCGGGATCAAATCACAATATTTGGGGTAACTTTGAAATTAACCAATTACAGAGCGAGCCTAGGGTCTTTGCTTAGTGACCAACAGGTTAATCTTTACTCTCTGTAATGGGGTCTTATCTATCTCTTCCCCGCAGACCTCATCCTTAGGAATGTGGGGAGAGGGCTCTTGGCCTTTCCTGATTGGATGGCAAGGGGGGTGTTGCATGCCTTGGGTGATATGTAACTACTTGATAGTTTCAGGGAAACTGAAACTCAGGCCTTCTGGTTTCTGACGCTTCCTGAAGCCTGTCATGGCATTAGTTTGGTTCTTTCATTCCCCCCTCTGTCTTGTAACTGACCCAATCTTGGGTCTGTCAATTAGTTAGTCAGTTAGATTTTGGCAGCCTAATTATCAGCTCTGATAGGTTGCGTGCTAGAGTGGGATGGTTGACAGTTTTTCTTGGAATTTTCTGGGGCTTGTCGGAAGGGGTGAACTTTTCATTACTTTGGTCACCTGCCTTCTAATGAGAAGTTTCTCGGTGCAAGGGTTGGTACTGTTGCCTGAGGACCATAAGCTGAATTGTACTCAGGCATTCTTTCATGTATTGTACTAGCTTGTTAAGGATACAGGGACCAAAAGTGAGTATCAGGAGCAATATTACTAGGGGCCCCAATATGGTGGAGAGGAGGGTCGTTAACCAAGGGGAGCTTGTGAACCATTCCTCATACCAACTTTGGGAGGCTTTGTATTCTTTTTCTCTGGCTGAAAGTCTTTCTCTGACTTTTGCTAAGGACTCTTTAATGATCCCAGAGTGGTCCACATAGAAGCAGCACTCTTCTTTCAGGGCCATGCAGAGGCTGCCCTGCTGAGAAATAGTAAATCTAGCCCCTGCCTATTCTGCAAAACCATTTCAGCTAAGGAGGAAAGTGATTTTTCTAAGTGGGAGATAGATTGTTCTAAATTCTGAATGTCTGAATCAATAGCAACTCGGAGGTTATGATAGTTTTTACTCTGCAGGGTTAGGGCGGTTATTCCTGTTCCAGCCCCGGCTACTCCCAGCCCCAGGAGGATGGATAGAGTGATGGCGGTGATTGGCTCTCTGCGTGTTCTGTGAATGGGCCCATGACCAGTTAGGGCGTTTACAACCTGCTCACTGGTATGATACGTGATCCGAGGCATCAGTTGTACAAAGATGCAAAAACCTTGGGTCCTGTTCAGTACTTGGGAAGAGACGCACGGGGTGAGCCCTGTGTTACAGGCCCACCACATGTCATCAGGGGGAATCCAGTAATGGTCTGAATTTGGTGCTGGGGTGGTATAGTTGCAGAGTCCTCTATATTCTATAGGTACTCTGCCTAAGCAGTTCCCCTTTCCCGTTACATCTTGCAGGGTGAGACCTGTTCTCTGGTTCTGAACCCACCTGCATGTGGATTGACTAGAGGAGGAGGTAAAGTTTCCCTCAATTGCTATCCCTTCATAGTACGGTGGCTTGGCTGAGTAGCAAAGCCAACACTCTCGGGTTAACTCTGGTTTAGTATTATTGATCATTACAAAGGTTTGATTCATTAGCTGCCAGAGGGGGTCCGGAATCAGGGTTAGGGGATGCTCAGTCCCAGGACTTCTGCTAGGATTCAGGGATGTCAGGTTGTTTCTAACATGGGAGAGGTTTTCTTTAGTCAGAAATTTGTTGGGGCCCACAGGGACGGGGGAGCCCCCTAGGGGCTGCACTACTATGCGAACAGTGAATAGCATCCCTGGGTCTCTCCCTTCAGCAAGTAACCTAAGTCCCCAGGTTTTTCCTCCTGTCCATTCTTGCTCAGTAAAGGTTAGGGATACCATATTACATCGCCCTTTCTCGGAACCCCCCATGGCGGTGGCTAGGTGGCAAGCTCCACCCCACCTCCCCTGCCCAATGCAACCATGTCCTGCAGATTTGGGCGGGAGGACAAATGTCTGGCCTCCACGGGTCCAGGTATAACCTAAATAGTTCCCTGTCCTCTTAACTGAAATTTAGTCTGCCCAGGAAGTTACCCAAGACTTCTCCACTGTGGTCTCGCAGCCCCAGGTGGCACAGAAGTAGGAATCAGCATTTCCACACTTCTTCTTCCAGGTTCTATCTCTCTCCCACCTGGGACATACATAAAATTCATGCCGGCGGATCTTCGCTCTCCCTACTGGGGTCAAGCACACGTCTCCTAGGGTGGTGAGATCTCCCTCCCCTAAGTCACAGAGGTCGAAAGTCAAGGTGGGCCACCATGTGTTTCAGGGGGCCTCTCGGGAAGTGGAGCTGACTACTTCTCCTGATGCGGTATCTATTACCTGCCAGGTGATGTTCTTTGGTTGATGAGGGTTGCAGCTCCCCCGCTGGCCAGAGGATACTACTATTGTCAAGAGCAGCCAATTCTGGAAAGCTTGGGCCGTAAGGGGTTTCCTTTGCATGGTGTGGTCTTCCATTCTGGCTGTGGTGTGTCACTAGTCTTGAGGTCGCAGCTCCCGGGGATCAGGTTGGCTGGTTTCACGTGGGTATGATGGACCCAAGTGGTTATTCCGTCTACTTTTAAAGCCGTTGGAGTAGTTAGTAAGACGATATAAGGTCCTTTCCACCGTGGCTCGAGAGTTTCTTGCCGGTGCTGTCTGACATAGACCCAGTCACCAGGCTGGTACTGATGAGACCCCAGGGGTGCACCTGATTCATAGAGAGCATGTAATTTAGGCCACACTTGTTTATGAGACCATTGAATGGCCTGAATTTCTGATAACAAGTTACGATCTTCTATGTCCATCAGGGCAGCCACCTGAAGGTTAGGGATAATAGGGGCAGGTTTTCCATATAAGATTTCAAAGGGAGTCAGACCCATTTGGTAGGGGGTGTTTCTTACCCGATACAGGGCAAAGGGGAGGAGGGCCACCCAGTCTCCACCAGTCTCTAAGGTCAATTTAGTCAAGGTCTCTTTTAGAGTTCTATTCATTCTTTCTACTTGTCCTGAACTTTGGGGTCTGTATGCACAATGTAATTTCCAATCTGCCCCAATAAACTGTGCAACTCCTTGACTTACCTTGGACACGAAAGTTGGTCCGTTGTCTGACCCTATAAGATGAGGAAAACCATACACTGGCAGGATTTATTCTAATAACTTTTTCCCCACAACAGTGGCGGTTTCATTCTTGGTGGGGAAGGCTTCAGTCCATCCTGAAAATGTGTCTATGAAAACTAAGAGATATTTATAGCCATACTTGCCTGGTTTTATTTCAGTAAAATCAATTTCCCAATATGCCCCAGGCCTCTTTCCCTGCAGGCGCTGTCCTGGATTTTTGGGATTAGAATAGGCATTAATAAGTTGACATGCTTTACATGCATGGACAATTTTGTTAATTTTCAAGTGTAAGTCTTTGGTTGTTACTTGAGATCGGCGGATTGCATCTCACATTCTTTGTTCTCCCATGTGTGTGGATCGATGTATTTTGGTTAATACCTTTTCTGCCAGAGCCTCTGGGAGGATTAGTTTTCCATCTGAGTCTTCCCACCATCCTTTGTGGAATTTGCCCATAGGTTGCTTTTGGGCCCATTGGATTTCTTCCTTAGTATACTTAGGGTTTTCAGGTAGCCTGGGATTCCCAGGGTCAGGCAGAACTATAGGTAAGGCTTCAATAGATTTAAAAGCAGTTTCTCTAGCTGTTTTGTCATCTAAATTGTTTCCCTTAGCCACAGGGTGATCTCCTTTTTGGTGGCCGGGGCAGTGGATGATGGCCACCCTTTTAGGCAGCCAAAGGGCTTGTAGCAGGTTTACAATTTCTTGTTTGTTTTTAATAGTCTTTCCCTCTGAGGCCAGAAGGACCCTTTCTTGGTATATAGCTCCATGTACGTGGGCTGTTGCAAAGGCATACCTGCTATCTGTATAGATGTTGAATTTTGAGTCTTTTCCTAAAGTCAATGCCTTAGTTAGGGCTATCAGTTCAGCCTTTTGGGCTGAAGTCCCTGGAGGCAAAGGTTGGGCCCAAATTACCTCAGTACTTGTGGTCACAACTGCTCTCGCTTTTCTCTCCCCATTTGAAATGAAGCTGCTTCCATCTGTAAAGCAAGTGTGGTCAGCATTTTGAAGAGGCACATCTGTTAGGTCTTCTCGGAAACAATGTGCCTGGGCCAGGATCTCGGTGCAATCGTGGAGTGGAGAGTCCGTGTCAGAATCAGGCAGGAGTGTAGCTGGATTGAGCGAGGAGGGTGGCTGAAAAAGAATTCTGTCAGGGTTGAGTAGTAATGCCTGATAATGAGTGATCCGTGCATTGCTGAGCCATCGATCGGGTGGTTGTTTTAGTACTCCTTCAATTGCCAGGGGGGGTTGGTCACCGTCAGGACTTGTCCCAGGGTCAGCTTGTCGGCATCTTTGACTAACGATGCCACTGCGGCTACAGTTCTCAGGCAAGAGGGCCACCCAACTGCTACTGTGTCCAAACGTTTGGACAAGTAGGCTACTGGCCGTTTCCAGGGCCCCAGCTTCTGGGTTAACACGCCTTTTGCTACCGCTTTGCTCTCATCTGCAAATAAGTGGAAAGGCTTAGTAATGTCAGGAAGCCCTAATGCAGGTGCTGACAAGAGAGCTGTTTTGAGAGTTTCAAATGCCCGTTGGTGTACAGGGGTCCATTGAAACCCACTCTTGTCCCTGGTTAGTTCATATGGCGCTTAGCAATCTCTGCGAAGCCTGGAATCCACAGTCTGCAAAACCCTGCAGACCCGAGGAATTCTCTCATCTGTCTTGGGTTCTTGGGTGGGGGTATGTGGAGAATGGTGTCTTTTCGAGCCGGGGACAGCCATCTTTGTCCGTCCTTGAGGACGTATCCCAAATATGTAACTCGGGACTTACAAATTTGAGCCTTTTTGGCAGAGGCTCGATATCCCAACCTGCCTAACATCTGAAGCAGGCCTTTAGTTCCCTGAGGCAGCTCTCTCTGGTGGTGGCTGCAATTAAAAGATCATCCACATATTGTAGCAGTGTTATGTCTGGGTTTTCCCTCAGGTACTCACCCAAGTCCTCATGTAGTGCTTCATCAAAGATGGTAGGGGAGTTCTTAAATCCTTGAGGTAGCCGTGTCCAAGTCAGCTGCCCGTTGATGCCAATATCAGGATCATGCTGCAAAGTATTCCTGACTCTTGGGAGCCAGTGGCAAACTGAAGAAGGCATCCTTGAGGTTAAGGACTGTGTACCATTGTTTTTCAGGAGGCAGGGAGCTCAGAAGAGTATAAGGATTGGGGACAGTGGGATGTATATCTATCACCTGTTTGTTAACCTCTCTGAGGTCCTGTACTGGTCTATAGTCATCAGTTCCAGGCTTCTTAACAGGGAGCAGGAGAGTATTCCAGGCAGACTGGCAGACTCTCAAAACACCTAGTTTTAGCAGGCAATGGATAGGGGGTTTGATTCCCTCTTTGGCTTGCTGTGGCATAGGGTACTGCCTGACTGCCACTGGATCTGCTCCCGACTTGAGTTCCACAAACACTGGGGGGCGATGGCGAGCTAGTCCTAGGCCACCAGTCTCAGCCCAGGCTTGTGGATACTCTTGGAGCCACTGGTCAATGTGGGCATCTGGAGTTAGGGGCTCTTTGTATAGTAGATATTCATCGGCCAGGCTGAGGGAGAGGACCTGAATAAGTTTTCCTTCTGCATTTAGGAGTTGTGCTCCTTGCGGGCCGAAATGAATCTGGGCCCTCATTTTTGACAAAAGGTCTCTCCCCAGCAAGGGGTAAGGGTAATCTGGGATAATCATAAATGAGTGGGTTACCTGGCCCACTCCTAGATCAACTGATCTTCGGGTAGTCCATGAATATTGTTTGGTTCCAGTAGCCCCTTGAACCCAGGACTGTCTACTTGAAATAGGTCCGTCGGCCTCTATTAATACTGAATGTTGTGCCCCTGTGTCCACTAAGAAATTAGTCCCTCCACTTTAAGGGTTACCCTGGGTTCGAGGAGGGGCTCCAAACCCCGTCCCCTCTAGTCTGAGTCTTCCCCAGCAAACAACACCTTGGGTTCAACTCTTTTATTCTTTCTTGGACAGTCTTTAGCCCAGTGCCCTTCCTGTTTACACCCTGCACATCGATTTCTATTTTTGTAGCATCTAGCGACCGTGTGTTCTTCTTTTTTACAGAAGGAGCACTAGTCTCTATTTGATGACGACTTGCAGCGTTCTGGGTCTGCGATTCCTTCTAATTGCTGGCAGCGGTCTTTTGAATCTGCCGTCATGGCTAATAACATTCTGGCTAAATTTTTATTCTGCCTGTTTTCCGCCTTTATTTGTTTTTCCTCGGCACTGTCCCTGTTGTTATACACTTTCTTAGCTACTTCTACTAAGTCCCGGAGACTCTTTTCTCCGAGGCGTTCAACCTTTTGTAGCTTTTTCTTAATATCTGGTGCTGCCTGATTAATGAAAGCCATAGCCATGGTTGACTTGTGTTCTGCCTGTTCAGGATTGAATGGGGTGAACTGTCTAAAAGCTTCCATTACCCGTTCTAAAAAGGCTGCTGGGCTCTCATTTTCTCACTGCTTTAAATCATACACTCTAGTCAAATTAGTAGGCCTTCTAGCGGCCACTTTGAGACCTGCCAATAGAGCCTGGTGGTAGACCGTAAGGCGCTCCTTACCTTCTCCCGTGTTATAGTCCCAATCAGGGCGAATAAGGGGAAATCTAGCATCAATGATAGCAGGGTTTATGGTAGGCACTCCAGTTGGGCCAGGAACGAGTTTTTGCACTTCCATCAGGATTCGTTCTCGCTCCTCAGTCATAAACAAAACCTGTAACAATTGCTGACAATCATCCCAAGTGGGTTGATGGGTAAAGAGTACAGTTTCTAGTAGCCCAATAAGGCCTTTAGGGTTTTCAGAGAATGGAGGGTTTTTGTAACTTCCAATTGTAAAGATCAGAAGAGGCGAAGGGCCAGTAGTGGTGAGGTTGATTTCCTGCCTAATCCATTCACCCTGCAGCTCACAAGGGGAGCACGGTAGAGTCCACCTCTGGGGTGGCCCCTCTTCAGCTGCGTGTTCCGTGGGCAGGTCCCTCCCTAGGAGGTGGTGGGGACGGTAAGGGCTCAGGGGAGGGGCGCGGAAGGGGATTGGGAGCTGGCGCAGGAGGAGGCGGATAGGGTGGAGGAGGAAAGATAAGATCTTTTGTGCCTTCTTGTAAAACTGGGTGAAGGGGAGCCGAAGGTAAAGCCAGGGTTGGGGTCGACTCTGGCTCTTGTTTTTGTCTTGGGGCTTCTTTCTCTGAGGTTCGTGTCACCAAGTCCTGTGGAGAAACTGGAGGAGCTAGAGAAGTTAAGGGGGGAAGAAAAGTCTTTATCCATGTAGGTGGGTTGATTACTAAGTCCTTCCAAGTGGCGATGTATGGTACCTGGTTGGGATGGCCCCCCACTCATTGGAAGATTTTTCCCTCTATTGCCTCTACAAGGGGAAGGTGAAAAGTGCCCTCTGCTGGCCATCCTACTTCAAAGGTAGGCCATTCAGAGGCACAGAAGGTGGTCATCTTTCCTTTTTTAACATTTATAGACATATTGTGAGCCCGAGTTTTAACTTAGTCAAAGTGAATCAGAACCAAATCCAAAGGAGTGGACGCAGTTTGTCCCATGTTGTAAGCCCTGCTACAGAAAAATAGTATGAGAATCAAGATTAAAACAACAAACACAGGAATTAGTCCTCCGGGCCAACAGAGAAAAAAACGAAGAGAGTATGAAGGTCTCCGGGGGTTCTCTAGAGTAAAGTATGTTAGGTTAGTGCCCCAAAGTCCCATGAAAAATGGGAGGTTTTTCTTTTAGACCGTCCTCATCACTCAAAGTCACAGCGAAGCAGTTAAGCAAACCGAGCAGTCAAACAACCAAAACAGAAGCACAGAACATATACACAATGGAGTTCCCTTGCTGCCACCAATGGAGCTCCCTGGGTCTGGATAAAATGCCCCTGAGGCCACAGCATAATGCCTCAGAGTTCCCTGGGTCTCATTCATGAAACACCGTTAATTCCCAGAGTGGCACCACGGGACGTCTCCTGGAACCCACTGCCTCGAGCGTTCATGGCGCATCCGCCTGGCTCCTTTGAGGCCCTTTTTTTGAGACCTAGTGCCCAACAAAACCAGACCGAAACCGACAATGAACCAAAAAACGCAACCAAAAATAAATTAAACCTCAGAAAAACAAGTACCAGTCTGACAAAAGATTAAGACAGAGAGACAGAGGGCCCTAAAGAAACGAGTGCACTCACCAACTTAGCCGGCGGTCGAGCCCAACGTGTCAGGGTCCCAGGGGTTCTGGGGAGAGGAAACCCCCTCTGGAGAGGAGGTATCCCGGAAGGGCCCCCAAATGTTATGTCCGGATCGCAGTATCCTCAGAGACCAGAGACCACCAGGGAGACCGAGTCACATGCAAGAGCAAAGGGCGTTTATTACGGGCTTAAGCTCGGACTCTCAGCATTTTCACCTAGGTGGTGGAGGTGAGCTGAGAGCCCCAGACAAAGGTGGGCATGATTTTTATGGGTTTTTGGGAAGGGGGTTACAGGAAACTGGGACAAGGATACAGTAATCCAATCAAAATCACACAACATCATTGACAACAGTTCTAGCCATACAGGTTATCCAGAGTATCTGTTACTTTTGGCGGGATCAAATCACAATATTTGGGGTATCTTTGAAATTAACCAATTACAGAGCGAGCCTAGGGTCTTTGCTTAGTGACCAACAGGTTAATCTTTACTCTCTGTAATGGGGTCTTGTCTATCTCTTCCCCGCAGACCTCATCCTTAGGAATGTGGGGAGAGGGCTCTTGGCCTTTCCTGATTGGATGGCAAGGGGGGTGGTTGCATGCCTTTAGTGATATGTAACTACTTGATAGTTTCAGGGAAACTGAAACTCAGGCCTTCTGGTTTCTGAGACTTCCTGAAGCCTGTCATGGCATTAGTTTGGTTCTTTCACAAACAGACAATACCCCAGCCCACCTTGGGGGCTGGGCAGGCCACCTTTTGATATGGTCCTAGACCAGGACCCCAGTATCCCAGAGAGAAATCAAGGCAGGAAATTCCTTATGTTAAGTTACTTGTAAATATTCTAGGACAGCTTAATAAGTCCACACCTTAAGCTTTTTTCATGTTTTCGAAAAATTCTCATCTGCCTATAAAACCCCCTAGACAACACACCACCCTGGACTCTCTTGTCCCCTTCTGGCATGAGCTTGGAGCTCTGTCCTTTCACTTTATCTCTAAATAAAAGCCTGTATCTTGCTCTCATACCTTGAGTGTTTGTGAAGCCCATTCTTTGGCTTCATTGAACAAGAACCCCGGCATCAATTATAAGGATTTACTCTCAGTACTGATAGTATTAACTATTTCCCCAGTAATTCTCCTGCCAGAAATAAAAAGAACACATACACACCAAAACCATACCCACACCACCTTATTTGTTTCTTTTCATTCTTTTAGCTATCATTTAACTCTCTATGTCTATCATTTATCTACATATCTATATCATTTTATGTATTTTATTGAAATATAACTGATTTACAATCTATAGATATCTTAAAAGTTTGTAACAATTATGTTTTTAAGTTCTTGAGTGTTTAAAAATTTTTTAATTTTACAAACATTTTTGCATCAATTATTTCATAGTTTATGATCATTCAAAAGGGTATAGAAAGCATAAAGAGCTAGTATTTCTTTACTAAGCAGATTAACCTCATTTCATTTTTATACAGTTGCTATACTAGCAGTTTAGTGGAATGGTATAAAATTAACATATCTGGATTTAAGCAAGTCATTTTACAAAGATTTTCCTGATGTCCTTGTGGACAAATAATGAAATGTGTGATGACTCAGGGCAGTTATATGTGAAAAATGTTCAACAAATACATCCATGAACTGCTGATGAATGGACTTCTTTCTGGCAAGCAGAGGCTAGTTGTACCACACTGAGCATCTACCAGATCATAGTATTGGGGGTAGAAATAAGTGTGTGGTAAAATTGCAATATTTCAAGAATCTCTTGCCTGGCCTTGGTTCATCTCCATATCAGTATGTGTTTACAAGGGGTGAAGAGAAGTAGTCCATCTCCATATCAATAGGTACAAGAGTGGGGCAAGACTCAGTGGGCATCTGGACCTGAGAGGCATTTTTGGCTTCTTCCCAGCCAGGACTGGGAAAGACACTGGCGAACTGGAGTAGACAATTTCTTGTAAGCAATAAATGGGGTTTTCCCAGTTTATTTTTCCCTTTGACTGATTTCAGCTTCAAAGGTTTATTTGACCTGGGCTGGGAACATATTTTCCCCCCAGAGTTACAAGTAGTCAAAGAACACTGCCAGGAATTATCAGAGATAGTCGAAAGCATATTATATGAGGAACAGTTAAGGACTTGAAGCTGTTTTAGCTAGAGAAGATTTGTGGGAAATATTGATCAGGAAAATATTCAACACAGCCATCAAGGTCAGCAGACCGCTTTTTTCTCACTCCTCACTCTTGGTTAGCAAGATCAGCAGAGCACTCCCAGCACCCCTCCTTTCAGTCCCTGAAGCTCCTTTTTCACACTGATTGCTGCATGTTTGTTGTGCACATAAGAATGCTACACATACAGAAGTAAAAAATATAAATGGCTCCCCTTGCCTTTGTTTGGGGCTCAGACCTTTGGAGATTTACTCTCCTCTGAGCCCAGTGGTGCAAAATAAAACCTCAAGCCTCCAAGACCTTAGAGTGCTGCTTGGTTTTTCCATCAGCGATCCAGTCCAGGTTTTCTGTTTTTCCATAACATTTGGTTCCCTGACCAGGAATCCCAACTGCACTGGCCCACTGTGGCCACTGGTTTGGGGCAACAGCGGGGCAGTGATGGAATGGGCGATCACAATGAAGAAGGTGTGCTCTGCCTGATCTTTCAGCAGTCTCCTGCCCGGTCACCCTGGGCCAGCCCTGTTTCGCTGTTCCTGCTGAACTCAAGGAGGCTTGGCAGGTGAGGACCTGGTTCCAATGTCGGATTACAGTAAGGCCCCAGGGCCCCTGACACAGCCAATTCCCACCTGTTGGGATGGAAGGGGAGCCTGGTCACCTCCCAGAAACTTCTTAGAAGTCTCACAGGTAGAAATTCTCAAGAAGGGAATGCTTAATCTCTGGTCTGAGTGTGAGTGAGTGTTCAGGGCTGAAGCTGTTCAGTCTGCACTGAATCTGTCATTCCACAGCCTGTGCTATGGAATCTGAGTGGGCTCTTCACTGTATTTGTGGTGGGCTGCCACAACATGAGGATGACTCAGCTTTGGCTGACCTGGCCTGGGACTTATACAGGTGCAACTTGGTCAAGGCTGACCAAATTCTCCACAAGGAGAGGGAACGTATTGGGATCTGACTAGTCTCCTCTCTGAAGGGGGCACCCCCTCGCTTGTCTGTTCTCATGGCACCATTACACGGACATGTCAGAGCACAGCAAACCCATAGTTCTTGACACCATGATCAAAAATTTCAGGAAGAGATTTTCAGAAGGCTACAGAGTAAAATTAAGTCCCAGAAGGTTGAAAACCCTGTGTGAATCTAATAGCCCACCTTTAGTGTAGGGTGGCCTCCAGAAGGGACCATAGATGTCCCAACAATCTGCCAAGTCTGGTGGGTCATCACTAGAAATCCTGGTCATCCAAATCAGTTCCCATACATTGACTCCTGGTTAGAAGTTACCCAGATCCTTCCCCTTTGGGTGCAATTTGCTTGCAACAGGCAGGGACAAGGTAGGGCCTTAGTCACCTCAACAAATAAGCCAACAAATGATCAACACCTCATTCACGGCCAAAGCCACCCCAGACATCAGACGAAAGCTCCAAAACCATGAAAGGTTTTCCAGGATGAATATCATATAGCTGATTAAAATTGCCAACAAAGTATATCTAAACAAAGAAGTTCAGGCTGAAAAAAATTGAAGAAAAAGGCCAGCCTCCTGGCATCTTCCCTAAAAGAAAGAGATGACTAAAAGGCAGAGAAAAGCCAGCCACCAAGAAGGGGGAAGCCTAGGACCCCTCTAGCCAGGGACCAGCGTGCTTACTGCAAAGAGAAGAGGAATGGGAAGAACAAATGCCCCAACCAAGGCAAAGCTCCAAAGCCCAGTTGCTACTGGGAGGAGCCTTATGGGGAAAATCTCATTGGCCTGGCAGGAACAGACTCAGATTGACAAGGACAGGGCTCTCTCATGCTCAGCCCCCATGGGCCTATGGTCAAAATAAAAGTGAGGGGCCAAAACATGACCTTTATGGTTGACACAGGGGCAGAAGACTCTGGTCACCCTCCCTGTAGCCCCTTTCAGTGAAAAGACTGCAACTGTTCTCGGAGCCACCAGGACAAAAGCAGTCCAGCAACATTTTTTCCAACCCTGCCAATATGAACTTAGAGGCCACAAAGTCTGACATGAGTTTCTCTACCTGCCTGAGTGCCCCCATTCCCTTCCTCAGCTGACATACACTTTCAAAGCATGGAGCCCAAATAACTTTTGAACCAACTGGACACACCAGCCTCAAACTAAACCCAGGCCAAGAAGAACCGGGGTCCCTTGTACTGGCAATAACCACACCTATGGAAGAGGAGTAGAGGTTGTTCTGTGCCCAGACCCTCTCAAGTAGCCCACCTGAATTCAGAGCTGCCTTCCCCTCAGAATGGGCTGAAGACAACCCACCTGGATCTGCTCATAACTGAGCCTCTGTCATTGTAGTATTAACTCTGGGGGCCCAGGCACAAAGACAATGGCAGTACCCCCTCCCACAAGAGGTAAGAGCAGGCATCCAGGAACACCTGACCAGACTCAAAGAGGCAGGTATTCTGATCATCGAGTGTCAGTTGCCCTGGAACACCCCACTTCTACCAGTCAAAAAAGCATGAGGAGTGTACCGGCCTGTTCAAGACCTGTGAGCTATTAACAAAGTGTTTCTTTACAGCTGGTGCTCCCAAATCTGTATACACTCTTCAGCCAGATCCTGGGGTCTACGAAATGGTTCCCTTGCCTAGACTTAAAATATGCCTTCTTCTGTCTCAGGCTGTACCCCCAAAGCCAGCTCTTGTTTACCTTCGAATGGACTGAACCGGATATGGTTCGGCAGATGCAGTTAACATGGATTCGTCTTCCACAAGGTTTCAAGAACTCACCCACTCTCTTTGGAGGGGTATTGGCTACAGACCTTGCCAACTTTCCAAGGGAAGCCATGCACTGTACCCTCCTCCAGTATGTCAATAACCTCTTCCTTGCCACTGACACCCAATAAAACTGTGCAGAAGGCACAAAGACCCTCCTGCAACTCCTGTCAGACTTGGATACCGAGTCTCATGATAAAAGCCCAAGTCTGCCAGAAACAAGTCTGGTAACTGGGCTTCCTCCTTATCCAGGAAAAGAGGGCATTAGGGCCAGAGAGAAAAAAGCTCATTACCTCCTTACCCCAGCCCCAGACAAAGAAAGGCATATGAGAATTGCTGGGGCCTGCAGGGTTTTGCCAAATCTGGATTCCTGGATTTTCAGCAATGGCAAGACCCCTTTACAGCCTCCTACGGGGGCCAGACCGAGAGCCCCATGTCTGGACAGAAGAGGAGAAAGACGCCTTCCTGGAAATAAAGGCTGCTTTAGGACAAGCAACAGCCCTAGGCCTGCCAGACATAAAAAAAGTCCTTCAATCTCTTCATACATGAAAAGGAAAAAGTGATCCTTGGGGTTCTCACACAGACTATTGGGCCCTGGCAGTGGCTGGTCGCGTGCCTGTCAAAAAGACTGAACCCAGTTGTATCAGGATGGCCAACCCTGCCTCAGGGTGCTGGCAGCAACACTTCTACCCATAAAGGAAGCAGATAAACTTACCCTTGGACGATAAATAAATGCCAAGGTTCCCCATGCTGTTGTGTCCCTCGTGAACACACAGGGACACCACTTCCTCTCCAGGTCCCACCTGGCACAATACCAAGGGCTCCTATATAAAAACCCATGGGTCACTCTTTTTCTTTAATTTTTTATTAAGGTATTATTGAAATACACTTTTATGAATGTTTCACATGAAAAACAATGAGGATACTACATTTAACCATATTATCAGGTCCACACACATACCACAATGCTGTCACTGTGCATCAGTGTAATAAGATGCCACAGATTCACTGTTTGCCTTATCTGTGCTACACTGTATTCCCCAGGACCCCCCATACCATGTGTATTAAACTTAATACCCCTAAATCCCCTTCTCCCTCCCTGCGCACCCACCGTCACATACACCTACCATTTGGTAACCACTAGTCTCTTCTTGGAATCTGTGAGTCTGCTGCTATTTTGTTCCTTCAGTTTTGCTTCATTATTGTACTCCCCAATTGAGGGAAATCATTTGGCACTTGTCTTTCTCTGCCTGGCTTATTTCACTGATCATAATATCCTCCAGCTCCATCCATGTTGTTGCAAATGGAAGGATTTGTTTCTTTCTTATGGCTGAATAGTATTCCATTGTGTATATGTACCACCTCTTCTTTATCCATTCATATATTGATGGACACTTAGGTTGCTTCCATATCCTGGCTATTGTAAATAGTGCTGCAATAAACAGGGGTGCATATGTCTTTTTGAATCTGAGAAATTGTGTTCTTTGGGTAAATTCCAAGGAGAGGGATTCCCCGGTCAAATGGTATTTTTATTTTTAGTTTTTTGAGGAACCTCCATATTGCTTTCCACAATGATTGAACTAGCTTACATTCCCACCAGCAGTGTAGGAGGGTTCTCCTTTCTTCACAACCTCACCAGCATTTGTTGCTCTTAGTCTTTTCCATGCTGGCCATCCTTACTGGTGTGAGGTGATATCTCATTGTGGTTTTAATTTCCATTTCCCTGATGATTAGTGATGTGGAGCATCTTTTCATGTGTCTGTTGGCCATCTGAATTTCTTCTTTGGAGAATTGTCCCTTCATATTCTCTGCCCACTTTTTAATTGTGTTATTTGCTTTTTGTGTGTTGAGGCATGTGAATTCTTTATGTATTTTGGATGTTAGCCCTTGTTGGATGTATCATTTACAAATATATTACCCAATACTGTGGATACCTTTTTGTTCTGTTGATGGTGTCCTTTGCCATACAGAAGCTTTTTAGTTTGATATAGTCCCATGAGTTCATTTTTGCTTTTGTTTCCCTTGCTTGAGGAGATGCGTTCAGGAAGAAGTTGCTCACTCTTATACTCAGGAGACTTTTGCCAATGTTGTCTTTTAAGAGTTTTATGGTTTCATGACTTACATTCAGGTCTTTGATCCATTTGACGTTTACTTTTGTGTATGGGGTTAAACAATAATCCAGTATAATTCTCTTGCATGTAGCTGTCCAGTTTTGCCAACACCAGCTGTTGAAGAGGCTGTTATTTCCCCATTGTATGTGCATGGCTCCTTTATCATATATTAATTGACCATATATATTCGGGTTTATATGAGGGCTCTCTAGTCTGTTCCATTGGTGTATGTGTCTGTTCTTGTACCAGTACCAAATTGTCTTGATTACTATGGCTTTGTAGTAGAGCTTGAAGTTGGGGAGCATAATCCCCCCGGATTTATACTTCCTTCTCTGGATTGATTTGGCTATTTGGGGTCTTTTGTGGTTCCATATGAATTTTAGAATGATTTGTGCCAGTTTTTTGAAGAATGCTGTTGGTGTTTTGATAGGGATTGCATTGAATCTGTAGATTGCTTTAGGTAGGATAGCCATTTTGACAATATTAATTATTCCTAGCCAAGATCATGAGATGAGTTTCCATTTGTTAGTGTCATATTTAATTTCTCTTAAGAGTGTCTTGTAGTTTTCAGGGTATAGGTCTTTCACTTCCTTGGTTAGATTTATTCCTAGGTATTTTATTCTTTTTGATGCAAATGTGAATGGAATTATTTTCCTGATTTATCTTTCCCCAGTTCATTGTTAGTATATAGGAATGCCACAGATTTCTATGTATTAATTTTGTATCTTGTGATATTGCTGAATTCAGATATTAGATATAGTAGTTTTGGAGTAGATTCTTTAGAGTTCTATATGTACAGTTTCATGTCATCTGCAAACAGGGGCAGTTTAACTTCCTCTTTGCCAATCTGGATGCCTTTTATTTCTTTGTGTTGTCTTACTTCTGTGGCTAGGACCTCCAGTAATGTGTTGAATAGAAGTGGGGAGAGTGGGCATCCTTGCCTTGTTCCTGATCTTAAAGGAAGAGCTTTCATCTTCTCGCTGTTAAGTGTGATGTTGGCTGTGGGTTTGTCATATATGTCCTTTATTATGTTGAGGTACTTGCCCTCTATACCCCTTCTGTTGAGAGCTTTTATCAAAAATAGGTGCTGAATTTTGTCAAATGCTTTTTCAGCATCTATGGAGATTACCATGTGGATTTGTCCCTCTTTTTGTTGATGTGGTGGATGATGTTGATGGATTTTCGAATGTTGTACCATCCTTGCATCCCTGGAGTAATCTGACTTGATCATGGTGGATGATATTTTTGATGTATTTTTTAATTCAGTTTGCTAATATTTTGTTGCGTATTTTGCATCTATGTTCATCAGGGATATTTATCTGTAATTTTATTTTATTGTGGTGTCTTTGGTTTTGGTATTAAGAGTGATACTGGCCTCATAGAATGAGTTTGGAAGTATTCCCTCCTATTCTACTTTTTGGAAAATTTTAAGGAGAAAGGGTATTAGGTCTTCACTAAATGTTTGATAAAATTCAGCAGTAAAACCATCAGGTACATGGGTTTTGTTCTTAGGTCGTTTTTTATTACCAATTCAATTTCGTTGGTGGTAATTGGTCTGTTCAGATTTTCTGTTTCTTTCTGGGTCAGCCTTGGAAGGTTGTATTTTTCTAGAAAGCTTTCCATTTCTTCTAGATTATAAAGTTTGTTGGCATATAATTTTTCATAGTATTGGCTCATAATTCTTTGTATTTCTGTGGTGTCTGTACTGATTTTTGCTTTCTCATTTCTGATACTGTTTATTTTGTGTAGACTCTTTTTTTCTTGATAAGTCTGGCTAGGGGTTTATCTATTTTGTTTATTTTCTTGAAGAACCAGCTCATGCTTTCACTGGTTCTTTCTGTTGTTTTATTCTTCTTAATTTTATTTTTTTATGCTCTAATCTTTATTAGGTTGCCCCTTCCACTGACTTTGGGCCCCATTTGTTCTTCTTTTCTAGTTTCATTAATTGTGAGTTTAGACTGCTCATATGGGATTGTTCTTCTTTCCTGAGTTAGGCCTGTATTGAAATATACTTTCCTCTTAGCACAGCCTTCACCGCATCCCACAGATTTTGTGGTGTTGAATTATTGTTGTCATTTGTCTCCATATATTGCTTGATCTGTTTTAATTTGGGCATTGATCCATTCTTTATTTAGGAGCATGTTGTGAAGCCTCCATGTGTTTGTGGGAGTTTTCATTTTCTTTGCATAATTTATTTGTAGTTTCATTGTGGTCTGAGAAACTGGTTGATACAATTTTAATCTTTTTTAATTTACTGAGGTTCATTCTGTGGCCTAGGATATGATCTATTCTTGAAAATTTCCATGTGCACTTGAGAAGAATGTGTATTCTGCTGCTTTTGGGTGTAGAGTTCTGTAGATGACTTTTAAGTCCATCTATTCTAATGTGTTTTTCTGTGCCTCTGTCTCCTTACTTATTTTCTGTCTGGTTGATCTGTCCTTTGGAGTGAGTATTGTGTTGAAGTCTCCTAGAATGAATGCCTTGCATTCTATTTCCCCTTTTAATTCTGTTAGTATTTGTTCCACATATGTAGGTGCTCCTGTGTTTGGTGCATAGATATTTATAATGGTTACATGTTCTTGTTGAGATTGACCCCTTTATCATTATGTAATGTGCTTCTTTGTCTCTTGTGACTTTCTTTGTTTGAAGTCTATTTTGTCTGATACAAGTACTACAACTCCTGCTGTTTTCTCACTATTAGTTGCATGTAATGCCTTTTTCCATCCCTTCACTTTTAGTCTGTATATGTCTTTGTGTTTGAAGTGAGTCTCTTGTAGGCAGCATGCAGATGGGTCTTTTTTTTTTATCCATTCAGTGACTTTATGTCTTTTTATTGGTGCATACAGACCATTTACATTTAGGGTCATTATTGATAGGTATGTACTTATTGCCAATGCAGGCTTTAGATTCATGGTTACCAAAAGTTCAAGGTTAACTTCCTATCTAAGAGTCTAACTTAACTCACTTAATATGCTATTACAAACACAATCTAAAAGTTCTTTGTTTTTCCTCCTTTTTTTCCTCCTCCATTCTTTATATATTAGATATCATATTCTGTACTCTTTGTCTATCCCTTGATTGACTTTGTTGATAGTTGATTTTGTTTTGCATTTGCTTAGTAACTGACTGTTCTACTTTATTTACTGTGGTTTTATTAACTCTGATGACAGCTATTAAACCTTAGGAACACTTCCATATGTAGCAGTCTCTCCAAAATTCACTGTAGAGACGGTTTTTGGGAGGTAAATTCTCTCAGCTTTTGCTTATCTGGAAATTATTTAATCTCTCCTTCAAATTTAAATTACAGTAATGCTGGATAAAGTAATCTTGGTTCAGGACCTTCTGCTTCATTGTATTAAATACATCATGCCACTCCCTTCTGGCCTGTAAGGTTTCTCTTGAGAAGTCTGATGATATCCTGATGGGCTTTCCTTTGTATGTGATCTTATTTCTCTCTCTGGCTGCTTTTAATAGTCTGTCCTTATCCTTGATCTTTGCCATTTTAATTACTATATGTCTTGGTGTTGTCTTCCTTGGGTCCCTTGTGTTGGGACATCTGTGCATCTTCATGGCCTGAGAGACTATCTCCTTCCCCAGATTGGGGAAGTTTTCAGCAATTACCTCCTCAAAGACACTTTCTATCCCTTTTTCTCTCTCTTCTTCTTCTGGTACCCCTATAATAGGAATATTGTTCCCTTTGGCTTGGTCACACTGTTCTCTCAATATTATTTCATTCTTAGAGATCTTTTCTCTTCTCTGTACCTCAGCTTCCTTGTATCACTCTTGTCTAATTTCTATTTCATTGATCATCTCCTCCACCATATCTAATCTGCTTTTAAAACTTTCCACTGTATGTTTCATTTCTCATACTGTGTTCCGTAATGATTGGATCTCCAACTGGAATTCATTCCTGAGTTCTTGAATATTTTTCTGTACCTCCATGAGCATGTTAATGATTTTTTATTTTGAAATCCCTTTCAGGCAGATTCATGAGGTCGATTTCATTTAACTCTTTCTCAGGGGTTGTATTCACAATTTTACTTTGGACCAGGTTCCTTTGGGGTTTCGTATTTGTATGTGGCTCTCTTTAGTGCCCAGAAGCTCTACTCTCTGGAGCTGCTCAGCCCCTGAAGCAATTTGGGGGATCTCAAGGGAATGATATTTGTGCCTCGGGGGAGGAAAGAGCTGTTTCCTGCTTCCAGGCTTCTATGCCTTTCTCCACTGCCAGAACCAGTGGCCCAAACACACAGGTGTAAGCCTCTATGCTTTACATTTATAGTTGCTGTAGATGGGGCTTCCCTCTGGCTGGCCTAATGCCAGGGTAGGGTTTGCCAGTTTCTGAGCCAGGTGGGTCTGGCTGGGAGAAAGGCACAGTAAGATGCATATCACAGAGGGGTTCCTTGAAGCTGTGTAGCCAGCCAGGGACCTGGAGCTCCTGAAGATCATGAAAGTTCCCAACCTTCTATGTAGAGCACACCTGGAATATTTTGTCTACCTCTCCTTTCTCCTGAGCAGTAATCTCTCTGCAATCCTTGCCCCTTCAGTAGCCCTCTTGCTGTTAGAAAGTCTCTCAGACTGGCCACTTTTCTTTTGTTCCAGAGCAGCCAGATATGGGTCCCTGCTTTCCACAAGCAGCTGGAATATCAGTCTCTCCAGGTATTCTGCCTGTCTTTGCTTTCCTACCCCCTAATCACAAGAGTACCATGAAAACACCATGAAATGTACATTTGTGCTCCCAGATCAGATATACAGAGTTAGGTATTCAGCAGTCCCAGGCTTCCACTCCCTCCCTGTTCTGTTTCTCTTCCTCCTCCCAGTGAGCTGCGGTGGTGGAAGGGCTTGGGTCCCGCTGGGCCATGGCTTTGGTATGTTACCCTGTTCTGTGGGTTTTATTCTTTTCTCCAGGTATATGCAGTTTAGCACTGTCCTCTTTCCTTTGCTTTTTCAGGATTAGTTGTATTAATTATATTATCATATTATATGCAGTTTTAGGAGGAAGCCTCTGTCTCACCTCTCATGCCACCATCTTTAATCCTTCCATGGGTCACTCTTGAAACAGTATGGACACAGAATCCAGCAACTTCCTCTCCACCAAAGAAGGGAAACGAGATCATGTCTGCTCCGATGTAACTGATGAAGTCTATTGAATTCATCTGGATTTGCAGGATCAAGCAATACAAAATCCAGAACTCACACTATTCATTGATGGCAGCAGTTACCTATGAGAGGGTGTCAGGGGAGCAGGTTATGCAATATCTACTGTCACTGAGGTCTCAGAAGCAAAAGCCCTGCTGGCCAGATGGTCAGCACAAAGGGCTGAACTGCATGCCTTAAGTCAAACCCTCACCATCAACAAGACCAAGGAAGCCAAATCTACACAGACTCCTAATATGCGTTTGCCACTGTACACAAACACAGGGCAATCTACAAGGAAAGAGGTCTCCTCACTGCAGTAGGAAAAGCATTCAAGAACAAGGAAGAAATACTGAAACTCCTCGAGGCTGTCTGGCTCCCAAAAGAAGTAGCAATTCTGCATTACAAAGGACACCAAAATGGAAACAACTATATAACACAGGGGAATTGGCTAGCATATGAAGCAGCTAAAGCAGCGGCCAGTAAAGGAACAGGTAAAGCTCCTTCCCTCACTATGGCCCTAACACCCCCATTGGAGGCTCCTCTACTCAAGTACACTGCAAAAAAAGGACTGGGCCATGGCTGAACGAGACACCCTAACTGAAAAAGGATGGTGGATTCTGCCTGACTGATGCATCTTTTCCCCAACTGCAACCAGAAGACATTTAGTCAGTGAATACCATCAGCTCTCCCACCTAGGAAAAACTGCTCTGGAAGCCCTCCTCATAAAGCCATACCACATCATCTAGTTGCCAGCATTATGCTGAGAAATAAATGAGCAGTGCATTACTTGAGTCAGAAATAATGCTCGATCTGCACTGTGACCCCCACCAGGTGTCTAGAGGGTGGGAGTTGCCCCCTTTAAAGACCTTGAGATAAACTTCACAGATGAGTAGCCAAGCAGAGGACTCAGATACCTCCTAGTGATAGTGTGTACACACTCTGGGTGAGTCAAAGCCTTCACAACCAGGACAGAACAAATCCGGGAGGTATCGAAAGTCCCCCTGAGAGAAATTGTCGACTGGTTTGGCCTACTGTCTACAATTCAGTGTCAATGGACCTGCGTTTGTAGCAGGTGCAGTATACATTTTAGCTAAATCTCTCAATATTACCTAGAAACACCACATTGAATAAAGGCTACAAAGTTCAGAGAAAGTGGAGCAAATGAATCACACCCTCAGGGGAGCCCCAGCTAAGTTTTGCCAATAAACTGGCAGCCCGTGGCCAGACATACTGCCCCTGACTCTCCTGCATGCTCGCTGCACACCTGGGACTCAAGGCTTTTCCCCTTTTGAATTATTATATGGATACCCTCTCCACTGTATAGGAAGCCTCCTGGGGAACCTACACCAGATAGAAAATAAGGGAGCAAGAGAACAGCTCCAAGCCTTAGGAGCCACCCTAAATAAGCTGCAACAATATACCACAGAAAGAGCCCTGATCTCCTTAGGGACCCCAGTTTATTCCTTCCAGGTTGGGGACTCAGTCTGGCTCAAAGATTGGAAAATGAACCCCCTCAAACCTCAGTGTTCTGCCCCCACATTGTTGTTCTAACCACTCCTACTCCCCTCAAAGTTGCAGGCATCACTTCATGGGTCCATCATTCCAGAGTAGAAAAGGCCCATAATTCAGATGAAGAAACACATCAGTTGAAGGCCCAGCCAGACCCCAAGAATCCTCTCTGCCTCTTCATCCAAGCATTACCCTCTAACTAATTAACATTTGCATGCTGTGGCTCTTGGCCCTCTCCAGAGTAGTATCTCTCATCCTGGCATTAGACTCTCTGCTGTTGCCCCCTCGAACTGTACTCTCTCAAAAAGTTGCCCTTTCTATTGTCTACTGGGTAATCCTATGTTCTTTTGCTGTGCTTACCTGTCTCTCCTAGCTGAATTCAAGCCTCAGCCTGGATTTCCAAAGTACCTCTATCAAGTTAACTGTACAAAAGTTATAAAGTACATAGTCATCACCCAAGGAAGCTGCCCCCAGTGGCCCTCCACCCTTACCACCTGTCCTCTCACACTCAAATAAGTCAGCCTGAGTGTAATGCTCAGCTGCATAAGAATAAATTATAACTTAGAAAAACTTGGTATTTTTTTGTTAAGTAAAGGCTTAAAAAGAGTCTGAAGGACTCATTTCAACTTTTACACACAAGACCCATACAGACAGATGCATCTTCACAAAGCACTTAGGACTTTGACAAAAAAGTCACAAAGAAAAAAACCCTAGCACAAAACAATTAAAAGTATAAATACAAGCCATTATGACCCTATCAAAAACCAAAGATGATGCCCCCTAAAACAAAATGTTTAAAGGGGCATCAGAGGGGGGAGTGATAAGGAAAATATTCAACACAGCCATCACTCCTTGCTCTTTGTTAGCAAGGTCAGCAGAGCACTCCTAGCACCCCTCCTTTCAGTAACAATATCAATGAAATCTTCACAAACTTAAGCATCCATTGTATTCAAAAATTAGAATTTATTCATTGTGGCTAAAAAAGGCAGGATAAAGATTAAGGGTTGAAAATTTCAGTAAGATAAATTTGAACTCAACATAAAGAACTCACTGGAAATAGTAAAATAAGCTGTCTGGGATGATGGTGAGCTACCTGCTCAGGAGAGACTTAATACTAGACTAGATGAATACTTGTCAGGATGTTATGGAGTGACAGACTGAGTTACATGGATTTTAAACCTTTCATAACTCTAAGACTGTATGAGTCATTAACTTGTTTGCTCACTCATTCCACAAATACGTATTCAGCTCTTGCTAAGTGCCAGGCACCATTCTAGGCACTAGAGAACGAGTAAAGAAGATAAATTTCCTTACTTAATGAGGTTAAATTCTACTGGAAGAAGCAGGCAATAAATTAAAAAAACAAATATTTAATACAATATCAGATTTGAAAATTTTATTAAAAAATGACGTCTTTGAATCTTTTGTTTGAAAAAGACACTGAAACTGATTTTTGAGTTAGAGACAAATACTGTGGCCATTAAAGCTAATTCTCCAAAGAGTTCAGGACTAGGATTTATCAGGTAAGATTGGGAAAGAAAAATTAGCATTGGTGATTCCCTCTAAAGTATATTACAAGGTTGTCATAAAAGGTAGAATTAACAGTGGGATACTCATAGTGAGTGAAAAACCATGTTTCTTGACTCCTAACCCAATAGCTCCAGAAGAATATGGCTTTAGGAGTAATGTAAATAAGGAAAGCAATATATACTAGTTCATGCTCTTGAATCACCATTATAAATGATCATTTCACAAACGTGTGAAACAGAGAACAAAACAAGTGAAGCCTACCTGACCATGCAAATGAATGCTATTATCAGGTCAATCATAGACAAAATTGTTAAGTAAGCAGCTTATTTCCTTTGGTGAATATATAGGAAAGGGTATCTTTGCCAGATCATTCAAGTAACAATACCAACTCTTCTATGTGGCAAGTCTCTACACTTTTTATGTATCTACCTCAGAAACCATGCTCCAGATCAGCAAAATTCCACACTGAAGTCAGGGGTAGCAAAACTGTAACCTACCTTTGGTGACAGCTATTTAACTGTAGGAATTATTCCATCTATAGCAGTCCCTCCAAAATACACTGTAGAGATGGTTTGTGGGAGTTAAATTCTCTCAGCTTTTGCTTATCTGAAAATTATTAAATCTCTCCTTCAAATTTAAATGATAATCTTGCTGGATAAAGTATTCTTGGTTCGAGGTCCTTCTGCTTCATTGCATTAAATATATCAAGCCACTCCCTTCTGGCCTGTAAGTTTTCTGCTGAGGTCTTATGGGTTTTCCTTTGTATATGATCTTCTTTCTCTCTCTGGCTGCTTTTAATAGTCTGTCCTTATCCTTGATCTTTGCCATTTTAATTAGTATATGTCTTGGTGCTGTCCTTCTTGGGTCCCTTGTGTTGGGAAATCTGTGCACCTTCATGGTCTGAGAAACTATCTCCTTCCCCAGATTGGGGGAGTTTTCAGTAATTACTTCCTCAAAGACACTTTCTACCCTTTTTCACTCTCTTCTTCTTCTGGTACCCCTATAATATGAATATTGTTCTGTTTGGTTTGGTCACACAGTTCTCTCACTATTCTTTCATTTCCAGGGGTCCTTTTTTCTCTCTGTGCCTCAGCTTCTTTTTATTCCTCTTCCCTAGTTTCTATTTCATTTATCATCTCCTCAACCATATCTAATCTGCTTTTAATACCCTCCATTGTCCTCTTCAATGATTGGATCTCCATCTTAAATTCATTCCTGAGTTCTTGAATATTTTTCTGTACCTCTATGAGCATGTTTATGATTTTTATTTTGAAATCTCTTTCAGGAAGATTTATTAATTCAGTCTCACTCGGTCCTTTCTCTGGGGTTGAGATTTTGCTTTGAACCACATTCCTTTGACATTTCATATTTGTATATGGCACCCTCTAGCCGCCAGAAGCTCTAGTCTCTGGAGCTGCGCAGCCCCTGGAGTGATGTTGGGATTTGCTGGTGCCTGCAGGGAGGAAAGAGCTGTTTCCTGCTTCCCAGCTGCTATGCCCCTCTCCCCTGCCAGAACAAGTGAGCTAAACACACAAGTTTAATCCTATATGCTTTGCACTTGTAGCTGCTATAGGAGGGACTTTCTTCTGGCTGGCCTGATGTCAGGGAAGGGTTTGCCGTTCGGTGAGCCAGGTGCAGGCTCCCTGGGAGGAAGGCACAGCAGGCTTCATATCATGGTGGGGGGCCTTGGAGCTATGTAGAGCCAGTCTGGGGGATGGAGCATCTGAAGATCCTGAATGCTCCCAATCTGCTGGGCAGAGCGCACCCATACAATTTTCTCTACCTTTCCTTTCTCCTGAGCAGTAAACTCCATGAAATCTTTGCCCCTTTAGCAGCTCTAGCGCTTTAGGAAGTCTCTCAGACTGCCCGCCCATAGCAGCTGGATATGGATCCCAGTTTTCCACAAGCATCTGGAATCTCAGTCTCTCCAGGTATTCTGCCTGTCTTAGCTTTCCAACCCCACTAATCACTAGAGCACCATGCAATGTAGTTTCGTGCTCCCAGAACAGATGTCCAGGGCTAGGTGTTCAGTAGTCCCAGGCCTCCACTCTCTCCCCATTTTGTTTCTCTGCCTCCCAATAGTGAGCTGGGTGAGGGAAGGGCTTGGATCCCGCTGTGTCACAGCTTTGGTATGTTACCCTGTTCTGTGAGGTCTGCTCTTTTCTCCGGGTGTATGCAGTCTGGTGCAGCCTTTTTTCCTGGTGCTGTTTCAGGATTAGTTGTATTAATTATATTTTCATATTATATGTGATTTTAGGAGGAGGTCTCTGTCTCACCTCTCACTCTGCCATCTTTAATCCAATCTGTGTCTCTTTCTCTTAAAAGCATCCCATAGGTCATTGTCCAACTCCTCCAAGCAATGCTGAAGTGTGTCTCTCTCCTGCCAAATCTCTCTCTACTAGATAATCCTCTCTCTCCTCGATAACACTTGACACTATCTCGAGGAAGAGACATCCCACAATCCCAGCTTCTACATGGCCACTCAGGGCCCCTAAGCAGTCTTCTATCTCATAGAGAGTTAATTTCACCACTTCCAGTTTTTTCCAATTCTGGATAAGACCCCACCCCTCTATAAGGTGCTTTGTCCTTGACCAATTCCCTACTAGGGGCTCCCCAATTGGAAGCCCCACATACGGAGGCTCCCAGGTGAAGTGCACCCTCTATCACTGCAGACACTGGGGCTTCCCTGCATCCACAGGGGTGGTTCTGGGCATCTACCCACCATCTCTAGGGGCAGCCTGCCAAATGGTTGCTCCCATGTAGACAGATTTCAGGTTCAGGGGTCCTGCCAACTACCACCAGATGTAACTCCAGGAGGAAAATCATAGGGAAAAATACCTTTGAAATCGAAATCAGTCAAAGGGAGAAATAAAGTGAGAGAGACCCATTTATTTCTTACAAGAAGTGGTCCGCTTCTCTCCTGTGTCTCTCATGATCCAGCTTCAGAAGACACCCCCACCCAATCTTTCCAGTCCAGATATGCCCTCACTCACCGTTTTAATTACCTATTGATATGAAGATGGACTGCTTCTCTCCAACTCTTGGAAACACCTATTTATATGGAGATGCACTAAAGCCAGGCAAGAGATTCTGGAAATATTTCAATTTTACCCACAAAGGGAAAAGACTTGGCAGGGCTCATATCTCCAGGGTGTGGACATTGTTTTCAACTCCTAGTTTCTGAACACTTAGCTAGGGCAACAACTGCTCAGTGTTGACTCCATATTGGTTTGGGACAGAAAGCTGGTCTCAGTAGGGGCATTTGAATGAGGCTTTGGAGAAAACTTTCCACAGGACTGGTGTTTGACCATGTAATCTACAAAATGTGGCCATCTTTCCTCTTCTCTCCTGGCTACCAAAGCCTTTGCCTTTTTTAATGGTTCTGTTATGTGTTGAATTCATTCTCCTCACTTCTTCTCCACAGCACAACAAAGAATGTAAAGGCAGAGGTACAATAGTGAAGTAGGTGAAAGTTATTTGAATACACTCCAATGGAGGAGTGGGCCAGAGTCTATAAAGGCCTTGATCTGTTAGGTAGAAGGTTTATATATTATATTCTGGTTAGGAGGCTGACAGAGGTGGGGTTATTTGATTTACAGGTCTTTCTATGTAGTCATCCCTCTCAGTTAGCATGTCCTTTCCCCATGCTGTGGTGTGATTTGAGCAGTTCTTAGTTCCATCCATTAGGATCTGTTGGGGAGGAAGTTATCTCCCTGCAAAGCCTTTATTGTGTCCACATGGGACCCCCAACCTGGGAAGAGTTTGGGTGGATTTTTCTTTGAGCCTTATCTGGGTAGCTTCCTTTTTGAGCCTTATCTTCTCCTTTTCCAGCTTCTCATGTCTATCTTTCTAATATTCTTGATAGCTCTTACCCCTCAACCCAGCTCTATCTCTAAGTCTCGGTGACTTCATAGAATGCCCCCACCCAGGTGACTCTCTTCCAAGACTTAGTATAAAAGGCTGTATTAGTTTCTTAAGGCTGCCATAACATAAAATAAATTGAGAAATTTATTTTCTCAAAGTTCTAGAGGCCTGAAGTCCTAAAGCAAGTTGTCAGCAGGGCTATGCTCCCACTGAAGCTTCTAGGGAAAAGTTATTCCTTGCCTTTCCTAGCTTCTGGTGGCTCCTTACATTCCTTGGTTTGTTGACACATTGCTCCAATCACTGCCTCTGTCTTCACATGGCCTTCTTCCCTTTGTGTCCCTGTACTTTCACATGGTCTTCTTTAAGGACCCCAATCACTGGATTTAGGGTTTCCTTTATCCCAGTATGGCCTCAACTTAAGTAATTATATCTGAAAGACCTTATTTCCAAATGAAGTAACAGTCTCAGTTTCCAGGTACCTGGTGAAAAGTCATGGAGACTAATTTTAGCAGGATACTCTACCATATAGAGGCAGTATTAAATTAAAAATATATGTTTTTATTAGTGGAAGAGAGATGATAATTGCAAAGTGGAAAAAACTATTTCTCAGTACTTGTTAAAATATAGATTATAGGGCTCCACCTCTACAGATTCTGGAACAGTAGTTATTCACTGGATCCTGGGTATCTACTTTTAAGGAAAAATGTCAGATGATTCTGATGCCACCTCTTGAGGCCTAGCATTTTAGAACCACTGAACATCGTTTTTTATAAGTATATTGTTTAAAATACAATATACAATTCACATAGTATACAATGTACAAATATTCAGTGACTTTTACATATGCATACACCCATGTGACTAACACTCAAAAAAATATTGGGGATATTTCTATCACCCGTACTCAGGAAGTTTACTTGCCTTCTTCCCAGTTAATATCCCCTCTTCCAGAGGTAACTACTATTCAGACTTGAAGCACTTTTGATCTAGTTTGCCTGCTCTAAATATTCAAAAAGTGATATCATTTAATATTGTTTCTAGCTTCTTTCATTCAACATGTCTTTGAGATTCATCCATGTTCTTGTGTGTATCAGCAGCAACTATGGTATTTTTTTTTTACTTCACATAAAGTCATTGAATGTTGAAGCTTGAAAGTACTTTTAAAATCATGTATCAGAGATTAAAGTTGTAGCTCAAATACCTACAAGGAACTACAATTTGGTAGGAACTGCAGAAAATCAGAGTATAGATAAAGTAACCCCCCTATATTTACTCAGCTCTTGTTGGTTGTTGCTATAAGGGAATATGAATCTATGATATATCTCTCAATTTTTCAAGAGAAGTTGGAAATCTGTATAGTTTTGTAGAATCTCCTGATTTTTAATCAACTTTGAAATAAATTTGAACCAACTGAAACATATCTTCAGGACAGAAATGGTCAGTTTGCAATCTCTGGCTAAACTAGCCTCTCTACTTTCAGATAAAGAAATAAGGCACAGAAAGGAAGGGACTTATCCCTGGACATATATAAAGTTGGGGGACAAAGCTGAAACAGCCTAGTATAATAGTTTAAATAGTTTAGAGCACAGACTAGGAAGACAGATTGCTTGAAATGAAGTCCCATCTGTTCCATTCACCAGTTATGTAGCCCCTTGTAATATTATTTACCTTTTTTGAGCCTCAGTATTCAAATCCATGAAATGGAGAGGTAAAGGCCTTCCTTGTAGGGTTGTTGTGGAAATCGAATGAGTTAATATAAGCAAAGAGCTAGTAGAGTGCCTAATGCATAGTAAGTGTTATAGAAGTGTTTTTGTTGTTATCCTCATAAACAATATATGGGAATAGTAATATTATCTCTCATTTCTGGTAAGTTAGTTTATTCTGGAAAAAATCTAAAATATGATACCAGAACATTTATAAATTATCAAGCTTGAGGAGAAACAGGGCATTTATATGAGTTACTAATTTCAAATCCACATTCAGTAAAAATATGTTTAAGTGATTCTTAGCTAAGAATAAAAGGCATAGATGGTAATAGAAGAAAAATTTCAAATTGGTATCCCTAATATGTGAAAAATAGTATTTCCAATTTTGGGAAACTTTAACTTTCATGCCTTTGTTAACCAAAGAAGTATAGTTTTGATCAAACATCAAGATGATTCATGCAAGCAGTTTGTCAGAAATGCAGCTCTTTTACCTGGTAATGTAAAAGTTGGGAATAAAAAAAGTGTAGTCCTAATACCGGTTTCTATTGTGTAGTGCTTTGGAGTTTTTGAAACCTTCTTTTACAGATACTAGAATCCTGGATTGTTGGATTTTAGAAGGCATTTGAGAAATCATTCAACACCCCTCATTTTCTAGATGATGAAATACACCCAGATAGATTGCCACCTACTGATACGGCTAAGCTATGGCAGAAAAAGAATTTGGTTCCTCTAATCAGAGAAAACTAAAATAGGATTTGATTAGATCCCAACTGGGAACTCCAATCAGTGTTGACAGTATTTACAACACTAGCACAGAGCAGAGAGAGTAGTAGGTGTGGACTAGGATATAAGTCTCTCTGGAGGACGAAGCTTCTGAACTGGGCGTAAAAAGAAGGATCAGATTTCTAAACACAGAAAGTTGGTCAGAGGGCACAGACATGTAAGCAAAGGCAGGGTAACTGTGCCATGCGAGTGGCACACTGTAGAGACAAACAAGGCTAATAGGGTGTAAGTAAGGGAAAAGGAAACACTGCTAAAGAGGTAAGTTAGAACTTATCCTAGAAGGTTTTGAATTCGATGGGCCTAAGGTCAGTCAGGAGGTAAGATTCCTCTTTTTTCCCTAAAAGATGTATGCTCTCATGGTAAGTGTTCTTACCATGCACACAAAGTAAAAGGGACACAAGAAAACACTGGAAGGCATTGGATATGTATATTACCTTGATTGTGGTAATGGTATCATGGGTGTTTGCATATATCCAAACTCCTCAAGTAGGACACAAAATGTTTATGCAGTTTTTCTATGTGAATTATACCTCAAAAGCTGCTTTTAAAAAAGGAAAATAAAATGTAAGTGCGTGATCATATTTTTAAAATTACCTAAATGCTACAGAAAAATATACAATGAAAACTGAAAGTTACCCCTGTCCTTACTACCCAAAGTCACTTATGACTAAAAGTTTCTTGTGAAACTTGCCAGAAATGTCTTCCATAGATTCTTTTTAAATAACAATTCTTATTTTTCAAAATGTGTTATCTACTGCAGTTAACCTGATGTAGAACAGTGACTAGATTGTACCATATCTGGATTACATAAATGCTGAAAGCAAAAAGTGCCCCATAAGTAACACCTGGCTGCTTGAAAGCAGCTGAAAAAATTAATTGTCAAGCTTTCTTTAAAAATTAAAAGAACACAAAATACATAAAGAACTCATACAACTCAATACCAAAAAACAGTAATATGATTTAAGAAATGAGCAGAGGACCTGAATAGACATTTTTCCAAAGAAGACATACAGATGGCCAAAAGGCACATGCAAAGATGCTCCACATCACTAATCATTAGGGAAATGCAAATTAAAAAAGAAGAATGAACAAGTGTTGTTGAGGATATAGAGAAAAGTTAACCCTGTATGCTGTGGGTGGGAATGTAAATTGGTGCAGACACTATAAAAAGCAGTATGGAAGTTTCTCAAAAAACTAAATATAGAAATACCTCACAGCCCAATAATTTCACTTCTGGAAATTTACCCAAAGAAAACAAAATCACTAATTCAAAAAAATATGTTCACTCCTATATTTATTGTAGCATTATTTACAATAACCAATATATTGGAGCACCAAAGTGTCCATCAATAGATGAATGGATAAAGAAGATGTGGTACATATATACATTGGTATATTACTCAACCATAAGAAAAGAATGAAATGTTGACTTTCACAACAACATGGATAGTCCCTAGGTATTATGCTAATGCAACATCAAAAGTCCCTAGAAGGTATTATGCTAAGTGCAAAAAGTCAGACAGAGAGACAAATACCATATGATTTCACTTATATGTGGAATCAAAAAACCAAAGCAATTGAACAAACAAAGCAGAAATAGGTTCATAAACACAGAATGGACTGCTGGCTACCATAGGGAAGGGTATTGAGGAAGTGGGTGAAATAGGTAAAGAGGATAAACAGGTACAAACTTCAACTTATAAAATAAATTAGTCACAGGGATGGAAGTACAGCATATGGAATATAGTCAATAATATTGTAGTATCTTTTGATAGTGACAGGTGGCAACATCCTGGTGAGCATTTAATAATGCATATAATTTTCAAATCACTGTTGTATATCTGAAACCAATATAAGATTTTATCTCAACTATATTTCAATAAAAATATTAAAAAATAAATAAGGCACAAGAATATGCCTCAGACTTGTCAAAGACTGACATACAGAGCCCAGTGTTTCAGTGGAACAAAGGGGCACCTTGAAAAATTAAGAAAACCTAAATGCCTTTTTAGCCCTTGACAAATAATTCATCAGTGTAATATTTCCCATTTGCACATGCTGGTGGATCCTGCTCTACTGGCATGCATGAAGAAAATACAAATGTCCCAGGAATCTGATGTTACTCCTCACTAATGATATTTTCTGCTTCAGTTTTTCAGCCAAGAAAATATCTGAGAATAAGAAGAGGCCTCTTTTTCTGTCAGGGGTGTACACAAAGAACTCAGTTTTAGATGATCCAGCTGTGCTAGAAAAATCAAATACAGGAGTGACAAAAATACAAGCATGGCAAAAATGAAATAGAAGAAAACAAGAAAATGGAATTTGGTTATGTAAATTTCCTCCAAGAGGACATAACTGAGATTAAATAGCTAAACCAAGAGGCCCATGCTGGGATTAACATGAGACATTCCATCTTCTTTAATACCTGGCTTGGATGGGGGAATTTAAACATCCTGAGCATAGAGAAAATCACAGGCAGGATTACAGAGGGTTAAGAAAACACATATCAGAAAGTTCTTGAAAATGTTAAGAAGTAAAATCAGCTGATAGAGCATATTCAAGGCTTATCTGATATTCTTGGGAGGGGGAACTAATGGGTGCAAGTAGTTTAGTAAATTAAGAAAATATAAAGGGCAGTTAGAAATTACCAGGATCACATATTTCTTGACCATGTATATGTACATTTGCTTTTTACTTTCATGTCTCTGCTAAATCTCAACTTTATCTTTTAGTAACTATGTATCCTATTATTTGTATGTGAACTTATACTTCCTTTACATAACCTAGGCTTCATCCAAACTTAACTGCTTCTTGTCCATTCATAGGCTGCAGTTCCTAACTTATGTGCCTTTGTTCCTGCTGTCTTCTCCATTGGGAATGTCTTTTTCTTCACCCATTCTAATTTCATTCCCATAGTGGGATGATCAAGTGGTACCCTCTTTTCAAAGCCCAGCTCAAAAGCCACCTCTTCTACTCAGTCTTCCCAGATTCTACCTCTCACTCCTCTCCATCTACCTCACCACATCCACAAGCTTTTATTCTCACCTTCAGGAGACTTTATCTGTATCTCTTACATGACATTTAACACTAGAAGATTCCTGCATGATTAACACTAAAGTACATATTTTTCTTGCTTTACCGGCCTGAAAAATCTTTGAAAAAAATATCCAAGTGGATTCATTGTTTTGTTCCTTACCCAGCATACACACCCCAAACACATTCACACACTGTCTTGCCTGAGGGGGATTTCAGTTCTGGGAAAGTTCACTCTGGAATTGAAAAGACAAAATAACAACAAGAGAATGTTTGGGGGTGAAAGGGTTTTGTACAAAGCTTTATTCTCATGATGGCAGTTTGAGCACTAGAATGCCATCTGCCCCCACTCCAGCCTCTGCTTTTCTCTTAGCACTGGGCAGAGCTCTTTTTATAGCAACACAGAGAATAATGGCTTTGTGCCAATGGGTATGCAAGCATGCACCTGCACGTTTAGCTAAGGATTACATCATTGCACATACACAGTGGGCAAGTAGATTAGGATCAGGTTAGGATCTGGGCCATGGCACTTCCATTTTCCCTACATGCCATGCTTCCCGGATTCTTACCTCACAATCTATGTGCCCTCAAACTTCCATGATGGTCCTCGTGCAAGAAAGCTAGAACACTGTAGCCAGATTCCATAACAGCAATAGAAGCTATAACAACCTACAAATAACAACAAAATTATGATAATAATAGTCTCCCTCAAGCCTGAGATCAATTGACACCAAGTAGTCACTACAGCCATACTCATACCAGCTCTACTCATATGAGTCCATGACTTGCACTTTCCACAGAAGGCCAGTAGCAGAACTGGTAGGGTTCTCTGTGCATACTCAGCAAGCAGCAGTTTTTACTAGGGTGTATGCCCAATCCACAGACATGAGAGGAGGTTAACCTTAAGGGTGATAAGACACATGTTTTAATGACACCAAAATAGGCAAATTCTGTGCACAGTATACTCCTTTCGGGGTAGGTGCCCTATTCCCAATGGGATATGGGCTTATTTCACTCAGTCTTACCCCCTTATCCATCTATAACAGTGGGGGTTCTGGAAAACCACTCAGGGTTGCCATAAATTAGTGAACATTCAGTTCAGCTCTTGTGTCCACCAGAGCCAGGACACTTTATACATTCACCAGGGACCAATGAATTGATATTTCAACATGTGGCTTCCAGTCCCCACCCAGTCCCCCAAGCTGGGTTCCTTGACTGTCCCCTCAGTCAAACTGTATCTCCCAATCATCTTCCTGTGAAATTACAGGCATGGTCAGCTTACTCTTCAGCAGGAAGTCCTGCAGGCACATGGGCCATACTTGTGGCTTTGCCTCTGGCTTCCATTTCTTAGTCCTCACCTTAGCAAATGGCTAAAACTGCTGCTCCAGCTTCAGTTGTTGCCACAGCTCCAGTAAGATTTTGTTTGACTTCCCATCCAATTTCTCTTTGTCTGCTTCTGCTTTTATCAAGTCAACTCACATCTGGGTCATCATGACCTTCACAGGACCCTTTAAACTCTTCCTCTCGGAGCAGACCTCACTCCCTTCAATGCCAACATCATTTCAGCCTCCCCAAAATCTGCCACAGTACAGGTACCTCATTTATGTGCCACCCTAAGTGAGGGGCAAGAATGGCCACTAAGGGCCCAAAGAAGGATGGGGGAGCCATTTGCAGCACCATACCCCTCATCCCTGAGGTAAACATTTCCTTATCCAAGCTATGATTCACTATATTATAAATGGCATTTTTCACACCCAGCTCCCATGGTTTCTTGGAGCTCAGAATATGTCTGCCATTTAGTGGGGTAAAATGGTAAATCACCCTGATTGGTCCATATAGAGTGAAGTATGGTCATAAGCCAATCAATAAGGAAGTGGTTTCCCAGGGTCTGGTATGCATTTTTTAATCACTGCCACATGGCAGGTTCAATTGTCAGGGAAGACAGCTTTCCTATTTCTAACTCAGACAAAATAATCCCATCCACCCCTACATCCCAAAGACACAGGAGCCAGGCTGACATGGACTCTAAGTGTTTCTGCCTTAACTGGGGGCCCAAATACACCAGGTCTGCCTGAGCATAGAAGCAGAGCATGGAGCACTCCATGACCTGGAAAGGGGAGGCACCTTCCCTAGAGGAACCTACTGCTGCTGCATTTTTATTTTCTTAACTACAACCAGGCAGTATTTCAATAGAGGAAGGGTTTTGCTTCCAGCACCACACCTACCTCCTCATTCTCCCCTGGAGTATCCTCCACCACTTCCAGAGCTGACAGCAAATCTCTCATCACCTTAAAGAGCACTTGCATCTCAGTCACTACTACATCCTTTACCTTCTCCACAGTGCTTTGCAGCGACGCCATCTCAGTCCATCAACAAATATTTTACCTTCTCCACAGCACCTTGCAGCATGCATTCTCATGCTGTCTCTTTTCATACTTCTCACAGGAGTATGTCCTTCTCTTTTATGGCCTTAATACTGTGAGAAATAGCCAACCCATAGTTCCAGCTGCCATGCTGTCAACCTGTTTCTTTAAGGACTTCCTAATCTCATAGAGGGCCTCCACCAGTGCCTCAGGCATCACCTCTACCTCTCCCAGTCCTGGGAAGGGGCCCACTCCCCTAGGAGGCAAGCCACCTCAGTCCACATGCCCATTGTGGGATACTTGAGTATCTTCTCATTCATATGGGGTTCCTGCAGTATTTCTCCATCTGTAAGGGCACCCCACTAAAGTACCCTTCTCATGAGAGCAGTTTGTTCCATTTTTTGGTTTGCAGTGAATCCTGCTGACTATTCCAAAATGTCTCACCTGAGGGGAATTTCAGCTCTGGGCAAGTTCACTCTGGATTTGGTGAGACTGAATAATGACAATAGAATGTTTGGGGGTAAAGGGGTTTTATACCAAGCTTTGTTGTGATGGCACATCAAGTGCTAGAATCCTGTCCACCTCTGCTTCAGGCTCTGCTCCCACCTCCAGCCTCTGCTTTCCTCTTAGCACTGGGCAGAGTTCTTTTATAGCAACCCAGGCAATAATGGCTTATTGTCAAAGGATATGCAAACATGCACCTGCACAGTAGGCTAAGTATTGCATCACTGTACGTACACAGTGGGAAAGTAGATTAGGATCAGGTGAGGATCCTGGTCATGGAACTTCCATTTTCCCTACACACACATACATATACATAGACACACACACACACACAAACACACGCACAGCATAGTGCCTTTGAATGCTTGGATATTCAATAAATATTTGTGGAGCAGTTCTATTAATTATGTTGAGTTCATATACAAAAATTTGAAAGGAATTTTGGATGCATTGGATAAGCTGATATATGAAAATAACTGGCAGACCTTTTACCATCAGTATGATTTTTACCATCAGGTACAACTCAGAAAAAGTCTATTGTTAGGTACAAACATTATTTATAATCCTCACAGCAGTCACTAATGACAAATTATCATCCCCTACTTTCTAGATGAGGAAAATAAGTCTCAGAGGATTTAAGTAACTTGGCCAAGATCATACAGATAATGAAAGAGCAGGGCTGGGAATTGAACCTAGACCTGTCTTACTTCAAATCCTGAGCTCTTTCCATTTGCAAATTTTTTTCCAAAGCACTTTTACAACTGTTATCTCATTTGTACCAAACAGCAAAAAATGTGAGGTTGACAGGGTTGGGCATTCTCCATCCTCAGCACCTCCTTTACTGCTGCATCTCCCATCAGTACACTCCAACGTTCCTTTCCAGTCCGTGGAGGTTCTACAACCACCTTTTTATCAATCTTCAACCCTATAAAGACCATACCAACCGCATTGCCTGATTAAGACCTTTAGAGGTAAACCAAAGCATTAAAAGATAGTTTCCTATCTTGTGATCATTAAAATGCTAAACCATAAAATTTAATTTTATTTTTAAATGGCCAAAATGTACATATGCTGAGTTTTTTAAAGTTCTTTCTAGATTTTCTGACCCTCTCCATGCTCTCCTCCCTCTCCTTCCTTCCCCTTCTCCTTCTCTCTCTTTTCTGCCTTGCTGATGCCATCAGCTTTGAGTTAATTTGCTTTCTGGCTGAACCAGCATTAGCAAACCCCATAAAGTACGGGCAAAGGAAGTAGAGGAGAAGGCCAGATCCCTATAAAAATGACATCCCTGTGAATAGGTTATAGCAATGGCCCTCTATTCTCCTATTAGGCTGTGGTGGTGGTTTCTTCAGCCCTTAGCTAGGGCAGCCTGGTCAGCATATCAATGAAGTAAGATCATGAAAATCATTAAGCAAATCTGCTAAAACTGGATTTAGTGGATTATGTAAATATGCTAAATTTAGATAAGCAAACTAATATGGGCCAGCCTTATAAAGAAACAAAATATAGGGCCATCTTAATGATGTGATCTGAAGGATACCAAAATGGTATCTGTTCCAGATGAAAATGCAAACACCCCAAGACAGTTCCTTTTAGAATTCCATGAGGTAGTATCTCAGTAGGAATTCATTCTCCCCAAGTGAGAGTGGATCAAAGGAAAAGTTCCCCTTTGTGTGCATAGGACAAGAAATAAAAGACAATAAATGTCATAAAGAGAGATGAAAGGATGACAATTTTAACTCCCTCACAGTAATACTGGGATAAAACCTGTCCTATTACATTACCATACATCCATTATGTTCTGGATCCCAGTCAGATGAATAAGGAGAATTCTTGGAAAGCTTTCCAACTTCTGAAGGAATTGGGAACTCCAGCTATACTGGTGCTGTGTAGTGTTGATGATGATAAACTAAAGTTTCTAAAGGTTAAACTTTAGAAAGTGCTACAAGCACCAACACAATGATAAGAATCAATGTAGAAAAAATAGACACCAGGATGAAACTGTCCCCAGGGGGAAGTTGGCCATGGTTCCAGAGACCTGTGGGGTAACCTGTCCTGTTGCCTCTTCCAAGACAGGAAGGAAGGGGCAGATGATGGAGTTGAAGATGAAGCTCAGCCAGGAGTAAGACTGGCAGACACCTAAAATGTTTCAGATTGTACATTTCCCTACAAAATTAAAATATGACTTTAGTGCAATGTATAAAATAGAATGTCATCTTATTCAACACTTCTCTTCATTTTTTCCCTAAGCTAGCAATCAACATATGTAACTTATTAGCAAAACTGAGAGTTACTGTGCAGTCTTTTTTTTCTTTTAAATGAATGTATTTGTCTTCTTTTTTGACCTAAAAGTTTTTCTCAGTTACTTAAACAAAACCTCATTTAATTAACATGTTTTCATAACCATTGTAAAGGCTCCATAAATTCCAACATGTTGTGAGTATTAGAAGAAGGATTAAAGTGTAGGGGAAACATGATGAGAGTTTGGATTTACTTTCCTATTCTTACTTGACTAATTCAGGTTATTAAAACTACTTTAGGCATATTGGCAAAAGTCAGTGTAGCTCTTTTTTCCACTCAAAAGAAAACAATTCTCTATGTTTAGGTATTTTGGAACTTGTAGTTAAGGATGTTGAATTTGGTCTTTGCTCTTTATAGGGGGTTGGAGGAGTGTGGGGAGAGAAAGGTGTCTGTGTTTACCTACTGGATAAATATGCCTGTAAGCAAGGCACCATTCAGTGTTTTAGCCCAGGGACTTTAGAAACACCTATCTTGGCTGCTCCACAATTCCCTTGTTAATCATCTGCTCTTCCTGCTAAGGTATCTCCAGTTCTGATTCCAGAGCATTATTTCATAAACTAAATCATCTGTAATCCAGACAAAAAGACAAAGAAAGGCTCCTGAGTGATGGAAAATAAATAACATAAAATCCATGCACAGCTTTCTTCTTTTGAGAACCCCAGCTCAGCTCCTACATAAGTCTATAGTTTACTTATCCAGTTTCCCAATTCACAGATGATTAAAAGTAACAAATTAAAATGAGGTTACTGCTACTACAGCTTTTCTTTTTCTTCTTCTTCTTTATTGTTATTATTATTATTTACTATTATTATTATAATTATACTTAACCTTTATTGGATATTACTAGTGGCCAAACAATGTGCTAAGCATTTTACATGCATTATTTTACTAAATCTTTGCAACAATTCTGTAAAGGTAACTACAATTAATAGTTCAGTTTTACAGCTTCATAAACTGAGTTTTAGACTAAATTTTAGAAGGACTAAGCAGTTTACCAATTTTGTCTATACTTAGTATAGATGGGCAATCTGCAATAGTGTGAAGGGTTATGTGACAATGTGATAGCAAAAAAGTAGAAAAACTATAGAGGAAAAGAAATTATATGAAGTCAGAAAGCATAGCAATTTGGGGGTATTTAATTTGGAGACAAGCCACTTTATACCTCTCAATAGCGTCAGAAGGCAATATGGTATTACAACACAGTAAATGAATGAGTTTGTTTAAGCATGATGCCAAACCATTAAAAAATAAATTAAATTATGTTCAAAATCATCTACTTAAGAATGGAGAAAAAGTGTAATACATGATATAAATATTTCTCTGATTTTTTTTAATCAGTAAGGTATGTTTTGTATTATCAAAGGGCAGGCTTCAGCTATCTGAAATATTCATATAAATAAAACAAATTATTCCCTTGTGGTATATTTCTAAAGAATAAAACATTAAAATGAAAGGAGAGAATATAACTTGATTTGCAGAAGATTTTATTTTCCTTTCCAAAGCTCTTAAATTCAGCTAGTCCAATCTGTCAGTTTACTGTGGTGTGGGCATATTCTATTAATAGTATTTATCTCATTATGCTGAACAATGTGTAACTGATCATTTTTAAAGGATATTTGGGACCATTACTGATATGATGTGCGATTTGAAGTGGCCTAAGAAAATCCTCAACCTTAATCCTTACTAGGACAAAAATATCTGCCCCTAAGCCTTACCTAAAATGGCCACATGGCCTATTCCCAGGATGTGACTGTGATTTGTCGGGAGAGAAGAAGGTGAGATTTTTTGAGCAAGGTCATTTCCTGAGATGTCAGCCCTTAGTAGGATGCTTGGATACTTCCTAGAGTACCTGAAAGATTCAGGGAAAGATGAGAACCCTGGGCCAAGATATTCGGAAGGAGCTAGGGGCCCTGTAAGATTGCTACAAGTACTTTTCACCAAGTTGGCCTCTGCTACAATCTTATCCTATTATACCTTGCCTAGGTCTGTCCACGGTAAGTTTCCAAGAAAATATTGCAGAGAGGTACCTTAGGGACTGAGTAGGTGGGTTGGAGAAGGGGCTGAAGGACTGCAGTTTGCTCTCTGAGTGATAATTAAATAAATGGCCCAGTGTGAGTGAGGGAAGGTACATGAGACAGATATAAAAAATGAAGTCCCAAACCACTCTAGTCATTCAGAAATGCTTACAACTTTTCACAAGCACAATTTCTGGTTAAATAGTTATTAAAGTAACCAAGGAATGAATACATGAGGCTGCCTCACATCGGTGCAGCATCCTACTTTCCTTGTGGCTCTAAACTGTAAGGTACTGTCAGAAAAAACTCTTCCACACTCAAAATAGCTGTTACAGAGGAAAGTTGGAATGTGTTCTAGGAGTGGGTGTGTTTGTTTGAGTTCAGTATGTACAGAAAAGGCAAGCCTCCACAGCCATTCATGCATTTCCCTTCTCAGTGATGGGTATGCAGACAGCCGAGCTCCAGGACTGTCTCTGAAGGGTAATGTACATTTATAAAGATTATTTTCTTAACTATTTTGAGGCATTTTATAAATAATACGCATGTGTCTGCTGAATGCATATATATATTTAGTCAATTATTTCTTATTTTCTCCTGAGGCTGGTCTTGTGTGGTTACTTATGTGGTATAATTTCTGAGGTATCAGAAAGCTCCCCCCTACATCTTACCTGAGCCACCCAAAAATATCTCTTGGGTTGGTGCACCAAAGAGCCTAAAATCCCCGCATTGCTCAAATATTTGATTTAGTCATTGAAAGAAACTATTAAAATCCAGGTGTTTGGGATATTCAGCAGGCATTAGAAATTAAAGACTATAAAACAAAAAAGAATATGGAGAAATTGCTTCCAGTATAAATTTAAGCTTCAAAAGAATAATACAAAATGACATACACAGTCTGGGTCAGATGCTGTTCTTAAAATGTCATGGGGCCAGAGCCAGAATATATAACCCAGCTCATGAACATGAACCTATAATAAAAGAAGCCAAGCACTGTTAGACAGGTTTTGTTCTGATTTATTTTGAAGGAGTGCTTCCAACAGTTTCTGACCCTCAGATCCCACTCCCTTCACAGTGTATCTGACACCTCCCCTTGCTGAACTTCAGAGGCTCAGAGTAACCTCCTAATAATCAACCTTGGCAGGGCCCAAATGCCCACCTCCTGGAAAACTCACAGAGCCTGACATATTTTAGAAAAGAGCTTTTGCTAAAAGGAGCTTTTAGAAAGCCCTCACAAGTGCCTACCCAATCTTTCTTGGCAGCAAACTGCCAAACCAAGCCCATTTCCTCAAAAGATGGTGGAGGACTTAGCATCTTTCTACATTGCTCTGAAATTGGAAAATGAAATTCTGCAGGCCCACATGCAGTGGCTCATAGAAGAAAATGCTGCCCTGCAGGCCCAGATCTCAGAGCTCCCAAAGCTCCAAGAAGCCAAGGAGGATGAACCTCTCCAGAAACCCTCAGAAGCCCAGGAACCCCAGAAATGCCCAGAGTCCCTGGGTTCCCCAGAAGCCTGGGAACTCCAAGATCCCTCAGAGGTTGAAGGGTCCCAGAAGCCCAGAGATCCCCAGGATCTCCCAACCTGGGAGCCCCCATCAGCCCAGGAGCCCTCAATGGTCCATAAGCTCTTGGCAGCCTGGGCGTTCCAAAAGCCCCCAAAGGTCAAAGAGCTCCATAAATCCCCAATCACCCAGGATGCCCAGGAGCCCCCAGATATCCAGGATTCCCCAGTGGCCCAGGAGCCCAGAATTCAGAGCCCCAGGACCCTCCAAATGCTCAGGAGCCTCAGGAGGCACCAGAATGCCAGGAGACCTCAACACACCTGGAGCCCCTTGAGCTTCTAGCTCACCAGGAGTTGTCAGAGCCTCAGCTGACCCAGGGTCCCCTGGATCCTTCAGATACCCAGGAGTTCCTAGAAGTCCCAGCACCCCAGGAGTCCCTGGAGTACGTAGTAGCTGCTGAGACATCATCAGCTTCAGAGTGCCCACAGGCCCCCAGGGGATTAGAAGATGAAGTTTTCCTGCTAGATGACCCTTTAGCCTTCAATGGGGATGCCCAGAAGCTTCCTGAGCTCCTGGTTCAGTTGAATAGTTACACGAGAGTGAGAAGACTCCCATATCCTACTGAAGCAGCCCTGGTGAGCTTTGTTGGAAACTGCTTCTCAAGCGAAGCAGGACTGTGGTTCCAGCCCTTATTAGTTATCCAAAGACACCTATTGGAGCAATTTGAAAGTTTCATACAAGTGCTCCAGGATCATTTTAACAATGCTGAAAGCATGGAAGATGTCAGCCACTACATCCGTCAGCTCTGCCAAAGGGATGACCCTGTCCACCAGTATGAGACCCACTTCATCCTCGTTGCTCAAAAGTTAAACTGCATCCAGTTTCAGGAAGGGCTTGCCAGTTCTATCTGAGATGAACTATCTCACACAAGGCCAGCTACCTACCTATCTGATTTGATTACCCAGTGCATCAGCCAAGAAGAGAAGCTAAGTGGTAAGCCTGATTCAAATCGACAAAGGGTAAATCCCTCTGAGGAAAGAACTGTAGCTGGGAGTCCACCAGGTGAAAATCAGCTTGTGCAGGCTGCCAGCAACTACCTACATCTCACTGAAGCTGAATGGGCCCACCATCGTGAAGGCCACTGTGCCTCTACTGTGGTCATCACGGTCATGTTGCTATAGATTGCCCTGTCAGCCTCATCGAGCCCAGCAGGCAGGAAACATAGAGGCCCGGCTGTAAGGGGGAACCCAGGTAGGCCAATCTACAAATATGCATCCCCCTCACTTCCAATATCTATGTCCCTTACCCTATGGCTTACTATTGAAATCAGACTGGAAAGACGACAGTTCTTTGAGCAAGCGATGGTGGATTCAGGCTCCTACAGAAACAGCATTGGCCATTCAGTGGTTCTTCGAGAGAAGCTGCGCATCTGCAATAATATCTTCCCTCTCACGCTTGAAACCATAGATGGCTGTCCACTGATTAATGGAGCCATAACCAAGGAAACAACACCTGTTGAAGTTAAAATTGGAAACCACATTGAAGAGCTCCAGTTTGACATTATTCATACACCACGGTACCCTCTGATTCTTGGAGTCCACTGGCTTGAAACACATGACCCAAACATTGAATGGAGTACCTGCACTGTGTCCTTTCCATCTCATTATTGTCACTACAATTGTTTCAGGCACAGGTGGAATAGAAGACGTTGTGATGAAATAATTGCTGGGTAGATCCTGTGTCCTAGTGACTGTTCCTGCAACCTGTCTTCTGTTACCTCACCATTTGCTGCTCCCAGAATCTTCCACTGAATCTCTGGCAATGAACTAAGGCTACCTGTACAACAACCCTGCTTCTCAGATCATGGATTGAATCTGACAACTTTGAGCTGCTTTTTCTCACCAACCCTGCATGCTCCCCTTTTTTAACCATGCATTAATTTAGGGCTGTTTTTATTACAATTTATACTAACAATATGCATAAGAATAGATATTAGACACTAACATTGAGAAAGTGTAGTTGTAAGACTGAGTTGATTTTTTTCTTATCAAGACTCTCTTTATCATAATAACTGCAACATCTTTTCAATAAAGAAAATAAGTTTGCAAGTGATGTTTTTTAAAAAATCAATAAACTTTGGCAATTTCTATGGGTGTTTGAATTACTTATTGGCTTAGCTGAGGGAAGAAGACAAGGAACAAATAAGCTGGGAGGGAGAGAGGAGATTGGAAAAGGTTCAAAGTTTGCATGATGTCCTGAATATTCCAGGGGTATACAGGTCAGTGTGTGATGGGGTAGGGGAACATGGAGAGAACAGGCAATGGGGCAGAGAGAGATTAGGTGAGGTATAGAGGATAAAAGTGAGAGTAGAGGGAAGGTTGAGAAGAATATTTGGGAGACGATTGGGAGGATAGATTGGAAAGGGATCAGGGAAGGGCTAGGATTTGCTAAGTGCAGGGATGAAGGGAGGAGGAAATTCCTATAAAAATAAAGGGAGTGATAGCAAGGCATTGAGCAGATTTGAAAGCAAACTTCTTGGACTTCATAAATTAACCAAAGAAAATCACTGGAGAAGATAACAAGAGCCTGCAGTGACCCAGCTTTCCTGATAGGGTAATGTCTTATTCCCTGTACCAGGGACATTTAGTGTAGCATTCATGGCATTAATCTCTTTTTGAAGGTGCATAGGATTATCTTTCAACATATGCAGATCATTAGTAGCCAACTGTACCTCTCCTACATATATAGGTTGCCCTGCCTGCTAGCCATACTACTTGCTTATCACACAGAGAGAGCCAAGTTAAGGAAAGAAACGTAGGTCCTTATCAACCTGAGAGGGGCTAGTGTCCTGACTTAAATTACACACATACACACACACTCAAACTAAAGGAGCAAGGGTTGGACACTTGGAGATGTGATCTCCAAGTGAGATATGAGGAGTGGTCAAAGCAGACTCTAAAGCCTTTCCTCTGTGTTTTCAGTTCTCCCTTGGGAGTTTCTTTCTGAGGGCATTTGAAGGAGATTCTGCCTCTGACTTAGTCAAATAATCAAATACATAATTCAAACCCTAAAAGGAGATAGGTGAGGAACTTACCATTCATTGAGTCCTTAACATGTTCCACTTACAATATCAGGCATGTTACACATTAATTATCTCATTATTCCCCAGAGCAATCCAGTGAAGTAGGTATGTTTGCTCTTATTTTATCAATGAGGAAGCAGTTCCAGCAAGGCTAGTTCACTTCCCCAAAGTCACAAAGTAGTGGAGGCCTTTTGGCCTCAAAAGCCTATGCCCTTTCCCCTAAAGCATGTCAACCCCCCTTAATGTAAATGTAAGGGCAAAACAAGATTGTGGCAGGAGAGAGGTAAGTGAGAAAACCATAAAAATCATGGGAAAGCTCAAAAGAAAAATTTCAGGGATCATCTGAGTGGTTCTTTTTCCCCAGTTCCCTTGATCTTACCCCCAACCCCCCACCACCTCATTTATCCCCAAGCTTCCCTTTACATCTCTTGCAGAGTTTTTTTTTTTTTTAGCTAAAGAAAAGCCCATTTTCAGATTCCCCGACATTTTGTCATGAGAGTTGGAAGTCCACAGTCATTTACCTGTAGGATCTATACATTATCTAGCAGTGTGCATATCACCCCTTAGATTGTCTGCCTAGTCACTTCGCTAACCACCCCTTTGCAGACTTTAATTCTACCTTTTCTAGTTCCCACCAGCCTCCATTTCCTTCCCTGAACAGTCAAATATATTTTATCATTATCCACTACCTTGTGGTGTGTGGGGACTTTTCCCTAGGTATATGTCCTACATCCCTACCCTGCCCTCACACAAATACTTGTCTTGGGTGCAGATATAGAATCTTCTACATCCATATCCTTGATAGCATAGCCTAATATAGTACCTGCTACATTAAAGTTCTCAACAGCAACTGTTTCAGTGACATTGAATTATCATTACCCAAGGAAGTGTGCTTATTTGTATATTATAGGAACTGTTATTTTTCTCCAATATTGCTCATCGCTACCACCAAGACCAAACACTATTTGTCAATGTGGAATTCAAAAGAAAAAAGCTTTCAGCAGCTAGGAAGAAAAAATACCTTTTATTTGTCAAACTACCCAGAGTTGAGAAGACCAACTGTACTGGTTTCCCCAGACTGAGAGGATTCACAGGACACAGGATTTTTTGTGTTAAAACTGGGATGGTTCTGGGAAAACTGGGAGGGCTGGTCAAACTACTTGTGTTCTACATTTTTCTATCTGGCTGTAGAGACTTATTTAACTATAGTGCACTTCTTTACTTCATAAAAGGAATTAATCATAGCATAACCGAACTTATGAGTTATAAATGACTCAAGAAGTCTATTCCTTTAATTTTGCAGATGAATAAGCTGAGAAGGCCAAGAGAAAGGAAAGTTAATGTAGCTCAGTGTTATCCTGATCTCCTGACTCTAAATCAAGTGCTCTTTTCACTATAAACCACAGGTCTGACCCACTAAGTTAAAAATTGAGTATGTGGCCAGCAATGACCTAGGTAGTACAGACAGCATCTAAAGTATAACATAAGAGATTTATAATGTGATCAAGGAGAAAAAATTAGCAGGCATTAAGCAGCTAGCATAGATAATCAAATTTGTGGTGGTAACAAATATACCATACTGAAACCTTGTAGGAGCTGATAGAAATAACAGTAATAACCACTATATAATGAGCACCTGGGTTTAGCCAGACATTGTGCGAGGTGATTCAGGTCTTTTCAACTGCCTGCAAGGCAGATATTATTAACTCTTTTATGTAAATCAAAGAAGTGAACCTCAGTGAGTGAGGTCACTTGCCACAGGTTTCACTGCTAGGCATTGGTGGCTGCTAAAAACAAACTGATCTGACTCCAAAGCTGGAATTCTATCCAATACACCACACTGCTTCTCAGGCTGAATGACCTTTACTCTTTATTAACCTCTTTAAGAATATTTATTCACATGACATGAATATTTATTCCCTTATCGACATCAGTTCTGTTACCTTAGAAAAAGATTAATTTGTTAATGTATTCATTTATTTATTCATTCAACAAGCATTTACCAAATGTCTTCTACGTGTCAGGCACAGGTATAGGGGGAAGAGAAAGAGGCACACAAAGATGTCTAATGTTTGACTTATGGTTCTTTTTCGGACTACAATTTAATGGAGGAAAACACAGCACTGGTGTAGAGAGGGGAGAACGTTAATTCTGCTATGGACTGAGAAAGTGTTTTGAGCTGGGTGTTGAAGTAATCTCATTGGAAACAAGAGGGAGGACAGGGATTTCTAGATTGAGTAAAGTGTACATAAAAGAAGAAGTCAGAGGGAAAAATGACTGTGTCTTTAAAAAAGATAGTTCTATTTTACTGGAGAGTAGGAGTGTGTGTGCGCACAGGTGTGTGTAGTAGGGGGAGTAGGTGGGGAAATGCAGCTTAATAAGGAAGCTGGAAGCTTCAAGTTAAAGGCCCTATCTTCCTTGCTAAGGTGATCGTACTTAATTGTGTAAACAATTTGGACTAGAATCTTGTTTCTCTCTATTTTTCCTGTGTTAGATTTGGGTATGCTTTTTCTCTCTTGTTGCAAAGTAATACACACTCACTGTGACAAATTCATATGTATCAGAAGTTTATAACATAAAAGTAAAAGTTTTCTCTTCCTCTCTGTTCCTTATCTCACAAATTAGGAGATTTTTAAATAGGAAACAAACATGATTAGTTTATGTTTTAGAAATTTGATAGTGATGTGAAAAATGATTTGACAAAGTACCCCCATTCTTTTTTTATCTTCTTATATTTTATAAAGATGAGTTCAAACCATCAAAGGAAAAGAATAAAAAATTAAGCCCAAATTTCCTCAAATGTTTATTTTGAGTTCTTTCTATGAGCAAGACATATATAAGACTGTCCCTACCATCAAAAAATTTTACAATCTTACAAGATAAAGGCTCATGAAATATAAGCAATTACCTTTCCTTTTGTGCTTCTTAAATTTCAAATTAAAGATTCTAAATGGAAAGTTTTTCTGAAACATTTGTCACAGATGAAAAAAACAGTTACCTCTTCAGCTAACTTATCTAAGTTTCAACTTTAACAGTAAAAATGATCTATAGAGATATATAGATATTTTGGTAACCTCCATTTCTAGTTTGTTTCCTTAACAAATATTTCATTTTTCACACTATTAAAGTACTCCTGGAGTAGTCATGGTCATTCCACAGAAGGATTTATATGTGCTCTAGCTCTTAAAGTACCTATATATTTCTAAAAGTATGTTTTTATGAGGTTTTGTGGAGATAGATCATTTAAAAATTTTTAATTCAGCAAACTTTGACAACTAACATATTACTCGACATCAAATATGAAATGGCAAGAGCAATATAGAGGTCAGAGCATGGGTGGGTCAGAACGATAGGATGAAACTCCTGAGCTTGTCACTTACCAGCTGTTATGACCTATTTTCATTTACGAAATAATGCTTGCTTTACCTACCTAATGAAGATAGAAAAAGTATAAAATGAAAAACTCATGTTAAACGATTATGAAAGTTAAAAATCCCATATAAACAAAAACATTACAATAATTTTAGTTTATAATAATGATCTTCATCATACTAAAATAGCTGTTTAAATTAATTTCAGTTTCATAGACCTCTAACATTTGCTTTGCGCCAGGTACTCTATGTTATCAATCAAAGAAAAATTCAATTAGGTTTGACATAATTATTGTGTTAAGTAGTTTTTTGGTATTATTATAATCAAGTTATTTGAAAATAGGAATAACAGTTTTGGGCATATATACCAGCACTCTTTTTATCAAAATACTATATCACTTAAAATGGCAATTCCTTCCTGGTGCATGTCAACTAAGTGATAACTTACTGTAATTGATCTGAGCGTATTCCTATTTAACTTAAATGTAAAGAAAACAAGTCAGAACAGACTAATCTTCATATTCCCACCAAAAGAAAATTAAACTAAAATTAAAATTTACAAGACTGTTATCTTTTCCATTTCCAATTTATGTGATTTCTAGATAAAAACAATCGAAAATTAAAAGGTCAACCTATTCACCCTATACTGGCCTCTGAGTAAGTCATAATATCTGTAGAAAATAACTGCCATCATTGTTTTATATAACTAACAGGGCTCTTGCTTCTGGTATTATTCTGCCTCATAGTGATTCAGAATAGGATGAAAGTTGGTGAGGGGTTTTACTTTGGAGAATGTGGGATATATTCTAACCAGGTTGGTGGTGGAGGAGGAAAGGAATAAATGCCAACAGTAGTCAACTAACTGTGTCTAACTTGGGTCAAATGGGAAGACCATTATATATTCTGATGCAGATGAAAACAGGATATAACACATAAACACAGAACAGTCATATGTGCACAGGACATCTGGCAACCTAAAATTCACATGAGAAAAAGAAGGCATGAAATGTTACAACCACACAGAACAAAATGTCTTAAACTTTATAGCTGAGCTGACTGTTTTTCTTAGATTTTGACATTGCTTTTTTCCTGTCAGTTATACCACAGATACCACATAACAGGCAACAAGTGAACCAGCTGCATTTCCCATGAAGTTTTATGATTATTAGAAGAAAAGGCAGCTGAACTATAATATTCTTTTTTTTAACAAATAATTTTAATAATACATTTTTTTACAATTTACTTTATTTTAGTATCATTAACCTACAATTACATGAGCAATATTGTGATGATTAAACTACCCCCTTCATCAGGTCCCCCCCACCAACCCTATTACAGTCACTGTCCATCAGTGTAGTGAGATGAGAATCACTACTTGTCTTCTCTGAGCTGTACAGTCCTCCCCGTGCCCCCCCACCCTATGTCTGCTAATCGTAATGCCCCTTTTACCCTCTTATCCCTCCCGTCCCGCCCTTCTTCCCCAGTCCCTTTCCCTTTGGTAACTATTAGTCCATTCTTGGGTTCTGTGAGTCTGCTGCTGTTATTCTTAAGGGCATTCCCAAAAAGGTGAATACCAAAGGGAATTTCCATATTTCAACTTTTTTTAAACACTGCCTTCCATTGTAAAATTGGATGTGTTTGAAGGAATGGGAGAGAGATCAATCAGGGACAAAGTAAAATAAAATCACACTTAAGAATTAATATTTAATAGAAAATGTTAATATGGTCCAATAATTTTTAAATCATTATGCCAAAATAAAATGCAGAGAATAAAATTTCTCTCATAGAAAATACCAGGAATTGGTGGTCCCAGCAACCTTCCAACACTACCTCCTCTCTAAGTCTGCTCTCTTTCTGGGCCCTTTTCCTTCGGCTTGCCTGTCAGAAACCTAAGTAACAAAACATTCACAGATAATTAACCATCAATAACTTTCGGTGAGAAGCCTTTCTCCTCACTGTCTTTCCATAAGGGGAAGAAAAATAGATCAAGCCCCTTTACACTAATTTAATAACTTTGTTAAAACCTTTTAAATCAATGAAGACATTATTTTACAGTTGAAGAAAGCATAGACAGGCAAGGGCTAAGAAACTTTAATTAGGCCACATGGTGAAGTCAAGTGAGGAGCATGGGAGCATTCAGGATAGCTAAATTTAAGATTTAGTTTCTAAGTTACCCTGGGCCTTGGGTAAGTTAATTGACCTCTCTTTGATGACTAAATTTCTTTATAAGAAAAATTATGATGGTTGTAGCTACACTGCCTTCCTTTGTAAAATACTGCAAAGAGTAATTTACTTATTCAATAAACATTTCCAAGTTCCTATTATATATCAGACACTGAGTTAAGATCAAACAAGGTAATAAATATCAAAACAGCAAGTCTAGATATAAGTTAAAAGCTGCTTAACTCTCCAAAGGGATATAGCTTTTGCACAAAGAATAGATAAAAAGGGACATCAATTTGATGTTGTCTTTTCTATTTTATATTCTAGGAAATTTCAATTATTACCTCATAGCTTTCTAGCCTGTAAAAAATAGCATAATTACATAAAAATTAATGTTTTTCCCTCCTACTAGGTATGAACTATCATGTTGGTTATCATTTAAAAGAGGTACAGACAAGAGGACTGCAGGATTCAAGGAGGTGGCATAAGAGGTGAGACAGAGAACTCCAGCCAAAAACACAGATAGTGCGAAAATATAGTTAATACAACTAACCTTAAAACAGCAACAGGAAAGAAAGCTGAACCAGACTGCATACAGACCTTATGAACAGAGCAGACCACAAAAAACAGGGTAACATATGAAAGCCTTGATCCAGTGGGACCCAGCCCTTCCCCCACCCCAGCTCACCGGTGGGAGGAAGAGAAATGGAGTGGGGGAGGGGGTGGAAGCCTGGGATGGCTGAACACCTAGCCCTGGAGATATGCTTTGTGAGCAGAAACCTACATTGTGTGGTGCTCTGGAGGACGGGGAGCTGGGACAGGTAGAGTGCTTGAGAGACAGATTCCAGCCATTTGTGGAGGACGGGATCCACACCTGGCCACTCTGGGACAAGAGAAAGGCAGGCAGTCTGACAGGCTTCCTAGCAGTGAGAGAAATGCTGAAGGGACAGGGTTTGCATGGAGCTTGCTGTACGGGAGAAGAGAAAAGGGGACAAGGTTGTCTGGGCATGCTCTGCCCAGCAGATTGGAAACTTTGGGGAGCTTCAGGTGGTCCAACCACCTGGCTGGCTACTCAGCTCTGAGGCTCCATACTGTGATATGCAGCCTGCCTAGCCTTCCTCCTGGCCTGACAGCACTGGCTAGCAAACTGGCAGTCACTGCTCTGGCATCAGGCCAGCCAGAGTGAGGCTCCACCTACAAAAGCTAGAGACACCAAGCACAGAGGCTACACCTGTGTACTCAGCCCACTGGTTCTGATATTGAAGACAGGCACAGGATATGGGAATCAAGAAACAGATCTGTCCTCCCCCTAGGAACCAGCCCCTACAACTCCCAACCTCACTCTAGGGGCTGGGCAGCTCCAGACACTGGAGCTTCTGGGCAATAGAGAGCACCACACAGAAATATGAAACTTCAAAAGAACAGGGTTCAGACCAAAATCTCACAAACCCCAGAAATGAAACTGAACTTACCAATATTCCCAAAAGAGAGTTCAAAATAAAAGTCATAAACATGCTTGTGGAGGAACAGAAAAATATGCAAGAACTCAGGAAAAAATTTAACACGGAGATTCAATCATTAAGAAATTCCATATCTGAAATGAAACATACAATGGAGGGAGGGATTTAAAAGCACATTAGATGTAGTAGAAGAGATGGTAAAGGAATAGAAATTAGAGAAGAGGAATACAAAGAAGCTGAGGCAGAGAGAAAAATGAATCTCTAAGAATGAAAGAATATTGAGAGAATTGTGTGACCAATCCAAACGGAACAATATTTGCATAATAGGGGTACCAGAAGAAGGAGACAGAAAAAGGGATAGAAAGTGTTAATGAGGAGATAATTGCTGAAAACTTCACCAATCTGGGGAAAGAGGTAGTCTCTCAAGCCATGGAAATGCACAGATCTTCTAAGGGACCCAAGGAAGACAACATCAAGACATATAATAATTAAAATGGAAAAGATAAGGATAAAGACAGACATTTAAAAGCAGCTAGAGAGAGAAAAAAGATCACGTACAAAGGGAAACTCATCACGCTATCATCAGATTTCTCAAAAGAAACCTTACAGGCCAGAAGGGAGTGGCATGATATATTTAATGCAATGAAGCAGAAGGGCCTTGAACCAAGAATACTCTACCTGGCAAGGTTATCATTTAAATTTGAAGGAGGGATTAAACAATTTTCAAATAAGCAAAAGCTGAGAGATTTTACCTACCACAAACCACCTCTACAGTGCATTTTGGGGGGTACTTCTAAAGATGGAAGTATTCATGAGACTAAATAGATGTCACCCAAGGGATAGACAAGGTGTACAGAATACGATTCATAACATAACAAAGAATGGAGGAGGAAGAAAAAGAACAAAAAATAAGAATCTTTAGGTTGTGTTTGTAATACCATATGAAGTGAGTAAAATTAGACTGTTAGATAGTAAGGGAATTACCCTTGAACCTTTGGTAACCATGAATCTACAAGCCTTCAATGGCAATAAGTACATACCTATTGATAATCACCCTAATTGTAAATGGTCTGAATGCACCAATCAAAACACACAGAGTCGCTCAATGGATAAAAATGCAAGACCTGTCTATATGCTGCCAAAAAGAGACTCACTTCAAACCCAAAGAAATAGACAGACTGAAAATAAAGCGGTGGAAAAAGATATTTCATCCAACTTATAGAAAAAAAGCAAGAGTTGCAGTACTTGTATCAGACAAAATAAACTTCAAAACAAAGAAAGTAACAAGAGACAAAGAAGCACATTACATAATGATAAAGGGGTCAGTCCAACAAGAGGATATAACTACTATAAATATCTATGCACCAAACACAGGATCACCTACATATGTGAAACAAATACTAACATAATTAAAGAGGGAAATAGAATGGATTGCATTCATTTTAGGAGACCTCAACACACGACTCACTCCAAAGGACAGATCAACCAGACAGAAAATAAGTAAGGAGACAGAGGCACTGAACAACATATTACACCAGATGGATCTAACTGACATCTATAGAACACTCCATCCAAAAGAAACAGGATACACATTCTTCTCAAATACACATGGAACATTTTCAAGAATAGATCATATACTAGGCCATAAAATGAGCCTCAGTAAATTCAAAAAGATTGATATGGTACTAACCAGCTTCTCAGATCACAAAGGTCTGAAACTAGAAATAAATTACACAAAGAAAATGAAAAATCCCACAAACATATGGAGGCTTAATAACATGCTCCTAAATAATCGATGGATTAATAAACAAATAAAAACAGATCAAGCAATATATGGAGACAAATGACAACAATAATTCAACACCGCAAAATCTGTGGGACCTAGTGAAGGCTGTGCTAAGAGGGAAGTATATTGCAATACAGGCCTACCTCAGGAAAGAAGAACAATTACATATGAACAGTGTAAATTCACAATTAATAAAACTATAAAAAGAAGAACAAATGAGGCCCAAAGTCAGTAAAATGAGGGACATAATAAAGATTAGAGCAGAAACAAATAAAATAGAGAAGAATAAAACAATAGAAAAAAATCAATGAAGGCAGGAGGTCGTTCTTTGAGAAAATAAACAAAATAGATAAACCCCTAGCCAGACTTATCAAGAAAAAATAGTCTACACACATAAACAGAATCAGAAATGAGAAAGGAAAAATCACTATGGACACCACAGAAATACAAAGAATTATGAGAGAATACTATGAAAAATTATATGCTAACAAACTGGACAATCTAGAAGAAATAGACAACTTTCTAGAAAAACACAGCCTTCCAAGGCTGACCCAGGAAGAAACAGAAAATCTGAATATGCCAATTTCCAGCAAGAAAATTGAATTGGTAATCAAAAAACTACCTAAGAAGAAAATTACTGGACCAGATGGTTTCACTGCTGAATTTTATCAAACATTTAGTGAAGGTCTAATAACCATTCTCCTTAAAGATTTCCAAAAAGTTAGAAGAGCAGGGAATACTCCCAAACTCATTCTATGAGGCCAGAATCACTCTAATACCAAAACCACAGAAAGACACCACAAAAAAAGGAAATTACAGACCAATATCCCTGATGAACATAGATGCAAAAATACTCAACAAAATATTAGCAAACCAAATTCAAAAATACAAGAAAAAATCATCCATTATGACCAAGTGGGATTTATTCTAGGGATGTAATGGTGGATGTAAATGTAAAACAGTCAATATCATAAATAACATAAACAATAAGATGGACAAAAATCACATGATCATTTCAATAGATGCTGAAAAATCATTTGACAAAATTACATCCATTCATGATAAAAACATCAACACAATGGGTATGGAGGGTATGTACCTCAACATAATAAAGGCCATATACAACAAACCCAAAGCCAGCATCATACTAAATAATGAAAAGCTGAAATCTCTTCCTCTAATATCGGGAATGAGACAAGGATGCCCACTCTCACAACTTTTATTCAACATAGCACTGGGGGTCCTAGCCATGGCATACATACAACAAAAAAGAGATAAAAGGCATCCCAATTGGTAAGTAATAATTTCAACTATCACTGTGCACACAACATTATATTATACATAGAAACCCTAAAGACTCCACAAAAAGCTATTGGAACTAATAACTGTATTGAAGGAGGTTGCAGGATACAAAATTAATACACAGAAATCTGTAGCATTCCTATATACTAACAATGAATTAGCAGAAAGAAAAACTGGAAAAAACTCCATTTACAATTGCATCAAACAGAATAAAACATCTAGGAACATAGCTAAGCAAGGAGGTGACAGGCCCACCCTGAAAACCAGAAGACACTCATAAGCGAAATTAAAGAAGACATGAATAAATGGAAATACATCCCATGCTCTTGGATAGGAAGAATTAATATTGTCAAAATGGCCATCCTGCCTAAAGTAATCTACATATTCAATGCAATCCCTATCAAAATACCAACAGCATTCTTCAATGAACTAGAAAAAATAGTACTAAAATTCATATGGAACCACAAAAGACCCCAAATAGCCAGAGAAATCCTGAAAATAGGAAAGCTGGGGTGATTACACCACTCTCTAACTTCAAGCTCTACTTCATAGCTTCAGTAAACAAAACAATTTGAAACTGGCACAAGAACAGACCCATAGAGCAATGGAACAAGAGTAGAGAGCTGAAATATTGACCCACACACACATGGTCAATTAATATACAGTAAAGGAGCCATGAATATACAATGGGAAAACAGCCTCTCCACCAACTGATGTTCGGAAAACTGGACAGCTACATGTGAGAGAATGAAACTGGATTACTGTCTAACTCCATACACAGAAGTAAACTCAAAATGGATCAAATACCTCAGTGTAAGTCATGAAATCATAAAACTCAGAAGAAAACATATGCAAAAATCTATTGAATATAACATGAGCAACTTTTTCCTGAACACATCCCCTTGGGCAAGGGAAACAAAATAAAAAAGGAATGAGTGTGACTACATCAAACTAAAAATATTCTGTACAACAAAGGACACCATCAGCAGAACAAAAAAGCAACCTACAGCATGGGAGAATATATTTGTTAATGACTTAAATGATATGGGGTTAACATCCAAAATTTATAAAGCACTCATATGCCTCACACAAAAAAAAACAAATAACCTGATTGAAAAATAGGTGGAGAACCTGAACAGACATTTCTCTAAAGAAGAAATACAGATGGACAACAGGCACATGAAAATATGCTCCATATCACTAAGCATGGAAATGCAAATAAAAACCACAATGAGATATCACCTCACACCAGTTAGGATGACCACTTTCCAAAAGAGAAGAAAAAACAAATGCTAGCAAGGATGTAGAGATAAGGGAACCCTCCTATGCTATTAATGGAAATGTAAATTGGCTCAACCACTGTGGAAAGTAATATGGAGGTTCCTCAAAAAACTAAAATAGAAATACTATTTAACCCATGAATTCCACACCTAGGAATTTAACCAAAGAAAACAAGATCTCTGATTCAAAAAATTACATGCACCCATATGTTTATTACTGCACTATTTACAATTACAAGATATGGAAGCAACTTAAGTGTCCATTAATAGATGAGTGGATTAAAAAGATTTTATACATATACACAATGAAATATTATTCAGCCATAAAAAGAAAAGAACTCCTGCCATTTGCAACAACATGGATGATCTAGAGGGTATTATGCTCAGTGAAATATGCCAGGCAGAGAAAGACAAATACCAAATGATTTCACTCATTTGTGGAGTATAAAAACAAAGTGAAACATAAGAAACAAAAAAGCAGGAGACTCATAGAGACCAATAAGTGACTAGTGGTTACCAAGGTGGAAGGGTTAGGGAGGTGCATGGAGAGGGAGGAGAGTAAGGGACTTTATAATTCACAATAACAACATAGGTCGTTCACTGGGACAGTATTGCAGCCTGGAGAATACCATTAATGACTCTCTAACATCTTACTACATTGATAGGCAGTGACCACAGTGGAGGGGGATATGTCTTGATAATACAAGTGAATGTTGAATCACTATTTTGTGTATGTGAAACCATCATAAGGTGTATATCAATTATACTTTAATAAAAAAGAGAGAGTACAAACATAAACAAAATCAGAACTGAAGAAGGAATAGTCACGACATATACCACATAAATACAAAGAATTATTAGATAATACTAGAAAAATTATGTGTCAATATTTTGGACAACTGAGAAGAAATGGACCACTCCATAGAAAAATACAACCTTCCATGAATGGCCCAGGAAAAAACAGAAAATCTGAATAGACAAAATTGCCAGCAATTAAATTGAATTAAAAATAAAAAAAACTCCCAAGAAACAAAATTCCAGGTCCAGACAGCTTCACAGTAGAATTCCACCAAAGATTTCTGCTAATACCCATCCTTCTTAAAGTATTCCAAAAAGTAGAAGAGGAGGAATACTTCCAAACTCATACTAGGAGGCCAGTATCCCTCTAATATCAAATCCAAACAATAACACCCCCCAAAATTAAAATTATACCAATATCCCTGATGAATATATGTGCAAAAATTCTCAACAAAATAATAGCAAACTGAATTTAAAAATACATCAAAGAACATCATCATGACCAAGTGAAATTTATTCCAGGGATGAATCGATGGTACCATATTCATAAATCAAACAATATCATTTACACATTAACAAAAGCAAGGATAAAAGTCACATGATCATCTCAATAGATGCTGAAAACCCTTTTGATAAAATTTAACATTCATTCATTGTAAAAGCCCTCAATAAAATAGGTATAGAGGGCATGTACCTCAACATACTAAAGGCTTATATAACAAACCCACAGTCAGCATCTTACTGAATAGCAAAAAGCTGAACACTTTTCCTCTAAGATTGGGAACAAGACAAAGGTGTCCCTCTCTCACCACATTAATTCAACATAGTCTGGAGGGTCTAGCCATGGCAATCATGCAACACAAAGAGATAAAAGGCATCCAAATTGGTAAGGAATAAGTTAAACTGTCACTGTTTGCAGATAACACAATATTATACATAGAAACCCTAAAGACTCCACCAAAAAACTGTTAAAACAAATAAGTGGATTGAGCAATATTGCATGATACAGAATTGATGCTCAGAAATCAGTTGTGCTCCTATAAACTAACAATGAACTTGCAGAAAGAGAAATCAGGTAAACAACTTCATTTACAATTGCATCAAAAAGAATTAAATACTTAGGAATAAACCTAACCAAGGAGGTGAAACACCTCTACTCTGAAAGTTATAAGACACTCATGAGGAGAAATTAAAGAAGACATCCATAAATGGAAACCTATCTCTTGCTCATAGATAGGGAAAATTAATATTGTCAAATGGGCCATCCTGCCCAAACTAATTTACAGATACAATGCAGTTCTATCAAAATACCAACAGCATTTTTCAATGAACTAGAACAAACAGTTCTAAATTCATATGGAACCACAAAAGATACTGAATGGCCAAAGAAACAGTGAGAAAGAAGAAAAAGATGGGGTGATTATGCTCCCTGATTTCAAGCTCTACTACAAAGCTACAGTAATCAAAACAGCATGGTACTGGAATAAGAAAAGACCCATAGACCAATGGAACAGGAAAGAGAGCCCAGATATAAACCCACAAGTATATGGTCAATAATTGATAAAGGAACCATGACTATACAATGGAGAAAATACAGCCTCTTCAATGATTGGTGGAGGGAAAGCTGGACAGCTACATGTAAGAGAATGAAACTGGATTATTGTCGGACTCCATACACAAAATTAAACTTGAAATAGATCAAAGACATGAATGTAAGGCATGAAATCATGAAACTTATAAGAAAACATAGGGGAAAATCTCTTGAACATAAGTATGAGCATTTTTTTTCCTGGACACATCCCCTTGGGCTAGGGAAACAAAATTAAAACTAACAAGTTGGACTACATAAAACTAAAAAGTTTATGTACAGCAAAGGACACCATCTTCAGAACAAAAAGGCAACCTACAGTATGGGGGAATATATTCATAAATGACTCATAGGATAAGGGGTTAACATCCAAAATATATTTAAAAACTCATATGCCTCACCACCAAAAAAATACAAATAATGTCATTAAAAAAATGGGCAAAGGGCCTGAAAAGACATTTCTCCAAATAAGAATTACAAATGGCCAACAGGCACATGAAAAGATGCTCCACATCACTAATGGTCAGGGAAATGCAAATAAAAACCACAATGACATATCATCTCACACCAGTTAGGATGGCCACTGTCCAAAAGACAAGAAAGAACAAATGCTGCTGAGGATGCAGAGAAAAGGGAAACCTCCTACACTGTTGGTGGGAATGTATATTGGTACAGCCAATGTGGACAGCAGTATGGAGCTTCCTCAAAAACCTAAAAATAGAGGGAGGATTCTGGGAAGGTGGCAGCGTGAGCAGGGCGGTGGAAATCTCCTCCTAAAACCATATATATTTATGAAAATACAACATAAAAGAGAGACCAGGAGATATAGTACAACAGCGAGGCTAGAGCTGCACCTGAGGGGACTCAGCACCTCAAGAAGCAGGTAGGATATGGGGCCGTGACCCAGTAGGACTCGAGTGCTCCCCCACCCCAGTGCACTGGCAGGAGGACAGGATTAGGACCGGGGAGGGAGTGGAGGCACTGGCACACCAAAAAACGAGCCCTGGTAATTTGCATCAGGAGCACTGACACACATCACGCAGTGTACGGGAGATTGGAGAGACAGAGGGGCAGGGTCTGAGAGGGACATTACAGCCGGGTCCTCTCAGCCGGCTTCTCAGGACAAAAGAAAAGTGCACGCTTTTCTTAAAGTCTTAAAGAGACAAGAGCAAAACAGCAGAATAAAATTGTCCCAGCGAATTCAGCCCAGCAGTCTGGGAGTCCTGAGGAATTTCGTGCTCCTTGGCCGGCGACCGGACAAAGAAGCTACACCAAGGCCTCCTACAGAGATCATCAGCCGCCCATTCATTCCCCCCTCGGCCGGCGCCACAAAGGGTCTGCCAGAATGGAACACTGGAGCAACAACGCCACCTACAGCATCCTCAAAGAATTTACTCCTGGTGGGCAGTGGTTTTTTTTTCTTTTTCTTTAATTTTTTTCTTTTTTTCTCTTTTTTCTCTTTTTTTTATTCCTTTTTTTTTTAAGTCTTAAAGAGTCTAGCAGACACACATGGCATCTACCAGCAACCACTTATATTGCCATGAAAAGACAGAGGAATATGGTACAAATAAAGCTTAGCCAGACAACCCCAGAGAGGGACCCTGATGGGATGGACATGCACAATATTATTGAAAAAGAATTCAGAATAAAAGTCATGACCATACAGATGGATCTATAGAGAAATATGCAAGAGCTGAGGGAGGAAGTGAGGAAAGTGAGGAAAGACAATTCAGAAATGAGACAAGCGATTGACAGGCTTAGCAGCAGACTGGAAGACATGCAAGAGACTGTTAATGGAATAGAAATCAGAGAACAAGAATACAGAGAAGGTGAGGCAGAGAGAGATAAAAGGATCTCTAGGAATGAAAGAATATTAAGAGAACTGTGTGACCAATCTAAAAAGAACAATATTTGCATTATAGGAGTACCAGAAGAAGAATAGAGAGAAAAAGGAATAGGAAGTGTCTTTGAAGAAATAATTGCTTAAAACTTCCCCAAGCAGGGGAAGGAAATAGTCTATCAAACCATGGAAGCCCACAGATCTCCCAACACAAGGGACCCAAGGAAGACAACACCAAGACAAATAATAATTAAGATGTCAAAGATAAAAAATGACAGAGTATTAAAGGCAGCTAGAGAGAGAAAAAAAGATCCTACAAAGGAAACCCATCAGACTATCATCAGACTTCTCAACAGAAACCTTACAGGCCAGAAGAAAATGGCATGATATATTTAACATAATGAAACAGAAGGGTGTCAACCCAAGAATACTGTATCCAGCATGATTCTCATTTAAATTTGAGTGAGGGAATAAACAATTTCCAAACAAGCGAAAGCTGAGGGAATTTGCCTCCCATAAACCACCTCTACAGGATATCTTAAACAGACTGCTCTAGATAGAAGCACACCTAAGGCTAAAAAGAGGTCACCAGAAAAAAAATCATAGCAAAGAAAGAAGACCATCCAAATACTAACTGAAGGCAAAGAATAAAACACCTTGTATATAAAGAATGAAAGAAGAAGAATAAGAAGGGAGAGAAATAAAGAATCATCAGACTCTGTTTACAATATTTAACAAGAAAGTCAAGTTAGACTGTTAGATAGTAAAGAAGCTACCCTTGAAACTTTGGTAATGACTAATCTAAAGCCAGCAATGGCAATAAGTACATATCTATTGATATTCAGCCTAAATGTAAATGGACTGAATGTGCCAATGAAAAGACACAGAGTAATAGAATGGATAAAAAAGCAAGACCCATTTATATGCTGCTTAAAACAGACTCACCTAAAACCCACAGATATACGCAGACTAAAAGTGAAAGGATGGAAAAAGATATTTCATGCAAACAACAAGGAGAAAAAAGTAGGTGTTGCAGTACATGTATCAGACAAAATAGACTTCAAAACGAAGAAAACAGCAAGAGATAAAGAAGGACATTACTAATTATAAAGGGGTCAGTCCAACAAGAGGATAAAGCCATTTTAAATATATATGCATCCAACACAGGAGTGCCAGCATATGTGAAACAAATACTAACAGAATTGAAGGAGGAAATAGACAGCAATGCATAAATTTTAGGAGACTTCAACACACCACTCACTCCAAAGGACAGATCAACTAGACAGAAAATAAGTAAATACACAGAGGCACTGAACAACACACTAGAACAGATGGACCTAACAGACATCTACAGCACTCTACACCAAAATGTAATACGATACACATTCTTCTCAAGGGCAGCACATGGAACATTTTCCAGAATAGACCACATACAATGCCACAAAAAGAACCTCAGTAAATTCAAAAAGATTGAAATTCTACCAACCAACTTCTCAGATCACAAAGGTATAAAACTAGAAATAAATTGTAGAAGAAAACAAAAAGGCTCACAAATACATAGAGACTTAACAACATTCTCCTAAATAATCAATGGGTCAATGACCAAATTAAAACAGAGATCAAAGAATATATGGAGACTAATGACAACAACAACACAAAGCCACAACTGTGGGACGCAGTAAAGGCAGTTCTAAGAGGAAAGTATATTGCAATCCAGGCCTATTTAAAGAAGGAAGACCAATCCCAAATGAATAGTCTAAAAACACAATTACTGAAATTTGAAAAAGAAGAACAAGTGAGGCCCACAGTCACCAGAAGGAGGGACATAATAAAGATCAGAGAAGAAATAAATAAAATTGAGAAAAATAAAACAATAGAAAAAAATCAATGAAACCAAGAGTTGGTTCTTTGAAAAAATAAACAAAATAGGTAAACCCCAAGCCAGACTTATTAAGAGAAAAAGAGAATGTACACACATAAACAGAATCAGAAATGAGAAAGGAAAAATCACAATGGACCCCACAGAAATACAAAGAATTATAAGAGAATATTATGAGAATCTATATGCTAACAAGCTGCAAAACCTAGAAAAAATGGATAACTTCTTAGAAAAATACAACCTTCCAAGACTGACCAAGCAAGAAACAGAAAAACTAAACAGACCAATCACCAGCAATTAAACTGAATCAGTAATCAAAAAACTACCAAAGAACAAAACACCCAAGCCTGATGGATTCGCCTCTGAATTCTACGAGACATATAGAGAAGAAATAACACTCATTCTCCTTAAATTTTTCCAAAACATAGAAGAGGAGGGAATACTTCCAAACTCATTCTAAGAAGCCACATCACTCTAATACAAAAACCTGGCAAAGACCTCACCAAAAAAGAAAATTAGAGACCAATATCCCTGATGAACGTAGATGCAAAAATACTCAACAAAATATTAGCAAACCGAATTCAAAAATACATCAAGAGGATCATACACCATGATCTAGTGGGATTCATCTCAGGGATACAAGTATGGTACAACATTCGAAAATCCATCAACATCATCCACCACATCAACAAAAATAAGAACAAAAACCACATGATCATCTCCATAGATGCTGAAAAAGCATTGGACAAAATTCAGCATCCATTCATGATCAAAACTCTCAACAAAATGGGTATACGAGGCAAGTAACTCAACATCATAAAGGCCATATATGACAAACGCACAGCTAACATACTTAACAGCGAGAAGCTGAAAGCTTGTCATCTAAGATTGGGAACAAGAGAAGGATGCCTTCTCTTGCCACTGTTATTCAACAAAATACTGGAGGTCCTATCTGCGGCATACAGACAAAACAGAAATACAAGGCATCCAGATTTTTAAAGAAGAAGTCAAATTGTCACTATTTGCAGATGGCATGATATTGTACATAAAAAAAACCCTAAAGACTAGTCTCCAAAACTACTAGAACTAATATCTGGATTCAGCAATGTTGCAGGATACAAAATTAACACACAGAAATTTGTTGCTTTCCTATACACTAACGATTAGCAAACAGAAAGAGAAATCAGAAAAACAATTCTATTCACAATTGCACCAAAAGTAATAAAATACCTAGGAATAAACCTAATGATGGAAGTGAAAGATCTATACCCTGAGAACTGCAAGACACTCCTAAGAGAAATTAAAGAGGGCACTAACAAATGGAAATTCATCCCATGCTCTTGGGTAGGAAGAATACATATTGTCAAATGTCTATACTACCTAAAACAATCTACAGATTCAACACAATCCCTATCAAACTACCAAAAGCTTTCTTCAATGACCTGGAAAAATTAATTCTAAAATTCACATGGAACCACAAAAGACCCCGAATAGCCAAAGCAATCCTGAGAAGGAGGAATAAAACTGGGAATTACATTCCCTGACTTCAAGCTCTACTACAAAGCCACACTAATCAAGACAATTTGGCATTGTCCCAAAAACAGTCCCATAGACCAGTGGAACAGAATAGAAAATCCAAATATTAACCCAAACATATACAGTCAATTAATATATGATAAATGAGCCTTCGATATACAATGGGGAGATGACAGCCTCTTCAGCAGCTGGTGTTAGCAAAACTGGACAGCTACATGTAAGAGAATGAAACTGGACTACTGTCTAACCCCATACACAAAAGTAAACTCAAAATGGATCAAAGACCTGAATGTAAGTCATGAAACCATAAAACTCTTAGAAAAAAACATAGGCAAAAATCTCTTGGTCTCTTGGACATAAACATGAGCGACTTCTGCATGAACATATTTCCCTGGGCAAGGGTAATAAAAGCAAAAATGAACAAGTGGGACTATATCAAGCTGAAAAGCTTCTGCACAGCAAAGGACACCATCAGTAGAACAAAAAGACATCCTACAGCATGGGAAAATATATTCATAAATGACATATCCGATAAGGGGCTGACTTCCAAAATAAATAAAGAACTCACGCACCTCAACAAACAAAAAGCAAATAAGCCAATTAAGACATGGGCAGAGGAGCTGAACAGAAACTTCTCCAAAGAAGAAATCCAGATGGCCAACAGGCACATTAAAAGATGCTCCACCTCGCTAATCATCAGAGAAATGCAAATTAAAAACACAATGAGATATCACCTCACACCAGTTAGGATGGCCAACATCCAAAATACAAACAACAACAAATGTTGGCGAGGATGTGGAGAAAAGGGAACCCTCCTACACTGCTGGTGGGAATGCAAATTAGTTCAACAATGGTTGAACTAATTTGC
>JAQQAC010016209.1:60446700-60494218 GCA_029783875.1 Phataginus tricuspis | reverse complement strand
GTGGAGAAAAGGGAACCCTCCTACACTGCTGGTGGGAATGCAAATTAGTTCAACCATTGTTGAAAGCAGTATGGATGTTCCTCAAAAAACTCAAAATAGAAATACCATTTGACCCAGGAATCCCCCTCCTAGGAATTTACCCTAAGAATGCTGCAGAGCAGTTTCAAAAGGACAGATGCACCCCTATGTTTATTGCAGCACTATTTACAATAGCCAAGAAATGGAAGCCACCTAAGTGTCCATATGTAGATGAATGGATAAAGAAGATGTGGTACATATACACAATGGAATATTATTCAGCCACAAGAATAAATCAAATCCTACCATTTACAACAACATGGATGGAGCTAGAGGGTATTATGCTCAGTGAAATAAGCCAAGCAGAAAAAAAGTATCAAATGATTTCACTCATATGTGGAGCATAAGAACAAAGAAAATAACTGAAGGAACAAAACAGCAGCAGACTCACAGAACCCAAGAAGGACTAATAGTTACCAAAGGGAAAATGACTGGGGAAGATGGGTGGGAAGGATGGGACAAGGGGGAAAATGGGGCATTACCATTAGCAGATATAATGTTAGGGGAGAATGTGGAGGGCTATACAACTCTGAGAAGACAAGTAGTGATTCTGTAGCATCTCACTATGCTTATGGACAGTGACTGTAATTGGTTGGTGGGGGGGACCTGTTGAAGTGGGTAGTTTAATAACCAGAATATTGCACATGTAATTGTAGATTAATGATACCAAAATAAACTATAAAAAGAAAAAAAACTGAAAATAGCAATACCATTCAATGAAGTAGTTCCACTTCTACGGACTTACCCAAAGAGAACAAAATCGCTGATTCAAAAAGGTATATACATCCCTGTGTTTATTGCCACACTATTTGCAATAGTCAAGATATAGAAGCAACCTAAGTGTCAATCAATAGATGAATGGATAAAGAAGAAGTGGAACATATACATGATGGAATATTATTCAGCCATAAAAGGAAAAAAATCCTGCCATTTGCAACAACAGGGATGGATTTAGAGGGACTTATGCTCAGTGAAATAAGCCAGGGGTAGAGAGAAAAATACCATGTGATTTCTCTGACTTGTGGAATATAAAAATAAAGAAAAACAGAAGTAACAAAGCAGCAGATTACTCATAAATTCAAAAAGTGAATAGTGGTTACCAAGGGGGAGGGTTGGGGTTGGTGTTGATGCTGGGGTTCTGGTTCACAAAGCCGAAGAACGAGCTTCACAAACACTCAGGGTAGGAGAGCAAGGTACAGGCTTTTATTTAGAAATAAAGTGAGAGGACAGAGCTCCTGGCTCATGCCAGGAGGGGACAAGAGAACCCAGGGTGGTGCGTTGTCTAGGGGTTTTATTGGCAAATGAGGATTTTTCTAGATTATGAAAAAAAAGCTTAGGGGTGTGGACTTGTTAAGTGGTGTCTGAATATCTAGAATTAACTTAACACAAGGAATTTCCTGTCTGACATTTTTCTGGGACACCTGCGTCCTGGTCTAGGAGGATATCAAAAGGCAGCCTGCCCAGCCCCCAGGTGGGCTGAGGTCTTGTCTGTTTGCTAAATAGTAAGTTAAAATTCTTACTTCTTAAACTTCCTGGTTGTTAAAATGCAATCTTATCTTTAAGGTAGAATCTTTCTTGCCTTTTAATATGTTGTTTACAGCTGGGTCTGCACGCTGAATTAATTGCCCAGTTTGTAAAATCACCCCATCATATCTGAAAGAGGAAAGGCAGCACATAGGCCTCGGCCTTTTAACATGCTAAAGTGAATCTTACATATGATTACATATGATTAGCATAATTAAAACATGTTCTACTCTTCTTTATCTGGGGAATATTAACTGATCTCACTGAAGAATAACCCTAGAGCTTAATGTTTAACACAGAGTTTTGGTTGGGGGTTTCCTTGCATGTAGTTACATTGCTCTGACTGCAAATAACCTGCCTTGCTTCTTCCGGAGGCCCTCACCCTATTCTGTCTAAGCCTATAGTCCCTGTCTCAGTGTGGGAGAAGGCGATGTGGATAAAGGGGCACATTAATTCACAGTCACAATATAAATTGGTCTCGTGGACAGTAGTACAGCATGGACAATATAGTCAATGATTCTGTATCATCATTTGATGTTGATAGACAGTAACCACACTAGGGTGGTTGAGGATTTAATAATATAGGTAATTGTTGAACTACTGCATTGTACATTTGAATCCAATATAAGATTGTATATCAATGATACTTCAATAAGATAATAGCAGTTACATGAATACATTCACTTGCCTATCCTAATTGTTGCCTCTATGATTTTTTTGAATGTTAATTTCAAGTGCAATAAAGTCTTAATTTGTAATTATACATCAGAAAATAATTTTATGAAGAAAATCCTTTATGAACACTAAACAATACTTTAAATAAAGTGTTCTGTTCTTTTAAAAAAGGGATAATAATCTCAGACTTCACTGGAATTATTAAATGAGATAATATGTATTGAAGCACCTAGAATGGAGTTTGACCCATAGAAAATATACAATAAATGATAATGCCTGCCATTAACTTTTTTATAACCCAGTCTCTACTAACCCATAGGTCAGTTCCCAGGTCTTGGCATCTGGAACAGGGTAGACAGTGGAATCCAGAGAGGTATTTGAGTGTAAGTCATGCTGATCTCACCCTTTGACAATGGAAGTTGATACCTGAAGATGACCCAGAGATGCCAACATAGTTCTGCCCTCCAGCTTTAGGTAGAAAAGACATGGAAGAGGATATAAAATCAGTGTTCTGTTCCTACTTCCTCTTGCTGCCTCCAATGGCCAGCCTTCCAAAAACATACAGGTAAGGAATCAATTTGGGAGGGGAGAAGGGAAAATGCATCCAGAAGGCTATTAGTAAAACACACATTGTTATATAGTCTGCATCTACTTTTCTTTTTTTTTTATTAAGGTGTTATTGATATACACTCTTATGAAGGTTTCACATGAAAAAATAATGTCGTTACTACATTTACCCGTATTATCAAGTCCCCACTCACACCCCAATTCAGTCACTGTCCATCAGTGCAGTAAGATGCCACAGATTCACTGTTTGCCTTCTCTGTGCTACACTGTTTTCCCCGTGATTCCCCACACCATGTGTACTAAACATAATAACTCACAATCCCCTTCTCCCACCCTCCTCACCTGCCCTCCCACACCCCTCCCCTTTGGTAACCACTAGTTCCTTCCTGGAGTCTCTGAGTCTGCTGCTATTTTGTTCCTTCAGTTTTGCTGCATTGTTATACTCCACAAATGAGGGAAATCCTTTGGCACTTGTCTTTCTCCCCCTGGCTTATTTCACTGAGTATAATATCCTCCAGCTCCATCCATGTTGTTGCAAATGGCAGGATTTGTTTCCTTCTTATGGCTGAATAGTATTCCATTGTGTATATGTACCACATCTTCTTTATCCATTCATCAACTGATGGACACTTAGGTTGCTTCCATATTTTGGCTATTGTAAAAAGTGCTGCAATAAACATAGGGGTGCATATGTCTTTTTGCTGCATCTACCTTTCTAACACCTAACCCAGCAGTTTTCTGGAAATGGAAGTTAGGATAAAGAGGAGGCATGAGATAATCAGCAGTAGGAAAGTGAGGCACAGATAGGGTGTTTTAATTTTGCTTAAATTTGCATAACCCCAACAGAGTTTTCAGACTTCTCAACTGACCCCGTTAGTGATGTTTCTCTTTGTATTCAACCTTAACCTTAAGTTATCCCTAACATGAAGGGACTAAAATGAAGCTTTGTATGGTAGACTGCCACTGTGACTAAGGCAACAATGTGTTCATTTGTCTACCCCAACCTCCCCTACCTACACATTTTAAGCAGCTTCCTTGTATGCCAGTCCCCAGAAAGCTGTGTTCTCTGTTCAACTATATTCCAATCTCATCTCTCAGGTTTTGCTTGATCAGAGTTCCAAATAATTTCTCCTCCAGAGATTAAAACATTTTACCAGGGAATTCTGGGAGTGTGAGAGCAAGAAAGACTCCATTTTAAAAAGGGGCCATCTTAGGAGATTCCATTTTGAAAGGGGGCCATTTTAAGAGACTCCATTTTGAAAAGGAGCCATCTTAAAAGACTCCATTTTCAGAAGGGGCCATCTTAAGAAAGAAGCCTCAACCCTGACCTAGTTCTAAGAAAACTTTTTTCCAGTTACTGGAAAAAACCACCCATTGTTCCAGTGACCCTCACCCCAGATAGTTCCCTAGCAATGACCACAGGGAGGACCTCAAGGCCCAGATGCTCAAGGTCCAGACGCACCTGTTCCTTAAAGATAACATACCTTACATGTTACATCAGCCGGCAGCTTAGGGCCAGCCGGACTCAACCAATAAAGAATGTACAAGACACTCTTAGTTTAAATCATCCAATCAGCACCTTGTAATGCATAAAAACCTTGCCTACCCTGGGCTCAGGGCTCTCACTTTGGAACTGCTGCGTTGGTGATGAGTGTGAGCCCAAGCTTGAGCTTGAAATAAATGACCCTTGTGTCTTTGCATCAGAATCAGCTCCTTGGTGGTCTTTCGGGTTCTTGAAACTTGGGCACAACAGGAGATCCAAAGGAATTATCCTAATGGTAAAATAGTAAGCTGCTAGCTCTTTCTACCAATTGCTGCTTCTAACACTAAAATCAATAGTAGTTAAATTGAGTATCTTGAGCAACTGCTGGCCACAATCCAAGTGTACTTCAACAACAAATATTTATGTATGCTCTGTCATTTTCCAGATGCTTTCACATACATTGTCTCATGCCTTTTCTGGAAAATAGCCAAGGCTTATTTTATTAACCCTATTTTACAAATGAAGACACAGAGAGGTCAAGTGTCATTCTTAGGAGTACATAGCTATATCAAATGGCAGATTAAAGAATTTAAATCAGACTACCCTACTTCAAGGTTAATATACATTCTACTACATATAGTAGATGGCCTTCTTGATATCACAAAAAACTTAAAAATCACATTCAAGTATTAATTCATTGGCTCTGATAAGACTAGGCAAGAACTTACCCTTCACAGAGCCACTGATACATGAGTGATAGGTTAGGGAATAAAGGATGTCATACTTTTCCAACTGATTTCCCCAGATATCATAGTCTGAAGTGTCATCTAGGGCTTCATGATGGACCTTTACCCATTAAAATATCTTCCCCAATAGCCGGTGAAAGCCTTCAATGACTTTCTCAGTCTTTAATCACAAATAAGAGAGTAACTTCAATTTAATTAAGGGCAAATTAAAAATATTAGGGCCTTTCCTAATAGATGTGAATATCTGATCATGGAGGTATCAAAGATAAGTTCAGTCCTCTTATTTCATATAAAAAGAATAAATAAAAATCCTGAAGTCCCAAGAGGAGAAGGAAGTTCCCTAAAATACACAATGAGAGATGAGACTAGAACCCAAGTATTTGACGACTGGTCACATACAAATATTAAGATTCTGGAAGTAGAGTTAGGGCAGCAATGGCAGAGAGTGTATGGACCAAGTGGAAAAATATTGCAGAAAAAATAATCTGGGGTAAATTCCTAGTTTAGAGACCATCTGTTTGGCTGTAAACGCCAAACATAAGCAAGTTGAAAAATAGTAACACACCTCACTAGAAATAAATGAGACTATATACATTGAAGTACACTGATCAGAGTTTGGCCCACAGTAGATTTATAATAAATGATAATTATTAATAATGAAAATTCTCAAATTTGAGCAGGTATCAGAATCACCCGAAAGGCTTCTTAAAATACATGTTCTTGGGCCCTAACCCCAGCATTTCTGACTCAGATTTACATTTCTAATAAATCCCAGGTGATGCTGATGCTGATGGTCCAGGAGCCACACCTTGAGATCCTCTGAGTAAGTGAACCCATGAAAACCCAGGGGAAACTCGTTTTTAGTTGCCACATCAAATATGGCCTTATCAAATATGAAACAAGCACAACTTAACCTATCACTTTAGGAATATCCTCTCCTTTTCTTGACCTCAGTTTACCTGTACATAAAATAAGGTGTTTGGATTAGGCAATCCATAATGTTCCTTATGATTTTGAAATGTTAAGATCCTTTGAAAAATACTGGTATCATATGGATTGAACATTTTCACAGCACAAATCCCAGGCAGGTTATTGTTTGTCTTGCCAATGGGTTTCAGCCCCAGGCAAGTTTGCTATAGATTCAGTGTGACCAAAGAAATGACATTCTTGGGGTGAAAGTGTTATACCCAACTTTATTTCCACAATGGCAGGTCAATCACTAAAATCTCCTCCACTCACACTGAGTCTGCATGCAGCAAGCCAGTCTCTGCCTCCAGGCCTCTCTGCCTGCAGAGCCATCCTCTGGGCCTCTCTGCCCACACAGCTGTCCTCTGGGCGTCTGTCCTCGGCACTGCCACCACTCAAGCCTCTTCTCTGCTCTCCTTGAAGCCTTGAAGCCATGCCACCGTGTCACCCAGAGCACTGGGCAGAGCTCTTTATATAGAGTCAATAGCAACGTTTTGCCCACACGTGTGTAGTGAGCTAAGCAACCAGGGCCAGGTGAGAATCATGGCCACAGGAACTTTCATTTTATCCACACTGTTGCATCCCTTTTGCTCCCCTACAGTCATTCTATTACACAGAATTCCCTATGAAAAACATTAGGCAAAGTTCCAACTGGCGTTAATAGTAGTTGTTACCTAAGAATTAAGCTGGAATCTCAGCCATTGCTCTTCTGAAGGATGAAAAGATCGCATCGGTAAACTATGCCTAGGGATGAGAAAAAGCTATTCATGGTCTCTGAACACCTGCTTATACTTCAGGTCCACCTGCTTATACATTTGCATCTGCTTTCATTATTGGAAATGTGATTGCTTTTTTTTAGGATTATGACAACACACAAACATTGTACTGTGAAAATCTTTCCATTGCTATTTGGAATGACTAATGGTTTTGTAATTATGTTTCATAGCAATGGGAAAAGAAACCGAACAGGTGTAAGATTGTGGAAAAAGTTCTGTATGAATCTAGAGGATTTACTTCCCCAAATTTCTGCTACAGGCTGTGGCTGTATACGTTTTTTCAATTTCCTGACCTATTTCCTAATCTGTAAAATAAGAGAGTTACACAAACCCAGAATGGATGACCTTGCCCAATAAACCAAAGTGAGGGGAAACAAAAATAAATAATTCTTATGATGAAATAAAAAATCAACACAGGGGGATGTAAAATAGAAATACTTTCTCTACTCCTACCTCTTTTCCAACTCCTGAGAAGTAATCAGTGATAACAGCTGTTGGTGTAGCATTTTGGACATTTCTTATCCATATATAATATATGTAATCTCTTTTATATTTTTGAATGATATATATAAATGCATATATAAAAACAGATCTTCATATTAGGTAAATTATATTTTTATCTATCATTATATATTTCTGTATTTGTGTTAATTCATGTAAAGACTAAATCCCTAGAAGTGAAATTTTATTTAATCTTATATTTTAACATCTAGTAATTATGCTAGAGTATTTCATACACATGCTAACAGTAACTATTTTACACAAATGTATACCTAATATTTCATAACATTAGATTAGTACCCCTCTAAGATACACACACCAATTTTCCCAAATACAAAATTCAGCCACATATTTAAGTAATTTTTAAATTCTCATCCATATCTATAATGCCAGTTGTTTCACTTAATTTTCCTTACTACACTAGGCCTTTCAGCATGTGTGTGTGAATAATACTTTGAAAAAATACAAGTCAACCTACATAATGTTTCCTAGTTTCATGTAGCATGTACTTCATTCCTTTATATGGCTGAATATTCCATTCTATGGAATATATCATTTTTATTTATCCATTAATTGATGTCATTTATGTTGTTTCCACTTTTTGGCTATTGTGAATAATATTGTCAATGAACATTAGTGTACAGTTTTTGATCATTTATTTTCAATTCTCTTGGGTTTATACCTAGGAGCTAAGAGAAAGACATCAGACACAAAAAGCCACATATATGATTACATTTATATAATATAAAGAAGACAGGTAAATCCACAGATTTAGTAGTCCAATTAATTATAGATTTCCAAGGACTTCGAGAGTAATAAATGGTGAGTGTTTAATGGGTATGGGGTTTCTTTTTGGGGTCATAAAAATATTTATGTAATGAAAAAGTTGTGATGGCTGTACAATGCAGTGAATGTATTAAAAGCCACTGAATTGTATGCTATAATATTGGTTAAAATGGTCAATTTTACGTTATGTGAGCTATACCTCAAATATATAAATCCATGTGTTTCATATTACATTGTGCTATTTTGAAATAATTTTAAATTTACGTAAAAGTTGCAAAAATTATACAAAGAGTTTCCATATATCTTTCTCCCAGCTTCTCTGATGTTCACATCTTACATAACCATTGACAGTTATAAAAACCAGGAACTTGGGTATACTGCAATTAACTAAAGACCTCATTAAATTTTCACCAGTTTTTCCACTAACCATCCTTTTCTGTTACAGGATGAAATCTAAGATCTCAAACTGAATTTACTTCTCATATCTCCTTAATCTACTTCAGTCTGTAAGAGTTCCTCAAACTTTCACAATCTTTTCATGGCCTTGATACTTTTGAAGGATATTTCTCAGTTATTCAAAGAATAGCCTTCAATTTTGTCCTGACATTTTCCCTTGAGTAGATTGAGTTTATGCAATTTTATGACAAAAATAAAATAAAAGTGATATTGTGTCCTTCTCAGTACATCATCTGAGGAGATACAAGATGTCAGTATGTCTTATTACTGGAGATATTGATCTTGATCATATAGGTAAGATATTGCCTTCTGGATTTCTCCATATTAAAGTTTCTATGGTGCCTTTTGTAATTCACAAGTATTTTGAGGGAGATCTATAAATTTCAACCACTAATTTTGACATCCATTGGTGGAACTTGCCTGGAACAACTGTGAATTATTGTGGTGATTCCTTAATAGTAATTCTTTTCTGTCTTTCCTGGAAGAACATATGTTAATGAAAATATATTAAATGAATTATATGTTGATAAAAAATATTTTTTAATTAACTTTGTATCCTATTTAGTGTACTGTACACAGAGCTAAAAGATGCGTAGGCACCAAAAGCCAGTGATAATATGGGTAGTTTTTGTGGGATGACATATTTTAAAGAAATTACACAATAGACATTATAAAATAAAAAAATAAAATTGAAATGTAGATAACTGTTTATATCAAGTTTACCTAATGTTCACGAAACAACTAAGAATTCTAAAATCAGTAATTATGTGAATACTTTTGTTTTAAGTTAATTCATATTTAAACTACAATATAAAATTATAGATCTGGGGAGAACTTGGGGAAACACAGAAGAGCAGAAGGCAAAGCAGAAACCACCTCCCAAATACACATCAAGGCAGCAACTATAGCAAATACAGCTAACCCTGACAAATCTTGACAACTAATACATAAAGTGTGGACGAGGATGAAGAATAAAGAAGTACTTTTAGATTATGTCCAAAAGAGTGAAGATCAACATAATATAAACTGTAATATATTTAGGAAACTATGAGCTTTATGATAACCACACCTAAAGCCTATAATACATAAACACAAAGTTTTTTAATCCAATCACAACATTAAATAAAACCATCTAAAACAAAGAGTATGAGAAAGGAAGGAAGGAAAAGAGAGGAAATGCAAAAAACAACCAGAAAGCAATAAGACGGTAATAAGTACCGTCTATCAATAATTCTATCAATAATAAATCTATCAATAATTACTTTAATGTGAATGGACTGAATGAACCAATGTCAAAAGACATAGGGTGGCAGAATGGATAAAGAAACAAGACCCATCTATATTCTGCCTACAAGAGACTCCTTTCAGACCTAAAGACAAACATGGGATGAATTTGAAGGGATGGAAAAATATACTTAATGCAAATAATGGGAAGAAAAACACAGGAGCAGAAGTATTGTATCAGACAAAATGAACTTCAAAACAAATGAAGTAACAAGAGATAAAGAAGGACATGACATAAAGATAAAGGGATCCATCCAACAAAAGTCTATAACAGTTATAAATATCTATGCACTCAACATAGGAAAACCTAAATATATTTTAAAAATTAGCAGAAATAAGGGGGAAAAGAGACTGCAAGTTAGTCATATCAGGGGCCTTTAGCATGCCACCAACATCAATGGACAGATAAAAAACGAAAATAATAGGAAACAGAAGCACTGAAGAACATACTAGATCAGGTAGACATAACTGAGATATACAGAATATTCTACCCAAAAGCAGCAGATACACATTTTAAATTAAGAGCACATGGAATGTTCTCCAGAGTAAATAACTCATGGAAAAAAAGAACCACAATAAATTTAAAAAGATTGAAATAATATCAAACGTCTTTCCAGATCAAAAATGTGTGAAACTAGAAATTAGTTATATGTAGAAAACAAAAAACCCACAAACACTTGGAGGCTAACAACATGCTTCTAAATAATCAATGGGTCAATGAACATATCAAAACAGAAAACAAGCAACACATGGAGACAAATCAAAACAAATACACCACTTTCCAAAATATGTGGGACACCAAAAAAGTAAGCCATTCTAAGGAGGAAGTAGATAGTAATACCTCAAGAAACAAGAACAATCCCAAATAAAGAGTATAAACTCACAACAAATGAAACTAGAAAAAGAAGAATAAATGAAACCCAAAGTTTGTAGGAGGTATATAAATATCAAGCCAGAAATAAATAAAGTAGGAATAAAAATGGAAAAAAATCAATGACACCAAGAGCTAGTTATTTAAGAAGACAAACAAAATAGACAAACCCCTAGCCAGACTTACGAAGAAAAAGAGAGGACATAAATGAACAAAACCAGAAATTAAAAAAGAATAGTTAAAACTGACACCACAGAAATACAAAGAATTATTATAGAATTCCATGAAAAATCATATGCCAATAAATTGGACAACATGCAAGAAATGGACAAATTCCTAGAACATTGTAACTTTCCAGACTGACCCAGGAAAAAACAGAAAATCTGAACAGACTAAATTCCACTAATGAAATTGAACTGGTAGTAAAAAAAAAAAATCCAAGAAATGTCCAGGACCATAGCTGAATTCTACCCAACATTTATGGAAGAGCAAATACCAATCCTTCTTAAAGTATTCCAAAAAGTAGAAAAGGAGGGAATAATTCCAAACTCATTGTCACTCTAACACCAAAACTAGACCAAGACAGTACAAAAAAAAGAAAACTAGAGACCAGTATACCTGAAGAATGTATAGACAAAAATACTTAACAAAATATTAACAAACAATTCAAAAATATACCAAAGGATCATCCATCACAACAAAGTGTGATTTATTCCAGTGTTGCAAGTATGGTACAATATTAATAAATCAGTCAATGTGATACACCACATTAAGGAAAGGAAGGATAAAAACCATATGATCATCTGAATAAATGTTGAAAAACCATTTGACAAAATTCAACAACCATTCATGATTAAAAATTCTCAACAAAATGGATATAGAGGGAATATACCTGAACATAATAAAGGCCATATGCAACAAATTCATAGCTAATATACTCGATGGTGAAAAGCTGAAACCTTTTCCTCTAAGATCAGGAACAAGACAAGATGTCCACAACAACCACTTTTATTCAACCTAGAACTGGAGGTCCTAGCCATGGCAATCAGATGAGAAAAAGAGATAAAAGACATCCAAGTTAGTAGGACAAAGTAAAATGGTCACTATTTTCAGATGACAGGATACTATATATAGAGAACCCTAAAGACTCCACCAAAAAAGCTATTAGAACTAATAACTAGATTGAGCAAAATTGAAAGATACAAAATCAATATGCAGAAATGTTTTGCATTTCTATATAATAGCAATGAACTAGCAGAAAGAGAAATCAGGAAAACAATTCCATTTAAAATTGCATCCAAAAGAATAAAATACCTAGGAATAAACCTAACCAAGCAGGTGAAAGACGTATCCTTTTTTAATGTATCTTTGACTTTCATTTTACTCTTAATCTGGTGGAATTTTGTTTTAGGTAGTTTACTTGTTACAAGTATCTCACTGGATTTTGTACTTTGACCCATTCTCTAGGTCTATTTTTCAGTTGGGAAGTTTCACACATTTGCATGAAAATGTTCATTCCGTATTGTAAAATAAAATATAACAGGTTACAAAGCAGTATATTTAGTATCAGCTCACATATGTAGGATACAATCCCAAACTGTGTATGCATATGTATACATACATATATCAGAAACTGTGTTTACTTCTCTGTGGTGGTGTTTTCTTTTTGTTTAAGTATTTTTTAATGAACACATGTCACACAAAAGAAAGTATTTTTTATAAGAGTAAAATTGCAACCAGCTTATAAGGGTAATGGGGGAACCTAAAATCTTGATTGAAGAACTATTAAAAAAAATGTAAACCTCAGAATATCTCTGGATCTATTAGCCAGAGGAATAAAACTGTCAAATATTGCAGATACACTTGCCTAAGACTCAATCTTTTAATGGGGAAAACAGCCTCACAGGGATGCTGTGGGGAGGAAATGAGGTGACCCTGAGCTGCGCTTCGTGGACTCCTGTACATGCAGAACCTCAGTCCACTGCAGGACAGAAAAGAAAAATTTGATAAGGGGTTAACATCCAAAATATATAAAGACTGATGAGAGAGATCACAAACAGAAGTAATTGGAAATCTATCACATGCTCATGGATAGGAAGAATTATTATTGCCCAAATGGCTATCCTGCCCAAAACTATGTAGATTCAATGCAATCCCTATCAAAACACCAATGGCATTTTTCAATGAGCTAGGGCAAAGAACCCTAAAATTAACCTGGAACCACAGAAGACCCTGAATATCCAAAGCAATCATTAGAAAGAACAAAACTGGGTATTTTATGCTCCGTTACTTCAAGCCATACTACAAAGCTACAGTAATCAAAAAGTATGGTACTGACATAAGAACAGACCCATTGATCAATGGAACAGAATAGAGAGACCAGATATAAACCCACACATATATGGTCAGTTATGACAAAGGACCAATGAATATATAATTTGAGCATATGCCACTATTAATTTGTGGGGGTTGCATTTTGTAAAAAATGGGGTAAAAGTCTGTTTAATAAATGGTGTTGAGAAAACTGGACAATACATGCAAGAGGATGAAACTGGATTACTAACATTATGCACAAGGTACAGCAAAGGACACCAGCAACAGAACAAAAAGGCAACCTACAGTTTGGGAGAATATATTCATAAATGATTTATTTGATAAGAGGTTAACATCCAAAATATATAAAGACCTTATACACCTCAACACCCAGAAAACAAATAACCTGATTTAAAAATGAGCAAAGGACCTTAATGGACACTTTTCCAAAGAAGACACAGTTTCTCCACATCACTAATTATCAGGGAAATACAAATCAAAACCACAATGAGATAGCACCTGACACTACTCAGAATGGCCACTATGTAAAAGACAAGAAATAAGTGTTGACAATGATGTGAGGCAAACAGAAACCTACACTGCTGGTGGGAATGTAAGTTGGTGTGGGAAGGAATAAGAACATTCCTCAGAAAATGAAAAATAGACATACCATACAACCCAGTAACTCCCTATCTAGGAATTTACCTAAAGAAAACAAAACTCCTGATTCAAAAAATATATGTGCACCCTCATGTTTATTGCCACATTATTTATAACAGACAAGTTATAGAAGCAACCAAAGTATCCATTAATAGATGAATGGATAAGGAAGGGGTGGTACATATACACAATGGAATATTTTTCATTCATGAAAAAAAAAGAAATCCTGACACTTCTGACAACATGGATGAACCTAGAGTGTATTATGCTAAGTAAGCAAGGCAGAGAAACACAAATTATTTCACTTTTTGTGGAATATAAAAACAAAATAAAATGAACAAAACAACAGTAGACTCATAGACACTGAGAAGTGACTGATGGGTACCATCAAAAATGAGTTGGGGTTTGTGGGGTGTGGAAGGGGGTAAAAGGGCACAAAATTCTCAATCATAATATAAGTTGGTCACGGTTTGGTAGTACAACATGAAGAATATAGCCAATGGTTCTGAAACATCTTTCTATGTTGGCAGATAGTAACAGCTCTAGTCGGAGTGAGGATTCATATATGTGCGTAACTGTTGAACCACGGTGTTGTATACTTGAAAGCAATATAATATTGTATATAAACTATATTTCAATAACAAAACTCATTAGAACTGTAAAAACTGCATTCAATGTAAAAGACAAATACATAAATTTTATCTCTGGTGATACAAACATTCGAGGTTAATATTACTTTCTATATAAATATGTGTATAAAATTATTCACATATTACTTATAAATTTATTAATTTCTAAATATAAAATCAGTTATATAATGAAATACATATGACTTTACTAGTAATATATATATTATTTTTGTATAATAAATATGTATTTCATTACTAGGAGTAGAGTTGCTGAACCATATAATAACTGCATGTTTAACATTTTTGGGAACTGTTCGACTTTTTTTCCAAAGTGTCCACCTAATTTTACATTCCAACCAGCAGTGTATGAGGATTTCAATATCTCCACATCTTCACCAACATTTATAATTGGCTTTTGTAATGTATCCAACCTAGTTGTTGTGAAGTGGTGTCTCATGGTTGTTCTTTGTTTTTTTTTAATAGTTTTATTGAGGAATAATTTATATACAAACAATTCACATATTTAATCTATACAATTTGATGAGTTTGGACACATGCATACACCTGTGAATCCATCAATACAATCAATGTAATAGACATATTCATTATCTCCAAAAGTTCCCCTTCTTTGCTGTGTCAGGGGGGTTGGAGTGGATTGCATATATATGATAAAAACACTTAACATGAAATCTATTATCCCCTAAATGAAATTTTTAATTGAAGAATAATTGATATACAATATTAGTTTCAGATGTACAACATAGTGGTTTGATATATACATTACAAAATGGTCACCACAATAATCCCAGTTACCATCTGTCACCATACAAAGTTGCTAAAATATTTTTTACTATATTACTTATGCTATACATTACATCCCTGTGTCTTATTTATTTTATAACTGCAATGTTTTGCCTCTTAATCCTCCACTTATTTCTCAACCCCACATCCACCCTAATCCCCTCTGGCAACCATCAGTTTGTTCTCCATTTTATGAGTCTATTTCTGTTTCAGTTGTTTGTTTATTTGTTTTTTAGATTCCACATATAAGTAAAATCATATACAGTATTTGTCTTTCTCGGAGTTATTTCACTTAGCATGAATACTACTCCACTGTGTGTACATAATATTCATATATATACATACATACACAGTAATATTGTGCATTATATTATCTTCTTTAAGCAATCATTTATTGATAGACACAGGTTGCTTCTATATCTTGGCTATTGTAAATAATGCTCTGATTAACATAAGTGTTCAAATGTCTTTTATAATTAGTGATTTCATTTTCTTTGGAGAAGAACCTAGATGTTGAGTTGGTGGAACATAGGATAGTTATATTTTTTAATTTTTGAGGGAACTCCATACTGATCTCCACAATAGGTGCACCAATTTACATTCCCACTAACAGTGCATGAAGGTTCCTTTTTCTCCACATACCCACAAATACTTATTTCTTGTGGTTTTGATGACAGCCATTCTGACAGGTATGTGGAGAAATCTCACTGTGGCTTTGATTTGCATTTTCCTGTTAGTAATGTTAAGCATCTTTTCAGGTGACTTGTCCATGTCTTCTTTGGAAAAAATTATATTCAGCTAATCTGACCATTTTTTAATCAGACTTTTTTGATATTGTGTTGTATGAGTTTTTAATATATTTTTGATGTCAACCTTTTATCAGATACATAATTTGTGAATAGCTCTCCTATTCAGTAGGTTGTCTGTTAGTTTTGTTGATGGTTTCCTTTGCTGTGCAAAAGCCTTTTATTTTGATGTAGTCCTTTTTGTTTATTTTTTGTTCCTCTTGCCTAAGAAGACAGATCCAAAAAAATATTGCTCATAGTCATGTCAAAAAGCTTACTTCCAATTGTTTCTTCAAGAAGTTCTGGCTTCAGGTCTTATATGTAAGCCTATAATCCACTTTTACTTTATTTCTGTAGTGGTATAAGTGGTCTGGTCTCATTCTTTTGCAAGTAGATAATAAGTTTCCCCAGCACCATTTATTGAAGAGATTGTCTTTTCTCCATTGTATATTCTTGCTTCTTGTCAGAGATTAATTGACCACAGAAGCATGGGTTTAATTCTGGGCTCTCTATTCTGTTTCATTTGTCTACATGTCTGTTTTAGTGCCCATTAAATACTGTAATACTGTTTGATTACTATGACTTTTTAATAGTTTGAAATCTGGCATATGATACTTTCAGCTTTGTTGCTTCTCATTACTATGTTGGTTGCACAAACATTTACAAATGTTAAATCATCTTGTTGCATTGATCTCCTCATCATTTTGTAACGTCCTTATTTGTCTCCTGTTACAGTCTCTGTTTTAACATCTATTTTGTTTAAGTATTGCTACCAGTTTTCTTTTCTTCTCCATTTTTGTGGAATATCTTTTCCCATCGTTTTAGTTTCAGTCTGTGTGCTTCCTTAGATAGGAAGTGAGTCTCTTGTAGGATCATAAAATTGGGTCTTATTTTGCTTTGTTTTGTCCATCAAATGACAGTATGTATTTTGATTGGAGCATTTAGTCCATTTACATTTAATTACTGATGGTATACATTTTTAATTTTCTTCTAGATTTTTGTGTAGCTCTTCTCTGTTCCTATTTCCTCTCTTCATCTTTTCCCTTGTGATTTCATACCTGTCTTTAGTATTATGTTTGGATTTCTTTTTCTTTATTTTTTGTGTATCTATTATAGGTTTTTGATTTGTGATTACCATGAAATTCATATATAACAACCTATGTATATAGCAGTCTATTTTAAATTGGTAGTTGCTTAAGTTCAAATGCATTCTAAAAACACTATGTTTACTCCCTTCACCATGTTTTATGTTCCTGACATATTTTACATCTTTTTATTTTGTGTCTCCCTTAACAAATTATTGTAAATATAGTTGATTTTACTATTTTTGTCTTTTAATCTTCTTACTAGCTTTATAATTGGCTGATCCACTATCTTCATTATTATATAACCACTTTTTTCTTTCATATATTTTCTTATTTCTACTTATACCCTTTTCTTCTTATCTTAAAGTCCCTTTATGGTCCTTGTGAAGCCAGTTTAATGGTGATGAACTCCTTTAGTTTTTTGCTTGTCTGGGAAACTATCTTCCAATCAATTCTGAATGATAACCTTGCTGGGTAGAATATTTTTGGTTGTTTTATTGCTTTCATCACTGAATATATCTTGTCCTTCCTGTCTGACCTGCAAAGTTTCTGCCAAAAAATCAACTGATAGTCTTATGGGGGTTCCCATGTGTGTAGCTTTCTCATTTTCTCTTGCTGCTTGTAAGATTCTCTCCCTTTAATTTTTGACATTTTAATATAATGTGTCTTAGTGTGGATCTCTGCCAGTTAATCTTGATGGGGACTTTCTGTGCTTCCTGGACCTGAATGTCTCTTTCCTTCCCCAGATTAGGAAAGTTTTCAGTTATTTCTTCCAGTAAGTTTTCTGCCTCTTTCTGTCTCTCTACTCCTTCAGGAACCGTTTAATGAAAATGTTAATATGCTTCATGTAGCCCTACAGGTCCCTTAAACTATCCACAAGTTTTTTAATTCCTTTTTCTTTTTTCTGTTCACTTTGTGTGATTTCTACTACTCTGTCTTCCATATCACTAATCCATTCTTCCATATCTTCTAATCTACTGTTTATTACCTCTAGTATATTTTTCATGGCTATTATGGTGTTCTTCAGCTCTGATCGGTACTTTCTTATATTTTCTATTCTTTGTTGAAGTTCTCACTGTGTCTGTCTATTCTCTTAAGATCTGTAAGCGTCTTTATGACCATCCCTTTGAACGCTTTATGAGTTAGATTGCTCATCTCTGCTTTGTTAATTCATTTTCTGAGTTTGTGTCTTGTTCTTTCATTTGAAGTAGGTCCCAGAAGTGCAATCCACCCTGGCCACCACAACCTGGTGCTCCAGCGGTGCCTCCTGTGTGGACTGGATGCACCCTCTTGTTATGAACTGGTGGCAACTGCTGCAAGTACACAGGTAGGTGGAGTAAACCCCTGGCTCAGCTGGCTATGAGGACCACATCCTAACAAATCTTTAAGTGTACAATACAGTATTGTTAACCATAAGCACTATGTTTGTGATGCCGGGGATTTTTTGTGGAAATAAAGACTGAACAAGCAAGGTAGGAGGTAAGTTTTATGAGTAGAACGGTGGGAGCAAGGTAGAAGAAAGTTTTATTCAGGGTAAGAGAAAGTATGGAACTCCCAACAGGTGTGCAGAGGGGCAAGGCTGCTGCTTGGGGTCTCGGTTGTCTAGGGTTTTATGCCTGTTGTAGTGGGAGCTGATAGTTTCCTATACTTTCAGCCAGAATGCTAGTTATGTTTAAACCTATCTCAGTAATGGTTACCTGGTTACACTATTGTAAACTAATGGGCCTACTGTGACTATGGTCAGTGAGCTGTTCCATATGACTGGGTCCCAGTGGGGGGTACATTGTTACATTGTTTCAACCTCAAACACCCGGTTTTTCCTCTTCATCCCTAAGCCTCAGTAAGATTTTGTCCTTTTCCAGGGCCCACTCTGTACACCAACTGGGCAGTAGTTATTCCCTGCTGCTTCCCTATCTCATTTGTACAGCAGGTCTATAGAATTTATTCATTTTTAAAAACTGAAACTATATTCTTTGAACAACTCCTCCCCTTTGCTCCAGCCTCTGATGACCATCATTCTAATCTCTAATTCTAAGAATTTAGCTATTTTAGATAACTCATATAAGTGGCATCGTACAGTACTTTTCCTTCTATGATTGGCTTCTTTTATTTAACATAATGTTAAAATAACAAAATCCAACTGAGTAAATTTGAAGATCTAATTGCTTTATTAAGAAATTTATGAAAACTTTATATGATGTAGAGATGCTCCTAAGAACTTTACAGAATGAAAGAATTTCATAGGTAGAAGTGGGTCAGGACGAGGAAGTTACTAGCAAAAAATATAGAAGTAACTATTTCACCAAGGTTACCTTCCCTTACGGGAAGGCAGTGAGTCTTATCATCCAGATTACCTCACTAGTGCTGAGCAGGAAATTCCAGACTGGTTTCAAATTCCACTCCTGCAAGAGGCTGAAACTGCAATTAGGTAATAAATCCTGGTAGGGCTTAACATAAGTGATTGCATTTTCAGCCTGTTTGTATTCAACAATAATATCCTGGAGGTTCATTCATGTTGTTGTAAATGGCATCGTGGTTTTTATTTGCATTTCTCTATTGATTAATGACACCAAGCATCTAATTATGTCCTTGCTGAACATTTTTATATCTTTTTTTCAGAAACACCTATTCAAATGTTTCACCCATTTTTAAAATGGGTTGCTTTTTACTGTTGACATGTAAGGGTTCTTTATATATATGCCCGTTACAAGACCCTTATCAGATATAATGTTTACAACTATTTTCTCCATTCTTTGGGTTGTATTTTTGCTTTCTTGACAGTATACTTTGAATCACAAAAGTTTTTAATTTTCATGAGTTACAATTTATATATTTTAACTTCCATTATTTGTGCTTTCAGTTCATAGTAAAGAATCCATTGCTAAATACAAGGTCAAAAAGATGTACCCTAGATTTTCTTCAAAATGTTTTATAAATGTACTCTTTATATATAGGTATTTGATACATTTCATGTTACATTTTCTATGTAGCTGAAGTAGGAGTCCTCTTCATTTGGACAGTCATTTGACCATATAGCCCTTGTTGAAAAAACTGTTCTTTCACTCATTGAATTTTCCTGGCTCACTTGTTGAAATTAGTACTTATATGTGTATTCTCAATTTTCTCCATTAATCTATATGTCTACTATTATACAAGTACCACATAATCTTGATTACAGTAACTGTAATATTTTGAAATTGGGAAATGTGAATCTTTTAACTCTGTTCTTTTTTAAGATAATTTTGGTGCTTCTTACACCACTGAGTTTCCATATATGTTTGAGAATTAGCTTGTTAATTTCTTCAAAGATGTCAGCTAAGAATTTTGTTGGGATTGCAATCAATCTGTATATGAAGTTTGGGGTCATTAACATCTTAATAAATTAAGTCATCTAAATCCGTGAACCTGAGGAGACTGCATTTATTCAGGTCTACTTTAATTTCTTTTAGTGATTTTGAAATTTTAATGTTCATGTCTTACACTTATTTTGTTAAATTTATTCTTATGTATCTTAGTCTTTTCAATACTGTCATAAATGGAATTGATTCTTAATTTAATTTTTGGAATGTTTATTGATATAAAAACAGTTGATTTTGTATATGGTTATATCCTACAACCTTGATCAACTCATTTATTAGTTCTAATAGTTTTTGAAATTCCTTAGGATTTTCTATATATAAGATCATTTCATATGCAGATAGAGAGTTTTCATTTTTCTCCCCAATCAGGATGACATTAATTTCTTTTCTTGCCTAATTTCCTTGGTCAGAAATTCCGGTAAAATTAAATAGCACTGTTAAGGGAAGGCATCATTTTCTTGTTCCTAATAGGGGGAAAGCATTAAGTCTTTCACCATTAAATATAATGTTAGCTGTGGGAATTTCACACGTGTCCTTTATAATGTTGGGGAAGTTCACTTCTCTTAAATTTTTGAACATTTTTATCAAGAAAGGGTGTTGGATTTTGTCAAATGATTTTTTGGCATCTATTGAGATTGTCAGGTTGTTTTTGTCCTATATTCAAAGAAAATGTTGCATTATATTGATTGTTCTTAAACTGTTGAGTAAATTTCATTCCTAAATAAATCCCACTTTATTATGGTGCATGATCCTTTGTTTTGATTGAAATATCACTGATATACAATCTTATATGGATTTAAAATGTACAACATGGTGGCCCAATTATTACTCAAATTATTGAATCTTTATACCCTCTAGTGCAGTTAATATCAACACAGAGAGATGTTACAGAATCGTTGACTATATTCTGCATGCTGTATTACAATCCACATGACCAACTTACATTGTGATTGTGAACTATTGTGCCCCATTATTCCCCTCACCCTCCTTGCTCACTCACCTCAACCCCTTCCCCTTTGTAACCACTAGTCACTTCTCAGGGTCTATGAGTCCACTTCTTCTTTATTCCTTCTATTTTGCTTTGTATTTATATTAAACAGATAAGTGAAATCATAGGGTGTTTTTATTTCTATGGCTTATTTCATTGAGCATAATACCCTCTAGATCCATCCATGTTGTTGCAAATGGCAGGATTTCTTTTAATTTCATGTATGAATAACATTCCATTGTGTATATGTATCATTGTGTATTTCTTCTTTATCCATTCATCTATTAATGGACAGTTAGGCTGCTTCCATACCTCGACTAGTAAATAATGCAACAATAAACATATGGCTGCATATGTCTTTTCAAATCACAGATTTTGTTCTCTTTGGGTAAATTCCTAGGAGTGGAATTACAGGGTCAAATGGTATTTCTATTTTTACTTTTTTGAGGAAGCCCCATACTGCTTTGCACAGCAGTTGCACCAATTTATATTCCCACCAGCAGTGTAGGAAGGTTCGCTTTTCTCCATATCCTCACCAATATTTGTTATTTCTTATCTTTTGGATTGTGGCCATTCTGATGTGAGATGATATCTCATTGTGGTTTTATTTGCATTTCCATGATGATTAACAATGTGGAGCATCTTTTCATGTATTTGTTGGACATTTGAATTTCTTCTTTGGAGAAATGTCTGTTCAGATCTTCTACCCATTTTTTAATTGGGTTATTTGATTTTGGGGTGTTGAGTTGTATGAGTTCATTATATATTTTGGATGTTAACATCTTATCAGATGAGTTATTTAAAAATATATTCTCCCATTCTGTAGTATGCCTTTTTATTCTGCTGATGTTATCCTTTGATGTACAGAAGATTTTTAGACTGCTGTAGTCCAATTTGTTCGTTTTTTATTTTGTTTCCCTTGCCAAAGGAGATGTGTCCAGGATAAAATTTCTCATACTTATGTTCAAGATATTTTTACCTATGTTTTATTATAAGAGATTTGTGATTTCATATCTTACATTCAGGTTTTTGATCCATTTAAAGTTTACTTTTGTGTATGGAGTTAGACAATAATACAGTTTCATTCTACCGGTAGCTGTCCAGTTTTCCCAACACCAGTTGTTGAAAAGGATGTCTTTCCCTATTGTATATTCATGGCTCCTTTTTCATACGTTAATTGACCATATTATGTGTGGGTTTATATCTGGGCTCTCTATGTTGTTCCATTAATCTATTGGTCTGCTTGTGTACCAGTACCATACTGTTTTGATTACTGTAGCTTTGTAGTAGAACTTGAAGTCAGGGAGTGTGATACCCTTACCTTGTTCTTTTTTCTCAGGATTGGTTTGGCTATTCAGGGTCTTTTTTGTTCCATAAGAATTTTACAAATATCCTAGTACATTGAAAAATGCTATTGGTATTTTGATAGGGATTTCATTGAATCTGTGAATAGCTTTGAGAATGATGACCATTTGGACAATATTGATTCTTATGAGCATGTGATAGACTTCCATTTATTGGTGTCTTCTTTAATTTTTCTCATGAGTATCTTACAGTTTTCAGAGCACAGGTCTTTCGTGTCCTTGGTTAGGTTTATTCCTGGGTGTTTTATTCTTTTCAATGCAATTGTAAATGGAATTGTTTTCCTGATTTCACTTTCTGCTAATTCATTGTTAGTATATAGGAATGTAACAGATTTCTGTGTATTAATTTCGTATCCTGCAACTTTACTGAATCCAGTTATTAGTTCTAATAGTTTTTTGGTGGAGTCGTTAAGGTTTTGTATATATAGTATCATGTCATCTGCAAATACTGACACTTTAAATTATTCCTTATCAGTTTGGATACCTTTTATCTCTTTGTTTTGTCTGATTGACATGACTAGGACCTCCTCCAGTCCTGTGTGGAATAAAAGTGGTGAGAGTGGACATCCTTGTCTTATTCCTGATCTTAGAAGAAACGCTTTCAGCTTTTTGCTATTGAGCATGATGTTGGCTGTGGGTTTCTCATATATGGCCTTTGTTATTGAGGTATGTACCCTCTATACCCATTTTATTGAGAACTTTTATCATCAATGAGTGATGAATTTTATCAAATGCTTTTTCAACATCTATTGAGATGATCATGTGGCTTTTATCCTTCTTTTTGCTAATTTGGTGTATGCTTTTGATTGATTTATGAATATTGTACCATCTTTGCATCCCTGGAATAAATCCCACTTGTTCATAATGGATGATCCTTTTGATGTATTATTGAATTTTCTTTACTAATATTTTCTTGAGGAGTTTTACATCTATGTTCATCAGGTATTTTGGTGTGTAATTTTCTTTTTTGTGGTGTCTGGTTTTGATATTAAAGTGATGCTGGCCTCACAGAATGACTTTGGAAGTATTCCCCCCTCTTCTACTTTTTGGAATACATTAAGAAGGATGAATATTAGCTCTTCTTTAAATTTTTGGTAGAATTAAACTGTGAAGTCATCTGGTCCTAGGTTTTGGTTTTGTGGGGATTTTTTTATTACTAATTCAATTAATTGTTGGTGATACATATTTTCAGATTTTCTGTTTCTTCCTGCTTAAGTCTTGGAGGTTGTATTTTTCTAGGAGGTTTTCTATTTCTTCTAGGTTGTGCAGTTTATTGTCATATAATTTTTCATAGTATTTTCTAATAATCCTTTGTATATCTGTGGTATCAATTGTGATAATTCCTTCTTCCTTTCTGATATTCTTTATGTGAGTAATCTCCTTTATTATTGGTAAGTCTGGCAAGGGATTTATTTATTTTGTTTGTATTCTCAAAGAACCTGCTCCTGGTTTTATTTTTTCTATGTTTTCATTCTATTTTATTTATTCCTGCTCTGATCTTTATTATGTCCCTTCTACTACTAGCTTTGAGATTCATTTTCTCTTCTTTTTCTAGTTTCTTTAATTGTGAGTTTAGACTGTTTATTTGGGACTTTTATTATTACTTGAGGTATGCCGGTATTGCTATGTACTTCCTTCTTACAACTGCTTTGGTGGCATCCCACATATTTTGGAATGTGGTATTTTTGTTTTCATTTATCTCTGTATTTCTTGATTTCTGTTTTGACTTGTTCATTGATCACTTGATTATTTAGAAGCATTTTGTTTAGCTTTCATGTGTTTATAGGCTTTTTTTGTTTTCTTCATGTAAGTTATTTCTAGTTTCATACCATTGTGGTCTGAGAAGCTATCTAATACAATTTCCATCTTTTTTAATTTATTGAGGCTCTTTTTGTGGCCTAGTATGTGATGTATTCTGAAGAACATTCCATGCACACTTGAGAAGAATGTGTATACTGCTGCTTTTGGGTGGAATGTTCAGTAGATATCTGTCAAGTCCATCTGATATAATGTATTATTCAATGTCTCTCTTTCCTTAATTTTTTCTGTCTTTTTGATTTGTCTATTGATATGAGTGGTGTGTTAATGTTCCCCTTTTATTTCTGTTAGTATTTGTTTTATATGTTTAGGTGCTCCTATATAGGGTGCATAGATATTTATAAGGGTTATATATTCTTGTCGGACTGACCTCTTTATTATGTAATGTCCTTCTTTGAATCTTGTTACTTTCTTTGTTTTGAAATCAATTTTGTCTGATATTAGTAGTGCTATTCCTGTTTTTTCCTCCCTATTATTTGTATGAAAAATATTTTTCTGTCCCTTCACTTTTAGTCTGTGTATGTCTTTGGGTATGAAATGAGTCTCTTGTAGGCAACATGTAGATGGGTCTTGTTTCTTAATCCATTCTGCCAGGCTCTGTCTTTTGATTGGTGCATTCACACCATTTATATTTAAGATAATTATTGATAGGTATGTACTTACTGCCATTTTATTGTTTGCTGTTTGCTGTTGTAGCTCCTCTCTGTTTCTTTCTTCCTCTCTATACTCTTCTCTTGATATTTGATGGTTTTCCTTAGTGTTGTGTTTTGATTTCTCTTTTTAAATTTTTTTGTTTAGCTATTAAAGGCTTTAGTTTAGTGGTTACCAATGTTTCAAGGATAACTTCCTTAATATATAAAAGTTTATATTAAGTTGCTGGGTGCTCTATTTCAAACACAATCTAAAAAGTACTTTTTTTCTTCTTCCTCCACACTTTATGTATTAGATATAATAATATAGACTTTTTGTGTGTCCCTTGAATGATTTTGTGTATAGTTGATTTTGCTTATTTTGTTTTAATTTCATACTTGTTTGGTAATTAATTCATCTACTGCATTTACTGTGGGTTTATTTTCACTGGTGAAATCTATTTAGCCTTAGGAGCATTTCCATATATAGCAGTCCCTTTAACATATCCTGTAATGCTGCTTTAGTTGTTATAAATTCTTTTAGACTTCATTTATCTGGAAATTTTTATCCCTACTTAAAATTTAAATGATAAACTTGCTGGGTAGAGAATTCTTGGTTAAAGGCCCTTCTGTTTCAATATATTAAACATTTCATGCCACTCCCTTTTGAACTGTAAGGTTTCTTCTGATAAATTTGTTGATAGCCTGATGGCATTTCTATTATAATTAATCTATTTTCTCTCTATTGATGCTTTCAGTACTCTCTCTTTATCTTTAGTCTTTGTCATTTTAATTATCACATGTCTTGGTGTTGTCTTCTTGGGGTTCCTTTTGTTAGAGGTTCTTTGAATTTCCATGACCTAAGCGTCTATTTCCTTCCCCAAATTATTTCCTCAAAGAGATTTTCTATGCCTTGTCTCTATTTTCTCTTTCTGGTATCCCTATTATGTGAATTTTCTTTTTTCATTTGGATTAGTCACATAGTCTATCATTCTTTCCTAGAGATACTTTTTTCTCTTTGTTCCTTAGCTTCATTGTGTTCCTATTCTCTAATTTCCATCTCTTTGACTCTCTCCTCTACTTGAAGCAGTCTACTATTGATTCCCTCCATTGCATGTTTCATTTCAGATACCGTATTCTTCAGCTCTGAGTGGCTCTTTTTCAGGACTTTTCTCTCTGTTGAAGTCTTCCCTGAGATCTTTAATATCTTTCTGCAAATCAGTGAACATATTTATGACTTTTACTTTGAAAGTTTATCAAAAAAATTGATGATCTCTATTTCATTTAGCCCCATTTCTGATGTCTTGTCCCATAGTTTTGTTTGGAGCATATTCCTCTGCTGCCTCATTTTGTCAGGGTTTCTGTGTTTCTTCCTTTGTGTTAGATGGATATTTTATGTTTCCTTTTCCTTTTCTGTGTGATCTTCTCTTCTTCCCCAGGTTTAGGTGGTCTGTTATGCAGTCTTTAGATCATTTTCAGACTTAGTTGTATTTGCTGTATTTCCTTCCCTTATGTGTTTTTTGGAGGATGTTTCCATCTTGCCTTCCTACTCTACCATCTTTTTTCCCCTATCATTATATTCTCAACACTTCTCTACCCTTTTTGTTCAGGAGAAGTTGTAATGTCTAACCACCAAAAGCAACTCAAGTTAGCAAGACCCCAGTTGCCCCAATCTTTTCATGTGTTGCTGAAATCAGTTTGCTACTGTTATGTTGAGGATTTTTACATCTGTATTCACAAAAGCTATTGATGTGTAGTTTTCTTGTTAAGTCATTGTAACATTTGGATAACAGTGTAGCAGTTATTTCATGGGCTGATGTTAGAAGTGCCCCTCTTCTTCTATATTTTGGAATTATCTCTGAAGGATTGGTGTTAATTATTCCTTAGAATTTAGAAGAATTCACTACAAAGCTTATTGATCCTGGGCTTTAATTTTTGTAGGAATTTTCTCATTACTAATGAAATCTCTTTATTTGTTTTACATCTAGGCAGATTTTATATTACATTTTTTATTTTTTGATTGGAATGAAGTTGACATATAATATTATATTGGTTTCAGATGTACAACATAGTGACTTGTTAAATATATGCACTACTAGATGTTTGCTCTGTTAAGTGTAGTTCCCCATGTTACCATAACAAGATATTACATTATTGGTCATATTCTACATGTGGTACTTCCATTCTTATGACTAAGTTATTTTACAATTTGCAGGTGGATCGTTTTATCCTCTTCATCTATTTCACCCATCACTCCACCAGCTCCCTTTGATAACCAACAGTTTACTGTCAATAATTACAGGTCTAGTGTTCTTTTTTTTTTTTAGACTCCATATATAAGTAAAATTATATGGTATTTTTTTTCTCTGCAAGGCTTATTTCACTTTGCATAATACCTCTAGGTCCATTTGTGTTGTCACAAATTGCAAGTTTTCCTTTTTGTGGCAGAATAATATTCCATTCTGTATATATACAACACCTTCTTTATCCATTCATCTATTGGTGGGAAATTGGATGCTTCCATATCTTTGCTATTGTAAATAATGTAACCACGAACATAGGTATGCATATCTTTTTGAATTAGTGACATTATTTTCCAAGAGAGAATTCCCAGTAATGTAATCCTGTGTCATGTGGTATTTAAATGTTTAGTTTTTTGAGGAACCTCCCTATAATTATCCACACTACCTGAACCAATTTTCATTCCCACTAACAGTGCTGGAGGGTTCCCTTTTCTACACATCATCACCAACACTTATTTTTTTACTTTTTAATAGTAACAATTCCGACTGGTGTTAGGTAATACCTCATTGTAGTTTTGATTTGCATTTCCCTGATGATTAGTGATGTTGGGCATCTTTTAGTGTTATTTTATTTTTTGATGTTGAGCTGTATGAGTTCTTCATATATTTTGGATATTAGCTGATGATCAGATATATCATTTACAAATACATTCTCCCATATGATAGGTTCCTTTTCTGTTTTGTTGATGGTTTCCTTTCTTGTGCAGAAACTTTTTAGTTCAATGTAGTTGCATTTATTTTTGTTTTTCTTTCCCTTGCCCATGGAGATGTATCAAATAAGCAATTTCTCATGTTGATATTCATGAAATTCCTGGTTAACTTTTCTTCTAAGAGTTATATGGTTTCATGTCTTACATTTAGGTCTTTAATCCATGTAGAGTTTACTTCTGTATATGGTGTAAGACAATGATCTAGTTTCATTTTCTTGCATATAGCTGTCTACTTTTGCAATACCATTAACTGAACAGACTGTCTTTTCCCTACTGTATATTCAGGGCTGCATTATCATATATTAATTAACCATGATGGGTTTATTTCTGGGCTATCTATTCTGTTCTATTGATCTTTAGGTCTGTTCTTGTACCAATATCATAGTTTTGATAATTGTAATATATCATACTATTTACATTACTTGTACTATAGCTGAAGTCAGGAAGTATGATACCACATGTTTGTTATTTTTTTCTCTAAATTGCTTTGGCTATATGGAGCATTTTGTAGTTTCATATAAATTTAATATTCTTTTCTCTAGTTCAGTGAAAATTCCATTGATATTTTGGAAAGGATTGCATTGAATCTGTAAATTGCTTTTGGCTGGATGGCCATTTGGACAGTATTAATTCACCCTATCCAGGAACATGGGATAAATTTCCAATTATTTGCATCATCGTCAATTTCTTTCATAAATATCTTATAGTTTTCAAAGTACAGGTCTTTCACCTCCTTGGTTAAGATTATTCCTAGGCATTTTATTCTTTTTGATACAATTGTACATGCAATTATTTACTTGATTTCTCTTTCTGCTAGTTCATTATTAGTATGTATGAATGCAATAAATTTCTGTATACGATTTGTAGCTTGCTCCTTTGCTGAATGCATATATTAGTTCTAATAGGGTTTTGGTGGATGCTAGGGTTATCTTTATATAGTAATATGTCATCAGCAAATAGTAACAGTTTTACTTCTTTCTTACCAATTTGGATTCCTTTTATTTCTTTTTCTTGTCTGTTTGCCATGGCTAGGATATCCACTGATATGTTGAATAAAATTGATAAGACTGGGCACCCTTGTCTTCTTCCTAAATTTAGAGGAAAAGCTTTCAGCTTTTTGCCATTGAGCATGATGTTAGCTGTTGGTTTTCATATATGGCGTATATCACATTTAAGTATGTTCTCTCTATATCCATTTTGTTGAGGACTTCTATTATGAATAGATGTTGAATTTTGTCAAATGATTTTTCAGCATCTGTTGAGATGATCATGTGGTTTTTATCCTTTCTTTTGTTAATGTGATATAGCACATTTATGATTTTTCTGATATTGTAACATCCATTGATTCTGGAATAAATCATACTTCACTGTGATGAGAGAACCTTTCTATATATTTTTTAATTTGGATTGCTAATATTTTCTTCAGGATTTTTGCATATATATTCATCAGGGATATTGGTAAGTGGTTTTTTTTTACTGTTTTTTTGTTTTTGTTTTGTTTTTGCTATCATTAATGTACAATTACATGAACAACATTATGGTTACTAGACTCCCTGTATTACAAAGTCCCCACCAAATACCCATTACAGTCACTGTCCATCAGCGCAGTAGTGTCGGGGTTTTTCTAGCCTCTCTCCCGCCAGTCCTGCTCGCTGTCAGGATCTTTGTGTTACAAGCCCTTTCCGTGACCCTCCGAGCCAGCGGAGGGGAGGAAGGGAGGGAGAGGTGCACCCTGACAGGCGGAGCAAGGGAGGTAAGAGCAGACTGTCCGCCCATTCCTGCAGCCTCCGCCGCTAGCCGCTGGCCACTGGCCACTCGCTGGAAACAATCAGACGCAACAGGGAGCTCAGTCGAAGCAAGAACTCGTTTATTGGGGCTCAGGGCATGGAATATATAGGGTATGGTCTCTACTGATCAGTCACCCCCATGCTAAGAAGGCGACTTTCAATTTTCCAATCATGCACAGAGTTGTGCGCATGTGCAGTTGTCTCTGACGTAAGAGGTGGACCTGAGTGGGCACAGCTGAACCCCAGGGGGCTTTCAGCGGCCACCCCTGCGGCGTGGCTGAGTTCTCAGTGGCCATCTTTGTGGCATGGCTGAGATTCAAAGGCAGTTCTCAGCGGCCACCCTCGTGGCGTGGCTGAGATTCAAAGGCAGTTCCCCACACAGTAGGATGTTATAGAGTCACTACTTGTCTTCTCTGTTATACATGTCCACTGCCCTACATTATAAGTGTTAATCGTAATGACCCTTTGTCCCCTTCTCCCTCCCTTCCCACCCATCCTCCCCAATCCTTTTCCCTTTGGTAAATGTTAGCCATTCCTGGGTTCTGTGAGTCTGCTGCGGTTTTGTTCCATCATTATTTTCTTTGTTCTTATACTCCACATATGAGTGAAATCATTGATACTTGTCTTTCTCCACCTGGCTTATTTCACTGAGCATAATACCCTCTAGCTCCATCCATCCATGTTGTTGCAAATGATAGGATTTGTTTTCGTCTTATAGCTGAATTATATTCCATTGTGTATATGTACCACATCTTCTTTATCCATTCATCTACTGATGGACACTTAGGTTGTCTCCATTTCTTGGCTATTGTAAATAGTACTGCGATAAACATAGGGATACATATATCTTTTTCAAACTGGGCTCCTGAATTCTTAGGGTAAATTCCTAGGAGTGGAATTCCTGGGTCAAATGGTATTTCTATCCTTAGCTTTTAGAGGAACCTCCATAATGCTTTCCACAGTGGTTGAACTAGTTTACATTCCCACCAGCAGTGTAGGAGGGTTCCCCTTTCTCCACATCCTCGCCAACATTTGTTGTTGTTCGCCTTTTGGATCATGGTCACCCTAATTGGTGTGAGGTGATATCTCATTGTGGTTTTAATTTGCATTTCTTTGATGATTAGGGATGTGGAGCATCTTTTCATGTGCCCATTGGACATCTGAATTTCTTCTTTGAAGAAGTGTCTGTTCAGATCCTCTGCCCATTTTGAATTGGCTTATTTGCTTTTTGTTTGTTGAGGTATGTGAGCCCTTTATATAATTTGGATGTCAACCCCTTATCGGATGTCATTTATGAATATATTCTCACATACTGTAGGATGTCTTTTTGACCTACTGATGGTGTCCTTTGCTGAACAGAAGCTTTTTAGTTTGATATAGTCCCACTTGTTCATGTTTGCTTTTGTTTCCCTCGCCTGGGGAGATATGTTCATGAAGAAGTTGCTCATGTTTATGTCCAAGAGATTTTTGCCTACAGTTTTTTCTAAGAGTTTTATAGTTTTATGACTTACATTCAGGTCTTTGATCCATTTTGAGTTTACTTTTGTGTATGAGGTTAGACAATAATCCAGTTTCATTCTCTTACATGCAGCTGTACAGTTTTGCCAGCATCAGCTGTTGAAGAGGCTGTCATTTCCCAATTGTATATCCATGGCTCCTTTATCATATGTTAATTGTCCATATATGCTTGGGTTTATATCTGGGCTCTCTAGTCTGTTCCATTGGTCTATGGGTCTGTTCTCATGCCAGTGCCAAATTGTATTGATTACTGTGGCTTTGTAGTAGAGCTTAAAGTCAGGGAGCATAATTCCCCCCGCTTTATTCTTCCTTCTCAGGATTGCTTTGGCTATTCGGAGTCTTTTGTGGTTCCATGTGAATTTTAGAACTATTTGCTCTAGTTCATTGAAGAATGCTGTTGGTATTTTGATAGGGATTGCATGGAATCTGTAGATTGCTTTAGGCAGGATGGCCATTTTGACAATCTTCTTATCCATGAGCACAGGATGTGTTTCCATTTATTGGTATCTTCTTTAATTTCTCTCATGAGTGTCTTGTAGTTTTCAGAGTACAACTCTTTCACTTCCATGGTTAGGTTTATTCCTAGCTATTCTATTCTTTTTGATGCAATTTTGAATGAAATTGTTTTCCTGATTTTTCTTTCTGCTAATTCATCATTAGTGTATAGTAAAGCAGCAGATTTCTGTGTATTAATTTTGTATCCCACAACATTGCTAAATTCAGATATTAGATCTAGTAGTTTTGGAATTAATTCTTTAGGGATTTTATGTACAATATCATGTCATCTGCAAGCAGGGACAGTTTGACTTCTTCCTTGCCAATCTGGATGGCTTCATTTCTTTGTATTGTCTGATTGTCATGGCTAGGACCTCCAGAACTGTGTTGAATAAAAGTGGAGAGAGTGGACTTCCTTGTTTTGCTCCTGATCTTAAAGGAAAAGCTTTCAGCTTCTCACTGTTAAGTATAATGTTGGCTGTGGGTTTGTCATATATGGCCTTTGTTATGTTCAGGTACTTGCTTTCTATACCCATTTTGTTGAGAGTTTTTATCATGAATGGATGTTGAATTTTGTCGAATGCTTTTTCAGCATGCATGGGGATGATCATGTTGTTTTTGTCCTTTTTTTTTGATGTAGTGGATGATATTGATGGATTTTCGAATGTTGTACCATCCTTGCATCTCTGGGATGAATCCCACTTGATCATGATGGATGATCTTTTTGATGTATTTTTTAATTTGGTTTGCTAATGTTTTGTTGAGTACTTTTGTATCTATATTCATCAGGGATATTGGTCTGTAATTTTCTTTTTTTGTGGTGTCTTTGCCAGGTTTTGGTATTAGAATGATGTTGGCCTCGTAGAATGAGTTTGGGAGAATTCCCTCCTCTTCGACTTTTTGAAAACTTTAAGGAGGATGGGTATTAGGTCTTCACTAAATGTTTGATAAAATTCAGCAGTGAAACCATCTGGTCCGGGGTTTTGTTCTTAGGTAGTTTTCGATTACCAATTCAATTTCATTGCTGGTACATGGTCTATTCAGATTTTCTGTTTCTTCTTGGGTCGTCCTTGGAAGGTTATATTTTCCTAGAAAGTTGTACATTTCTTCTAGGTTATCCAATTTGTTACTATATAATTTTTCATAGCATTCTCTCATAATTCTTTGTATTTCTGTGGTGTCCGTAGTGATTTTTCCTTTATCATTTCTGATTCTCTTTATGTGTGTAGACTCTCTTTTTTCCTTGATAAGTCTGGCTGGGTGTTTATCTGTTTTGTTTATTTTATAGAAGAACCAGCTCCTGCTTTCATTGATTCTTTCTACTGTTTTATTCTTCTCAGTTTTACTTATTTCTGCTTTAATATTTATTATGTCCCTCCTTCCACTGACTTTCGGCCTCATTTGTTTTTCTTTTTCTAGTTTCATTAATTGTGAGTTTAGACTGATCTTTTTGGATTGTTCTTCATTCCTGAGGTAGGCCTGCATTGCAATATATTTCCCTCTTAGCATGGCCCAGAGATTTTGTAGTGTTGAATTATTGTTGTCATTTGTCTCCATATATTGCTTGACTATGTTTTTATTTGGTCATTCATCCATTGATTATTAAGGAGCATGTTATTAAGCCTCCATATGTTTGTGGGCTTTTTTATTTTCTTTGTGTAATTTATTTCTAGTTCAAGCGTTTGTGATCTGAGAAGCTGGTTGGTACCAATTCAATCTTTTTTAATTTACTGAGGTTCTTTTTGTGGCCTAGGATATTATCTATTCTTGAAAATATTCCATGTGCACTTGAGAAAAATGTGTATCCTGTTTCTTTTGGATTGAGTGTTCTGTAGATGTCCATTAGGTCCATCTGTCCTAATACATTGTTGAGTGCCTCTGTCTCCTTACTTATTTTCTGTCTGCTTGATCTCTCCTTTGGAGTGAGTGGTGTGTTGAAGTCTCCTAAAATGAAGCATTGCATTTTATTTCCCCCTTTAATTCTGTTAGTTTTTGTTTCACATATGTAGTTGATCCTGTATTGAGTGCATAGATATTTATAACAGTTATATCCTCTTGTTGGACTGACCCTTTTATCATTCTGTAATCTTCTTCTTTGTCTCTTGTTACTTTTTTGTTTTGAAGTGTATTTTGTCTGATACAAGTATTGCAACCCCTGCTTTTTTCTCCCTATTAGTTGTATGAAATATCTTTTTCCATCCCTTTACTTTCAGTCTGTGTATGTCTTTGGGTTTGAAGTGAGTCTTTTGTAGACAGCACAGAGATGGGCCTTGTTTTTTATCCATTTAATGATTCTATATCTTTTGATTTGTGCATTCAGACCATTTACATTTAGGGTGATTATTGATAGGTATGTACTTATTGCCATTGCAGGCTTTAAATTCGTGGTTACCAAAGGTTCGAGGGTAATTCCCTTACTATCTAACAGTCAAATTGAACTCACTTTCTACAAACACAACCAAAAGGTTCTTTTTTTTTCTCCTTTTCCTTTTTCTTCCTTCTCCATTCTTTGTAGGTTGTGAATCATATTCTGTACTCTTTATCTAGTCTTTGGGTGACACATCTATTTAGCCTTAGGAATACTTCTATCTATAGGAGTCCCTCCAAAATGCACTGTTGAGGTCGTTTGTGGGAGGTAAATTCTCTCTGCTTTTGCTTATCTGAAAATTGTTTAATCCTTCCTTCAAATTTAAATAATAACCTTGCCGAGTGGAGTATTCTTGGTTCAAGGCCCTTTTCCTTCATTGCATTAAATATATCATGCTGCTCCCTTCTGGCCTGTAAGGTTTCTCTTGAAAAGTCTGATGATAGCCTGATGGGTTTTCCTTTGTATGTGATCTTTTTTCTCTCTCTAGCTTCTTTTAAAAGTCTGTCTTTATCCTTGATCTTTGCCATTTTAATTATTATATGTCTTAATGTTGTCTTCCTTGGGTCCCTTGTGTTGGAAGATCTGTTCACCTCCATGGCTCGAGAGACCATCTCTTTCCCCAGATTGGGGAAGTTTTCAGCAATTACCTTCTCAAAGACATTTTCTATCCCTTTCTCCTTCTCTTCTTCTTCTGGTACCCCTATAATGCGGATATTGTTGCATTTGGATTGGTCACACTGTTCTCTCAAAATTCTTTCATTCTTAGAGATCCTTTTTTCTCTCTGTGCCTCAGCTTCTTTGTATTATCTTCTCTAATTTCTATTCCATTTACCATCTCTTCTACTACATCTAATCTGATTTTAAATCCCTCCATTGTATGTTTCATTTCAGATATAAAATTTCCTAATGATTGAATTTCTATCTTAAATTCATTCCTGAGTTCTTGAATATTTTTCTGTACCTCCATAAGCATGTTTATGATTTTTATTTTGAACTCTCTTTCACAAAGATTGGTGAATTCAATTTCATTTGACCCTTTTTCTGGGGTTTGTGAGATTTTGGTCTGAACCAGGTTCTTTTGGTGTTTCACATTTCTATGTCGTGCCCTCTAGTGCCCAGAAGCTCCAGTCTCTGGAGCTGCTCAGCCCCTAGTGTGAGGTTGGGTGTCCTTGGGGAGCAGAACTGGTGCCTAGGGAGAGGTAAAATCTGTTTTCAGACTTCCATCTGCCCTGCCTTTCTCAAGTATCACAGCCAGTGGGCCGAGCACACAAGTGTAAGCCTCTGTGCTCGGTGTCTCTAGCTGTTGTAGGAGGGGCCTCCCTCTGGCTGGCCTGACACTGATTTGCAAGCCAGTGCTGTCAGGCCAGGAGGAAGGCTCGGCAGGCTGCGTGTCACCATGGGGGGCCTCAGAGCTGAGCAGCCAGCCAGGGGTAGGGAGCACCTGGAGCTCCTCAAAGTTCCCAACCTGCTGAGCAGAGCACACTCTGACAACCATGGCCAGCTCTCCCTTCTCCCACACAGAAATCTCCGTGCAAACCCCACCCCTTCAGTGGCCCTCTCGTTGCTAGGAAGCCTCTCAGACCGCCTGCCTTTCCCCTGTCACAGAGCAGACAGGTGTGGATCCTTTCCTCCACAAATGGCTGGAATGTCAGTCTCTCAGGAACTCTGCCTGTCCCAGCTCCCCAACCTCCAGAGCACCACACAGAGTAGGTTTCTGCTCACCAAGCAGATCTCCAGGGCTAGGTGTTCAGCAGTCCCAGGCTTACACCCCCTCCCCACTCCATTTCTCTTCCTCCCGCTGGTGAGTTTGTGTGGGTGAATGGCTCGGGTTTCGCCAGATCAAGGCTTTCATACGTTACCCTGTTTCATGAGGTCTGCTCTGTTCGTGAGGTCTGTATTCAGTCTGGTTCAGCCTTCTTTCCTGTTGCTGTTTTAGGGTTAGTTGTATTAATTAACTATATTTTCATACTATTTGTGGTTTTGGGATGAGTTCTCTGTCTCACCGTCACCTCTCATGCCACCATCTTGAATCCCAGTTTGATGGTATGTGTTTTTTTGTGTGTGTGTATGTGGTGTCTTTGACTGGTATTGGTTTTAGAGTAATACTGGATTCATAGAATGAGTTTGGAAATATTCCCTCCTCTTTTATTTTATGGAATACCTTAAGAAGGATTATAATAGCTCTTCTTTAAGTATTTGGTAACATTCATCCTTGAATCCATCTGGTCCTATAAGTTTTGGTTGATATTCTTTTTAATTACTAATTCATTTTTGAGGCTAGTAATTGGTCTTTTCGTAATTTCTGTTTCTTCCTGGGTTAGCATTGGAAGATTGTATGCTTCTAGGAATTTATCCATTTCTTCTAGGTTGTCTAATTTTTGGCATGTAATTGTTCATAGAATTCTCATAATTCTTCAAATTTATGTGATTTTTGTTGTGACCTCCTTTTTAATTTCAGGTTCTGTTTTTGTGTCCACCTTTTTCTTGAAAAATCTGGCCTAGGGTTTGTCTTTTCTTTATCTTCTCAATGAACCAGCTATTGGTTTCACTGATTTTACTATTGATTCCTTAGACTCTGTTTTATTTATTTCCACTCTGATGTTTATTGTGTCCCTCCTTCTATTAATTTTGGGCTTTGCTCTTTTTCTAGTTACTTTAGTTGTAAGACTAGATTACTTATTGGAGGTTGTTTTTATTTCTTGAGGTAGGACTTTATTGCTATAAACTCTCCTAGAACCATTTTTGCTGCATCACACATATTTTGAACAGTTATGTTTCTGTTTCCATTTGTTTCCATTCATTCTTTGATTTCCTCTTTATCTATTATTTAATCCATTGATTATTTAGAAGCATACTGTTTAGACTGCATATGTTTATCTCTTTCCATTTTTTCTTCTAATTTCTAGTTTCATACCACTGTGTTCTGAGAAGATGCTTGATACAATTTTAATCTTAAATTTGTGGAGACTTGTTTTGTGTCCTAATATGTGATCTATTCTGAAGAACATTCAATGTGTACTTGAGAAATATGCATATGCTGTTGCTTTTGGGTAGTGTTCTATATGTAACTCTAATGTCCATCTGGTCTTATGTATCATTCAATACTTCTGTTCCCTTATTTACTTTCTGTCTGGATTACCTATACATTGATGTAAGTGGGGTGGTAAAGTCCCCTACTATTATTGTGTTGCTGTCAATTTGTCTCTTTTTTCTTTTAGTATTTTGGTTTATATATTTCAGTTCTCCTATGTTCAGTGCATAGATGTTTGTGATTGTTATTTCTCTTGCTGGACTAATCCCTTTATCATTATGTCATGTGCTTCTTGTCTCTTTTTACTTTCCTTTTTTTGAAGTTTATTTCGTCTGATTTTAGTATTGCAACTCCATCTTTTTTTGTTCCTATTTACATGATACATCTTTTTTCTATCCCTTCAGTTTCAGTGTGCATGTTTGGTTAGGTCTGAAGAGAGTTTCAGTACATAGGCAGTACATAGATGGGTCTCGTATTTTTATCCAGTCAGTCACCCTATGTATTCATTGGAGAATTTAGGCCATTTGCTTTTCAAGTAATTTAGGTTATATTTGTATTTATTGCCATTTAAAAAATGTTTCCTGGTTGTTCTCTGATCTTTCCTCCCTTTCTCTCTTCTCTTGTGTTTGGTGACTTACTTTGGTGTTATAGTTGCGTTGCCTTCCATTTTTGGTTTGTGGTTATCATGGGGTTCTTATATGACATCCTATGAATGTAATGATCTACAATAAGCTTATGGTCACTTAAGTTCAAATGTACTCTAACAGCACTGTATTTCTTAGTTCCCTTCCTCCATGTATGAAGCATACAATATCTTCTTTACATGTTTTTATTAAGCGATACCCTTAACTAATTTTTAGATGCAATTGTTTTTATTACTTTTGTATTTTTGACCTTCATCATAGATTTAAGAAATTGATCTACCACCTCAGCTGTATGTCTGCTTTACCAGTGGAAATATTTCTTACCTTTCCTAAATTTCTTGTTATTTAGGGTCTTTTCCTTTAAAGAAATCCCTTTACTATTTCTTACAAGGCTGGTTTAGTAGTTGTGAAGTCTTTTAGCTTATGTTTATGAGGTTGTTTATATCTCTAATTCTGAATGATAACCTTGATGGGCTGAGGATTCTTGGTTAGAGGGTTTTTCTGTTCAGCACTTTGAATACGTCATTCCATTCCCTTCTGGCTTATAGAGTTTCTACAGAAAAATCAGCTGAAAACCTTGTGGGGCTTCCCTCATATGTAATCCATTGCTTTTCTCATACTGGTTTTAAGATTCTCTCATTGTCTTTCATGTTTGATGTTTGGTTACAATGCGTCTGGTTGTGGGCTGTCTTGGGTTCATCTTGTTAGGATCTCTCTGTGTTTCCTGGACCTGGTAGACTGTTTCCTTCCTCAGGTTAGGGCAATTTCCAGCTATCATCTCTTCAAATAAATGTTCTACTCCTTTCTCTCTTCTCCTCTGGGACTCCTGTAATGTGGATTTTGTCCCAGGGGTCTCTTACCCTATCCTCATTTCTTTTAATTCTTTCTCCCTTCTGCTGTTCAGCTTGATTGCTTTCCATTATCAGTCTTCCAATTCACTTATCCATTATTCTGTGCCCTCTAGTATGCTGTTCATTCCCTCTGGTGTATTTTTTATTTCACCTATTCAATTCTTCATCTCTCATTGGTTCTTTTGTAGACTTTCTTGCTCTTTGTTGAGGTCTTCCTTGAGTTCTGCTGTTGTTTTCTCAAGTCCAGTGAGTATAACCATTGCTTTCAACTCTTTATCAGGTAGATTGGTTAACTCTGTTTCATTTAGTGCATTTTTCTGTTTTTTTTCTTCTTGTTCTGTCATTTGAAGCATATTACTCTACCCCCTCACTTTGTATGACTTTCTGTGCTTGGTTCTTTTAGTTATTTGAAAGGGCTCCCTCCCCTAGTCTTGAAGGATTGGCCTTGTGTGGGATAGTCCCCTTTGTCAGGGGCATGTGCCTTGTGATTTTGGTAGGCTGTTGACCAATAAAGTGTGAGATGGGCTTTTCTTGATGCTGGGGTTTCCATGGCATGTTCCTGGGGTACACCCTTTGTGTCCTGTTAGAAGAAATCTTGGTTGCACAGTTGTAGGTTCTGCACTTGTGAAGGTCATGTGGTGGGCCAGTGGTGGGTTGGGGATGTGCTCCAGTTAACTTGAATTGGCACTGGTTGAGTCCCCTGTGCCTCCTCACCCTCATATCCATGCGCACTGTGGCCACTCAGGACTGTTCTGTGGAATTCCTGCATTGCTGCCTACGAGTTCCCACTGGGAACATGGAGTCAGCATCCATGCACATTCCCCCTTGGGTCCTGTGCTCTATGGGCTGTTCCTGGGAATTCCTGTGTTGGCACCTCCAGACCCCTCTGGCAACCAGGGTCAGCCACAGTGCACATGTTCATCCCCTGCAGCCCCTCCTCACTCGGGCTGCTCTGGGGAATTCTCATGTCAGCAACTGCTGGTCCTGCTGGCATCCAGGATCAGGCACCATTCATGCATGTGTTGTCCCATGGCACCTGTGTGCTCTGGGATATTCCAGGTAATTCCCATATTGGCACCTGCTGTGTCCCACTCATGACCAGGGTTCAGGTCTGCCACACATGTTCCTTTGTGGTGTTCTGGGGAGTTGCATTGGTGACAGCAGTGCACAGATTTGTGCAACTGCCCTGTGAGTTTGGGAACTATCTAGTCTTGCTGACTGAGACTGGGCCAGTGGATAACAGCAGGCCAAAAGGCAGGACTGCTGGGTTGTGTCCAAATCCTGCTTTGAAGATATGAAGAAGATCTGCAAACAATGGTGCTGGCTGGCTCCTTACATTCTGTATTACCTCCAGTGGTTTCCTTGCCAAGCAGGGGATGTTTGCTCCTAAAACCTAGGTTCTTTCTCTTATGGTTTATTTGTTGTTTGAACTACTAGCTTTTATCCTGTGCTTCAGGGCAGGAATTCCACTCGTGGCTCTCTCAGTATATCCCTACCCTTCCCCTCTGCTGGTAGCTGTCCTGGGGTTTGGGTTCCTGTCATTACTGTGACTCCATATTTCCTTTCATTTTCTATAAATTTGATCTTTCTGTCCCTCATTGTGTAGGTGTTCACTTCATTCTCCATTCTTCTTCAGGGTGAAGTGTTCTGTATGTAAATTTAGATTCACTACATAAGTGGGAGAAGGTAGATTCAGGCTGTCTCTTCTCTGTCATCTTTCCAGAATCCTCATTAACTCTTCTTTACATGTTTGCTAGAATTCACCTGTAAAACCAATTTGTCCAGGCCTTTTCTGGGTTGGGACATTTTTCATCACTAATTCAATCTCAACTGGTTATTGGTCTATTTAGATATTCTATTTCTTCCTTATTCAGTTTTTGTAGTTCATCTGTTTCTAGAAATATATCAATTTCTATAGGTTATCCAATTAGCATTTAATTCTTCATAGTAATCTCTCACAACAATCTTGTAAGTCTGTGGTATAAGTTGTAAGGGCTCCTCTTTCATTTCTGATTTTGATTATTTGAATCCTTTCTTCTTTTCATAGTTTAGCTAATATTTTGTCTCTTTTGCTTATCTTCTCATAGGACTAGCTCTTAGTTTCACTGATATTTTATAATGCTTTCCTGGCCTCGATGTCATTTATTTCTACATTATTTTTCATATTAGGTAGAATTATGTCTTTGTTGTTGTATTTGGAGATTAAGTGTGGTTTAAGGAGATGCATATGAGTGCCAAGTTGACAAGGAGTGAACTTGTAATGGTTAATTTTATATGTCAACTTAATAGGCTAAGGATGCCCATGAAGCTGGTAAAACATTATTTCTGTTGTCTCTTGAGGGTCTTTCCGGAAGAGATTAGCATTTGTACAAGTAGACTGAGTAAATAATTGCCCTCATTAATGTGGGTGGGCATCATCTGATCTATTGAAAGCCTGAATAGAATAAAAAGTTGGAGGAAGGGTGAATTTCTTTTTGCTTAAATTGGGGCATCCATGTTCTCTGCCCTTGGATATCAGTACTCCTGAATCTTGGGCCTTTGTACTTGGAATGGGACTTACAGAATTGGCCCAAATACTCAGGCCTTAGGACTCAGACTGGGATTTATACCATTATCTCCAGGTCTTAAGATTTAGACTGAATTACACCACTGGCTGCTCTGGTTCTTCAATTTGGATATTGCAGATTACAAGATTTCTTAGCCTCCATAATCATGTAAGACAACTCCTATAATAAATTGCCTCTTATATAAATATCTATATATATATCCTACTAGTTCTGTTCCTCTGGAGAACGCTGGCTAATATAGTTTCTCTTGAGATCAAGCCTGTTAAGAATAGAATGTTCTGGCATATTTCAAAATGATTGTTTTCTCTCTCCCTTTCCAGAAGCCTTAGGGATTTTTCTCTGATATTCACTGGAGAAACTGGTAGAACTCCTGGAGGGAAAACACAAAAGTGTGGAAGACTCCATATATTGAGGTAACCCTGGAGTTTTTAACTCTCAGATTTGTCCACATTTAGCCTTAAGCAATTAATCAATTACAGTTTTGGCTCTCCTAATCCAGAACTGTTTCTCATGGAGGTTTCTATTCATGGATTTCTGCTCTGGTAAGTTATGACTCTCTGTATCTACCTGTCTTTCTCTCAAATTTTGGGGTCATCAGTTTTCTCTACCCTCGCTTCTCTGATGCATCTAAGAAGAGCTGTTTATTTTTCAGTTTGTTCAGCTTTTACTTATTGTTATAATGGAGTGATGACTTCCAAGCCCCACACATTTTGGGCTAGAAAGTGGAATTCTTACATTTGTTTTCTCATCAAGAATATTGCCTAGTTTGGTGAGTGTTCCACGTAAACCTAAAAAGAATGTGCACTCTGCTGTTGTTGAGTGGAATGAATGTCCATTATATATAGTTGCCTGATAGTATTGTTCATGGCTTCTTTTTTCATTACTTATTTCTCTTAAGACTCCCTATTGAGCACTTGGAATATTTGGAAATGATTCTGGGAAATAGATCTTTTTTCTCCTAAAATGACATTTTATCAATGAGTCAATTCCATTCAATTCAATCAAAATATATTGCTCACAATATCTATTTTAAATCACTCTGTATAGTGCTCCAAAAGACTGAAAGATGAAAAAGACAAACTCTATACTATACTTTACTTAATAGTAAGAAGGGTGAGATATAACAATGGTGGAAGTTGCTAGAATATGGTACAGAATATGAAAGAGATATAAGAGTGGTACCAACAAAGATATATAGAGTTCAGAGAAAAGAGCTAAATAATATTAATAAAAACCTTATAAAAATTGTAAAGCACAACACAGAAGTCATTATTATTATATGCTTGAAGGGAATCAATAAATATTCATAATGGAAGTGGCATTTGAGAGGAATTCCCAAAGATAGGATCTTGATAGAGAAGGAAATTTTAAGCAGAGATAATAGCATGTGCAATGACACAGAGGCAAAAAAAATCATGAACTGTATTGGTCTAACTGTAAGTAGTATAACTGCTAGGCAATGACAGTCTTTGGCAATAACTGAAGTGGGGAATGAAAGAATCAAAGCTTCCTCTTTCAGGAAGGACAAATTTAGCATGATACTTTGGCATATTTCAAAATGATTACTTTCCTCCTTTCCCTCCCTTAAAAGAGCGAAAATGAAGCAGGACAGCTATTATGTTGAATCATGTGAAATTGTGGATATTCAACTGTTTGATCCTGAAAAGTACGAATTTTCCATTTATACCTATAATGAACCTAAATACAGACAGGTAAATTGAGTTTCCCAGTTTACACAGGAGTCATCCATTGGATCATGTTCCCTTTTCCAAAAGAATTGGCTTATAGATGGTTTCTTAGGAGATAGTTTCCTTGGTTGAAGCAGGCGCATGTTTTCTGTAGCTGATTGCCAGGCCTGACCTCCTCCATGTGTGATTTAGTAATGTATATAACTGTCAAATCACTATGTTGTCCACCTGAAACCAACATAATATTGCATATCAACTATATGTCAACCATAAATAAATAAATTCCTTTTGCTGGGATTAGCACTCTTTTCAAGTCATTGGGCCATCCATTTTGGTTCTATCTCTTAGCTGTAAATGACCTAGAGTTTTATGGGAGAATACCTCCATTTAACCACAACTAGAAAGGAAGATTAAGAAAGGGGACCAGAATGTTTCTGATGGCAACATAAAGTCATGGAAGCCTCCCCCAGTCCTAATGGATTCCAATGAAGCCTTCTAATTTGAGTCAGAAAATGAATTACAGGATGATGTCGCCCCCAATTTTCCTGCTTTTATATTCATCAACAAAAAAAAGTGTTCATTGAATGTCTGCCAGTAATTCCTCCATAAAGAGGGACATCTTTTTACTTACTCATTTGCCAAATGGTTGTTTCACTTAAACTATTGGTTTTCAAGATTTTACTCTCAAGCTGCCTTTACAATCTTAAAAATTAGTAAGGATATCAAAGAGCTTTTGACTGTATGTTTACCATTTTATAAGTTAAAACTGAAAATTTTTAAAATATTAATTTCTCAATACATTTAAAAGTAAAAATAGGAAATGTATTCCATATTACCATTAATAACATGTTTTGTGAAAAATTACTAATTTACAAAAATACTGAGAAGAGTGGCATGTTTTATAGTTTTACAAATCTCTTCATGTCTAGTTTTTAAAAGATAGCTGGATTCTCATATCTATTTTTGCAGGTATGTTGTTTTGTGATATATTATTTTGTTTGTAATATAGGAAAAAAGTCTAGCCTTACATGGGTAAGTAACCATAAAGGGAGAAATATTTTAATAGCCTTTTCAGGTAAATGTATATTTTTCTTTGATACAAAATCCAAACTAGACAAGTAATAATTTATTAAAGGATAATTACAATACAGATCCTGAAAACATGTTAGGGAAATTTTTGAACACTTTTATCGTTGGTCTATATCATACTTTGGATGATGTTTTACTAATGCCTGATTTTGTATCGTCATGTCTTGATTGATTATTTTACAAGTATTGTTTCACTGTTGACAGGTTTCATTATATAATATTAAGAAGGATCACATTCATTTCTATCACCACCATTTTAATCCGAAAAGATACTAGGAAGTCATTCAAATAACAGTAGATACAGTTTTCCAAAGTTCTAATTTTCACTTGAAACCTCTAATTTTATCATTGGCAACAAATACTGTCAGTTGTCTTGTTGTTGTACTGGTCTATTTTATTCATATTTGATAAAATATATGTCAAATTTCCAAGTCATAAAATCATAATTTATCTGCTAGTCATTATTTTGGGTAAAAATGATGTTGCATGACAAAAGAAACTCAGTTTGCAACTCAATCACAAAAATGATTTTCCTTGAGAAAACCATATAACACCATGGTAAGCAGCAAAAAGGTTTTATGCATATTTTTTATTTTGTTATATATAATATGTGAAAGACTGAAGTGTTAATCTAATAAAGTGAAAGCATTTTTAGAATACAACAAATTACTTTTATTTTGGTATGCATCCACTTTTCAGCGCTTAGTATGTCATTAATAGAAACGTTGAAGTCAAACCCACCAGTTTCAGGTTTTGCTGTGCACACTAAGTACTTTCTTTTTTTCTTTTTTTTCATTGAGGTATAATTGTTATACAATATAATATTGGTTTCAAGTGTATGACATAGTAATTTGACAGCTATATACATTATTAAATGCTCACCCCAGTAAGTGTAGTTACTATCTGTCAAAATAGAAAGATATTGCAGTATTATAGACTATATTCTCTATTCTGTACTTTAATCCCTGTGACTAATTTATATTGAGATTTTGTGCCTCTCTATCCCCTTCACCTATTTCACCCCACCCCAACTCCTCCACCATGCTAACCATCAGACTCTTCTCTGTGTCAATGAGTCTATTTGTTTTGTTTTGCTAAGATTCCACATATAAGTGAAATCATGTTATTTGTCTTTCTCTGTCTGGCTTATTTCACTTAGAATAATGCGCTCTAGATCCATCCATGTTGTCACAAATGGCAGGATTTCTTTCTTTTTTATGGATCAATAATATTCCATTGTATATATATACCATATCTTCTTTATTCATTCTTCTATTGACAGATACTTTGGTTGCTTCCATATCTTGGCTACTGTAAAAAAATGTGACTAAAAACATAGGTGTGCATCAGTCTTTTTGAATCAGATAACTTTTTTCATTGGGTAAATTCCTAGAAGTAGATTTAATGGATTGTATGGTATTTCTATTTTTAGTTTTTTGAGGAGCCTCCATACTGCTTTCCATACTGGCTGCACCAATTTACATTCCCAACAACAGTGTAGGAGGGTTCCCTTTTCTCCACATCTTCACCAACACTTGTCATTCCTAGTCTCTTGGAAAGTGGCCATTTTGGCTGTTATGAGGTGATATCTCATTGTGGTGTCAATTTGCATTTCCCTGATTTGTGATGTTGAGCATCTTTTCATGTGTCTGTTGACCATCTGTATGTCTTTGGAAAAATGTCTATTCAGTTCCACTGCCCATTTTTTAATAATATTATTAGCTTTAGTGGTGTTGAGTTGTATGAATTCTTTATATATTTTAGATGTTAGCTTCTTATCAGATATATCAATTGTACATATAGTCTGACATATATGATAGGTTGCCTTTTTGTTTTGTTGAGGGTTTCCTTTGCAATTCAGAAACATTTTAGTTTGATGTAGTCCCACTTGTTTATTTTTTCTTTTATTTATTTTGCCCATGAAGATGTATCCAAAATAAAATTACTTATACTGGTATTCAAGAGATTCCTGCCTATGTTTTCTCCTAAGAGTTTTATGGTTTCATGTCTTAAATTTAGGTCTTTAATACATTTTTTACTTTGTGTATAGTGTTAGACAGTAATCCAGTTTCATTCTCTTGCATATAGCTGTCCAATTTTCCCAATACCACTTATTAAAGAGACTGTCTTTTCCCCATTATATCTTCTTGCCTCCTTTGTCATATATGAATTAACCATATATGTGAGGGTTTATTTCTGAGCTCTTCCTTCTGTTCCATTGATTCATGTATCTGTTCTTGTGCCAGTACCACACTGTTTTAATCACTGCAGCTTTGTATTATATTTTGAATTCAGGGGGAGTGATATCCCCAGTTTCGTTTTTTTCTCAAGATTGCTTTGGCTATTCAGGGTCTTTTCTGGTTCCATATAATTTTAGGGTTACTTTCCTGTTTCCATGCAAAAATGTGACTGGTGTTTTGGTGAAGATTGAATTGAATCTGTAAATTGCTTTGGGTAGTATGTCCATTTAGGTATCATTAATTCTTCCTAGCCTTAGGTAAGGGATAGATTTCCATTTATTTGTGTTGTGTTAAATTTCTTCTCTTAGTGTTTTATAGTTTTCAGAATACAGGGCTCTCACTTCCTTGGTTAGATTTAATCTGAAGCATTTTATAATCTTTGATGCATTTATAAATGGGAATGTTTTCTTAATTTTTCTTTCTGTTTGTTCATTTTCAGTATATAGAAAGGTAAAATGTTTCCATTTGTTATTTTGTATCCTGAAATTCTACTAAATTCATTTATTAGTTTTAATAGGTTTTTGGTAGAGTCTGTAGGGTTCTCTTTATATAGTATTGTTTCATCTGCAAATAGTGACAATTTTACTTCTTCTTTACCAAATTAGATGCCTTTTATTTTTTCTTATCTGATTGCTGTAACTAGGCCTTCCAGTACTACATTGAATAAAACTGGTGAGAGTGGGAATCCTTGTCTTGTTCCTGATCTTAGAGGAAAACTCTCTCAGGTTTTCACCATTGAGTATATTAGCAGCAGGTTTGTCATACATGACCTTTATTATGTTGCGGTACATACCCTCTGTACCCATTTTGTTGAGAATTTTCATCATGAATTGATGGTGAATTTTGTCAAATGCTTTTCCACCATCTATTGAGATGATCATAACCTTCCTTTTGTTAATGTGGTCTATTGCACTGATTGATTTGCAGATATTTTACTGTCCTGGCATCCCTGGAATAAATCCCATTTGTTCATGATGAATAATCCTTTTGATGTATTTTTTAATTTGCTTTGCAAATATTTTGCTGGGGATTTTTGCATCTACATTCATCAGAGATATTGGTCTGTAGCTTTCTTTTTTTTTT
>JAQQAC010016209.1:60426222-60446200 GCA_029783875.1 Phataginus tricuspis | reverse complement strand
TTTTTTTTTTAGTGTCTTTGCCTGCTATTGGTGTAAGGACAATGCTGACCTTGTAGAATGAATTTGGGAGTATTCCCTCCTCTTCTATTTTTTTGGAATACTTAAGAAAGATATCAGCTTTTCTTTAAATGTTTGGTAGAATTCACCGTGAAGCTCTCAATTTTCTTTTGTTAAGCATTTTTTAATTGCCAGTTTAATTTCATTACTAGTAATCTGTCAGTTCAGAATTTGTCTTTCTTCCTGTGTCAGTACTGGAAGAATGCATGTTTCTAGGAATTTATCCATCTCTTCTAGGTTGTCCATTTTGTTGGCATATGATTTTTATGTAGAACTATCTTGTAATTATTTTAATTTCTGTGTTGTCTGTTATAAATTATTTTTCATTTCTGATTTTGTTTGTGCCCTCTTTCTTTTTCCCTTGATAAGTCTGGCTAAGGAACCAATTCTATAGTCATTAAAAGACAGAGGAATATGGGACAGACAAAGCTTGAGACCTAGACAACCCCAGAGAGGGAACCTAAAGGGATGGACATGCACAGTCTTCCTGAAAAAGAATTCAGAATAAAAGTCATAGCCATGCTGATGGATCTACAGAGAAATGTGCAACAGCTGAGGGAGGAAGTGATGGAAGTGAGGAAAGACTATGCAGAAATCAGACAAGCCATCAACGGGCTTAACAGCAGACTGGATGAGGTGCAAGAGACCGTTAATGGAATAGAAAATAGAGAACAGGAATACAGAGAAGCTGAGGCAGAGAGAGATAAAAGGATTTCTAAGAATGAAAGAATATTAAGAGAACAGTGTGACCAATCCAAATGGAACAATATTCGCATTATACGAGTACCAGAGGAAGAAGAGAGAGAAAAAGGGATAGAAAGTGTCTTTGAAGAAATAATTGCTGAAAACTTTCCGATGCTGGGGAAGGAAATAGTCTCGCAGTCCATGGAAGCCCACAGATCTCCCAACACAAGGGACCGAAGGAAGACAACACCAAGACACATAGTAATTAAGATGTCAAAGGTCAAAGATAAAGACAGAGTATTAAAGGCAGCCAGAGAGAGAAAAAAGATCACCTACAAAGAAAACTCATCAGACTATCATCAGACTTCTCAACAGAAACCTTAGAGGCCAGAAGAGAATGGCATGATATATTTAATGTAATGAAACAGAAGGGCCTAGAACCAAGAATATTGTATCCAGCACGACTGCAATTTAAATATGATGGAGGAATTAAACAATTTCCAGACAAACGAAAGTTGAGAGAGTTTGCCTCTCATAAACCACCACTACAGGATATCTTAAATGGACTTCTCTAGAGGGAAGCACCCCTAAGGCTAAAAAGATGTCACCAGAGAAAATAAAATCATAGCAAAGAAAGCAGACCATCCAAATACTAACTAAAGGCAAAGAATAAAACACCTAATATATAAAGAATGGAGGAGGAACAATAGGAAGGGAGAAATAAAGTAACATCAGACGGCATTCACAATAACTTAACAAGAAAGTTAAGTTAGACTGTTAGATAGTAAAGAAGCAACCCTTGAACCTTTGGTAACCACAAATCTAAAGCCAGCAATGGCAATAAGTACATATCTATCAATAACCACCCTAAATGTAAATAGACTGAATGCACCAATCAAAAGACACAGAGTAACAGAGTGGATAAAGAAGCAAGACCCATCTATATGCTGTTTACCAGAGACTTACCTCCAGCCCAAAGATATACACAGACTAAAAGTGAAGGGATGGAAAAAAATATTTCATGCAAACAACAAAGAGAAAAAAGCAGGTGTTGCAGTAGTTGTATCAGACAAAATAGACTTCAAAACGAAGAAAGTAGCAAGAGATAAAGAAGAACATTACATAATGATAAAGGAGTCAGTCCAAAAAGAAGATATGACCATTATAAATATATGTGCACGCAACACAGGAGCGTCCACATATGTGAAACAAATACTAACAGAACTGAAGGAGGAAATAGACAGCAATGCATTCATTTTAGGAGACTTCAACACACCACCCCCTCCAAAGGACAGATCAACCAGACAGAGAATAAGTGAAGACACAGAGGCACTGAACAACACACTAGAGCAGATGGACCTAACAGATATCTACAGAACTCTGCACCCAAAAGCAGCAGGATACACATTCTTCTCAAGTGCACGTGGAACATTTTCCAGAATCGACTAATACTAGGCCACAAAAAGAACCTCAGTAATTTCAAAAATATTGAAATCCTACCAACCAACTTCTCAGATCACAAAGGTATAAAACTAGAAATAAATTTTAGAAAGAAATCAAAAAGGCTCACAAATACATGGAGACTTAACAACATTCTCCTAATTAATCAATGGGTTAATGACCAAATCAAAACAGAAATCAAAGAATATATGGAGACTAATGACAACGACAACTAAGCCAAAACTTCTGTGGGACACAGCAAAGGCAGTTCTACGAAGAAAGTATATTGCAATCCTGGCCCATTTAAAGAAGGAAGAACATTCCCAGATGAACAGTCTAAAGACACAATTACTGAAATTGGAAAAAGAAGAACAAATGAGGCCCAAAGTCACCAGAAGGAGGGACATAATAAAGATCAGAGAAGAAATAAATAACATGGAGAAGAATTAAACAATAGAAAAAAATCAATGAAACCAAGAGCTGGTTCTTTGAAAAAATAAACAAAATAGGAAAACCCCTAACCAGACTCATTAAGAGAAAAAGAGAATCTACACACATAAACAGAATCAGACATGAGAAAGGAAAAATAACGACGGACCCCACAGAAATACAAAAAATTGTAAGAGAATATTATGAGCATCTATATGCTAACAAGATGCAAAACATACAAGAAATGGACTTCTTAGAAAAATACAACCTTCCAAGAATTACCAAGCAAGAAACAGAAAAACTAAACAGACCAATCACCAGCAAAGAAATTGAATCCGTAATCAAAAAACTACCCAAGAACAAAACCCTGTGACCTGATGGATTCACCTCTGAATTCTACCAGACATATAGAGAGGAAATAACACCCATTCTCCTTAAAGTTTTCCAAAAAATAGAAGAGGAGGGAATGTGGGGAACTGCCTTTGAATCTCAGCCTCTCCACGAGGGTGGCTGCTGGGAACTGCCTTTAAATCTCAGCCACGCCAAAGATGGCCGCTGAGAACTGCCTCCGAATTTCAGCCACGCCCACTCTAGTCCACCTGTTCCATCAGAGACAACTGCGCATGCGCACAACTCTATGCGTGATTTGGAAAAGTGAAAGTCACCTTATTAGCATAGGTGACCGATCAGGAGAGACTTCACCCTATATATCCCATGCCCTGAGCCCCAATAAACGAGTTCTTCCTTCAAGTGAACTTCCTGTCGCGTCTGATTGTCTCCGGCTAAAGGAGCGGCCAGCGGCCAGTGGCCAGCGCCCAGCGCCCAGCGGCGGCGGCAGCAGAGGCTGGAGCAGCTGCAAGTGGCGGCGCCGCCGACCACCGGAGACTGCGGGAACGGGCGGAGAGTGGCGCTTACCTCCCTTGCTCTGCCTATTGGGGCGAGCCCCTCTCCCTCCCTTCCTCAGAGGGTTACGGAAAGAGCTTGCAACAGAAAGAGCTTGCAGCACAAAGAGCTGTAGTCCTGACCGAGAGCAGGACCGGTGGGAGAGAGGCTGAAAAACCCCGATAGATGGCGCCCGAACAGGGACACGTCCAATGAAGCGTGTGGGGCACATCCGAAGAGGCATGTGAGGAACGCAGACGGATCAATGATCACTCGGTTGACGGACCTAAAGTCGGCGGAGTAAGCAGTCGGATTACGTGGTAAGCGCACTCCCGGGAAAAAGGGAAAGGCAACTTTCTAAGAATGAACCTGCGCTTAAAGCGCTGATATGCTTAAGAGCTGAGGCTTAGAACTCTCGGACTCTCAAGCTGAGAAGGTCTGGGAAGCCTTAGTAAAATAAAGGTGGCTCCTTGACTTTCTGCTACTACAGCATCTCTGCTAATGAGACAGGGACTGTGGGTGTAGTCAGAGTGGGGGGAGGACCTCCGGGAAAAAGCAAGGCAGAATATTTGCAGTCAGAGCGACGTGACTGCGTGCAGGGAAACCCCCTTCCAAGGCTCTGTGTTGTCATTCTTCAGTGAGATAGGTGGGTGTTCCCCAGATAAAGAGTACCTCATGTTTTTATTATGCTAATCACTTGTAGGATTCACTTTAGCATGCTAAAAGGCTCAGGCCTGTTTGCTGTCTTTCCTTTTCAGATCTGATGGGGTGGTTTTGCAAACCAGGCAACTGATTTAGCATGCAAACCCAGCTGTAAACAACATAGTAAAAAGCAGCAAAAGATCCCACCTTAAAGATAAGGTTGCATTTTATCACCCAGGAACTTTGGGAAGCAGGATTGTTAACTTTCTCTTTAGCAAATGGACAATACCTCAGCCCACCATGGGGGCTGGGCAGGTCGCCTTTTGATATGCCCCTAGACCAAGACGCCAGTATCCCAGAGGGAAATGGGGTGAGAAATTCCTTGTGTTAAGTTAATTCTGGGTGTTTAGACAAGCTCAGCACACTGGACTCTCTTGTCCCCTCCTGGGGTGAGCTGAGAGCTCTGTCCTATCACTTTATTTCTAAATAAAAGCCTGTACCTTGCTCTCCTACTTTGCATGTTTGCCAAGCATCACTTAGGCATGAGAAAATAAGCACTAGAGTTGGATTTTTGTCTCTTAGTAGTAAAATAAAACTGTCAGCTGTTTGGGTCTATAAATTTGTCTTTAGATTAGTTCTTTAAGACTGGCTTAATATGGACTAGTTTTTTTGGAACCTGCAAAATGTAAAAAAGCAATTTTTCTTCTTGAAAGACTTAATGTTATATGTTCCAGCTTATTGAAAGCAATTAAATATTAATGTTAATTGCATATAAACCTAAATGATAATCTTAAAAGTCAAAGTGACAGAATAAAGTTTACTTTGACCAATTTTAGTAAGTTACTGTATGTGTTAAGATCCAGAAGTAACCTTAAGTTTAAAATATTGAAATAGAACTAAAGATAAGGAAAGCCTGTATACTTTGAGGCAAAAGATATTTACATGTTAATAAGGCTCTGTTGAATGAAAGGTTTGATGAACACTTGATGTTTGATCTTTCCTTTTCTGAGAATTCATAGAAGTGTTTGCTTCAGGATATCTTGCCATGTAATTAAATTCCAAGAATTTTTATTTAGTTAAATTGAAGAGATAATTTTATATATATTATTGAAACAAGTTTTCTGATCTTGGTACTTAGTTCATTTTTCAGATTATATGCAAATTTCCCCAGTGAGTTATTATGCTTTTAGATTGCCTTTCTTGCAGTTTTTATTGACAAATAGCAGTCTCCATGCTTTTGAAGACTCTTAGTGATATTGAAAAATATAATTTATTATAAGCGGTAAATTCAGCTCATGTTAAAAGAGAAATACATTTAGAAACATCTGGTAGTGCATGGAGCTGTCAGTGTGAGTTGTTTTAAGTTTATCAGTTATTTCAAAATAGTGCAAATATTCCAAGAAATAACAAAATTGCTGTTATTAGAGATTGAACAGTGTTTAAACTAACCCTAGTAATTCCTATCTATATAGAGGAAATTTCATACAAATCAACAAAGCTTGGATTTGTTGTATCCAGATTTGAGTTTCTGATTGGTTATATCTAAGTCTGATAAAACACTTAAGATCTGGAAATCAATAGATGCCATTGATTTTATATATATGGTGTTTTATTTGTAATATATAAGCCTTGTTTAATTCTAGGCCAGTTACGTTCCTGTTAAGTTATAGCCTAGAAGTATTTCAGTATATTAGAGCACAAAACTGGGAGTTAAAACACCTTATGCTCTCCCAGGACCTCCAGTCTGAGTGGAGCAGTAGCCATTACCACAAGCTAAGCTTCAAGGACTTAAAAAAATTACCCAAGAAATACTGGGAGCGAGGCTTCACCTAGACTCTTTTTGAGTAAGCCCCTTTCTGATGCCTTGAATGTGTCTACCGATGGAGGAAAGGAGGGGTCTGCTGTTGTCTTTCCCCCTCCTCACCACTAGACCAAGTTAAAAGAAACCCAACATTTTGAAAAGGTTACTGGCTCAGCACAATTTGAGGAGTTGTATGCCATAGCATTGGCCCTAAGTAAAATTTCTGAACCTATGAATCTTTTTTCTGATAGTCTGTATGTGGTGAACTTGCTTCCCACCTTAGCCTCTTCTTATATCAAGTTAGATAAAAACCCCATAACCCCCTTGATGATTCAGGTGAGATCCTTGCTAATGGCACGATCCAAGCCCATATTCTTGCAGCATCTCCGAGGACACCAAGGTTTGCCTGGATTCCTCTCCAGAGGAAACCTATTAGCTGACCAATTAGCATCCTCTGCTGCTCAAACCCTTTCCATGCAACAGGCCCAAGATTTCCAGTGGGCCCAAGACCTCCATGAACTTACCCACCTAAATTGGAGAGGACTTCATCATAGATTTCCTCATATTCCTATTAAAGACTTGAAAAAAATTATCAGGACTTGTAAATCCTGTTTGCCTTTTCTACAAATTCCACCCCTCCAGTCTCCTGGAGTTAACCCAAGAGGCATTAAACCAAATTGTCTCTGGCAAACTGATGTTACTCATTATGCAGCTTTTGGAAAATTAAAATTTGTCTTTGTCTCAATAGATACATGCTCCCACGCCTGCTGGGCTAGTGCCCATGCTGGAGAGAAAGCTAAACATGCACAAAGCCATTTTTTACAATGTTTTGCTATATTAGGCATACCCCATCAATTAAAAACAGATAATAGCCCCTGCTTTACTAGCAGGGCATTACAAGACTTTTTAAATATGTGGCATATCAGCCACTCCACAGGAATCCCATACAACCCACAGGGCCAGGCCATAGTAGAGTGTCACAATAAGACATTAAAAGACCTATTACAAAAACAAAAAGGGGGAATAAGCCCCCATGACCAATTACGGATGGCCTTACTTACATTAAATATTTTAAATTTTTCAAAAGATCAACCTCTAACGGCCTTTCAAAGGCACTGGACAAATCAAACGCCATATGCCAAAATAGAAGTGCGCTGGAAAGACCAGCTGACTGGGCAATGGCGAGGACCAGATCCACTGATAAGTATGGGCAGAGGATTCGGATGTGTATTTCCTATAGGCGGACCAAATCCAATCTGGGTTCCTGCTAGGAACTTGAAATTCTGCCCTCAGACCACTCAGCAAGTGGAAGAAAGCCATGATATAGATTCTCCCCAAGAGGGTGACCTCTTGAGGGCTTGTCTTTCTTCTCTCTTGCAGGACTGACCTTTTGAGGAAGAAGAAAAGGAGTGATGAAGGCTGGACTATTACTCCTGCCATAGTCCAGACTGCTGAAGAAGTGACACTGTTAAGCCTTCAACAAGGACATCTTTGCAGTTCTATGTTTTCTTACCCTCTGCTTACTTTTTTACCAGAGTATGGAAGAAATAATTAAGTTTGTTTAGTTTACCCAAGCTGTTATTAGGAGGTATAATAATTGTAATGTCATCAGTTATTTTCATGCTCATGCGGTGGTGAAGATCATATCCACAGCAACAGATATTATTGAAGAAGGAGTTCCCCATACCCCAGAGCGTTCATGGGCATTTATAGCCCTACACAGAGGTGCAAGCGACCTCTTGAGAATGTCATTACTGGAAGTGCTAGGATGGTAGTCAATGATGGGTAAGATCTCCTGAAGATGGAGACAACCTAAGACAGGCACATCCTCGAGTACAGGATGGCATCTCTCATGCTCATACAAAAACAAAAAGGGGGAAATGTGGGGAACTGCCTTTGAATCTCAGCCTCGCCACGAGGGTGGCTGCTGGGAACTGCCTTTAAATCTCAGCCACGCCAAATATGGCCACTGAGAACTGCCTCCGAATTTCAGCCACGCCCACTCTAGTCCACCTCTTCCATCAGAGACAACTGCGCATGCGCACAACTCTATGCATGATTTGGAAAAGTGAAAGTCACCTTATTAGCATAGGTGACCGATCAGGAGAGACTTCACCCTATATATCCCATGCCCTGAGCCCCAATAAACGAGTTCTTCCTTCGAGTGAACTTCCTGTCGCATCTGATTGTCTCCGGCGAAAGGAGCGGCCAGCGGCGAGTGGCCAGCGGCGAGTGGCCAGCGGCGGCGGCAGCAGAGGCTGGAGCGGCTGAAGCGGCGGCGCCGCCGAGCGCCAGAGGCTGCGGGAACGGGCGGACAGCCGGCGCTTACCTCCCTTGCTCTGCCTATCGGGGCGAGACCCTCTCCCTCCCTTCCTCAGAGGGTTACGGAAAGAGCTTGCAACAGAAAGAGCTTGTAACACAAAGAGCTGTAGTCCTGACCCAGAGCAGGACCGGTGGGAGAGAGGCTGAACAACCCCGATAAGGGAATACTTCCAAACTCTTTGTATGAAGCCAGCATTACTCTAATACCAAAACAGGGCAAAGACCTCACCAAAAAAGAAAATTACAGACCAATATCCCTGATGAAAGTAGATGCAAAAATACTCAACAAAATATTAGCAAACCGAATTCAAAAATACATCAAGAGGGTCATACACCATGATCAAGTGGGATTCATCCCAGGGATGCAAGGATGGTACAACATTCGAAAATCCATCAACATCATCCACCACATCAACAAAACTAAGAACAAAAACTACATGATCATCTTCATAGATGCTAAAAAAGCATTTGACAAAATTCAGCATCCATTCATGATTAAAACTCTCAACAAAATGGGTATAGACGGCAAGTACCTCAACATCATAAAAGTGATATATGACAAACCCACAGCTAGCATCATACTTAACAGTGAGAAGCTGAAAGCTTTTCATCTAAGATCGGGAACAAGACAGGGATGCCCACTCTCTCCACTGTTATTCAACATAGTACTGGAGGTCCTAGCCATGGCAATCAGACAAAACAAAGATATACAAGGCATCCAGATTGGTAAAGAAGAAGTCAAATTGTCAGTATATACAGATGACATGATACTGTACATAAAATACCCTAAATACTACACTCCAAAACTACTAGAACTAATATCTGAATTCAGCAAAGTTGCATGCAGGATACACAAGTAACACAGATAAATCTGTTGCTTTTCTATACACTAACGATGAACTAACAGAAAGAGAGATCAGAAAAACAATTCCATTCACAATTGCATCAAAAAGAATAAAATACCTAGGAATAAACCTAATGAAAGAAGTGAAAGAACTGTACTCTGAAAACTACAAGACACTCCTAGGAGAAATTAAAGATGACACTAACAGTTGGAAATCCATCCCATGCTCTTGGCTAGGAAGAATAAATATTGTCAAAATGGCTATACTACCTAAAGCAATCTACAGATTCAAGGCAATCCCTATCAAACTACCAACAACTTTCTTCAATGAACTGGAACAAATAATTCTAAAATTCATATGGAACCAGAAAAGACCCCGAATAGCCAAAGCAATACTGAGAAGGAGGAATCAAACAGGGGGAATTAGGCTCCGTAACTTCAAGCTCTACTACAAAGCCACAGTAATCAAGACAATTTGGTACTGGCACAAAAACAGACCCACAGACCAGTGGAACAGAATAGAAAATCCAAACATTAACCTAAACATTTACAGTCAATTAATATTTGACAAAGGAGCCTTGGATATACAATGGGGAGATGACAGCCTCTTTAGCAGCTGGTGTTGGAAAAACTGGACAGCTACATGTAAGAGAATGAAACTGGACTACTGTCTAGCCCCATACACAAAGGTAAACTCAAGGTGGATCAAAGACCTGAATGTAAGTCATGAACCCATAAAACTCTTAGAAAAAAACATAGGCAAAAATCTCTTGGACATAAACATGAGCAACTTCTTCATGAACATATCTCCCCGGGCAAGGGAAACAAAAGCAAAAATGAACAAGTCGGACTATATCAAGCTGAAAATCTTCTGTACAGCAAAGGACACCATCAGTAGAACAAAAAGACATCCTACAGTATGGGAAAATATATTCATAAATGATGTATCTGATAAGTGGTTGACATCCAAAATATATAAAGAACTCACGCACCTTAACAAACAAAAAGCAAATAATCCAATTAAGAAATGGGCAGAGGACATGAATGGACACTTCTCTAAAGAAGAAATTCAGATGGTCAACAGGCACATGAAAAGATGCTCCACATCGCTAATCATCAGGGAAATGCAGATTAAAACCACAATGAGATATCACCCCACACCAGTGAGGATGGCCAACATCCAAAACACAAACAACAAATGTTGGCGAGGATGTGGAGAAAAGGGAACCCTCCTACACTGCTGGTGGGAATGCAAATTAGTTCAACCACTGTGGACAGCAGTATGGAGGTTCCTCAAAAAACTCAAAATAGAAATATCATTTGACCCAGGAATCCCACTCCTAGGAATTTACCTTAAGACTGCAGCAGCCCAGTTTCAAAAAGACAGATGCACCCCTATGTTTATTGCAGCACTATTTACAGTAGCCAAGAAATGGAAGCAACCTAAGTGTCCATCAGTAGATGAATGGATTAAGAATATGTGGTACATATACACAATGGAATATTATTCAGCCATAAGAAGAAAACAAATCCTACCATTTGCAACAACATGGATGGAGTTAGAGGGTATTATGCTCAGTGAAATAAACCAAGCCGAAAAAGACAAGTATCAAATGATTTCACTCATATGTGGAGTATAAGAACAAAGAAAAAACACTGAAGGAGCAAAACAGCAGCAGACTCACAGAACCCAAGAACGGACTAATAGTTCCCAAAGGGAAAGGGACTGGGGAAGATGGGTGGGAAGGGAGGTATAAGATGGTGAAACGGGCATTATGATTAGCAGACGAAGGTAGGGGGTGGCACGGGGAGGGCTGTACAACTCAGGAAGACAAGTAGTGATTCTATCGCATCTCACTACGCTTGATGGACAGTGACTGTAATGAGGTTGTGGGAGGGACCTGATGAAGGGGGTAGTTTAATCACCATAATATTGCACATGTAATCGTAGATTAATGATATCAAAATAAATTATAAAATATAATAATAATAATAATAATAATAAAATAAAAACATGTCCTTTAGCTTCCAATTGTTTGTGGTTTTTTAAGTTTTTTTCTTGTAATTGATTTTGAGTTTCATACTGCTGTGATCTGAGAAGATGCTTGGTACAATTTCATCTTCTTATATTTCTGGAGAACTGTTTTGTGTCTAAATATGTAATCTTCTCTGGAGAACATTCTATGTACATTTGAGAAAAATGTGTATTATTCTTTGTGTGGAAAATTCCATATATATATCTTAAGTCAATTTGGTCTAATGTGTTACTGAGTGCCACCCTTTCCTTTTTTATTTTGTTTCTGCATGATCTATCCATTTATATAAGTGGGAGTGTTAAAGTTCCCTACTATTTTGTTATTGTCATTTTCTCTCTTTATGTCTGCTGTTATTGCTTTATATATTTAGGTGTTCCTATCTTGGGTAAATGGGTATTTATAGTTATATTCTCTTGTTGGACTGATATCTTCATCATTATGTAATGTTCTTCTTTTTCTCTTGTTACTTTCTTGTTTTGAAGTCTGTTTTTTCTGTGTATTGTTACTCCTGCTTTTTTCTCTTGTATTTGCATTGGAATATCTTTCTCCATCCCTTCACATTCAGTCTATATGTGTCTTTAGGTCTGAAATGAGTCTCTTGAAAGGAGCATATTGATGGGTTTTATTGCTTTATCAATTCAAGTACCTTATGTGTTTGATTTATGCACTTATTGCTTTTACATTTAAAATAACAATTGAGTGGTATGTACTTATTACCATTTTGTTAATTATTTTCTGGATGATTTTGTAGTTCTTCTCTGTTTGTGTCTTACTTTTTTGCTCTGTTCCCTTGTGATTTGATGATTTTCTTTAGTGTTATGCTTAGATTTCTTTCTCTTTATTTTGTGTACTTATTATAGGATTTATGTTTGTGTTACCATAAGGTTCATGGATAGCTTCCTGTATATGAGTCTATATTCGGTTGATGGTCACTTAATTTTGCATACATTCTAAAAGTATTACTTTTTTATTCTTATTCCTCCTCATTTTATGTATATGAAAGTATAATCTAAATCTTTTTATTTTGTATATTCCTTGATTAATTTTGTGTATAGTTGATTTTAGTACTCTTGTATTTTGAACTTCATATTCACTTTAAAAGTAATTGGTCTACTATCTTTACTGTGGGTTTGTCTCCACTGATGAAAAACATTAAACTTAAAAACATTTCCATCTAAAGAAATGCCTTTAACATATCCTTTAAGACAATTTAATGGTGGTGAATTCTTTTAACCTTCATTTATCTGGAAGATTTTTAATCCCTTCTTCAATACTGAATGATAACCTTGCCAGATAGAGTATTCCTTTTTTGTAGATTTTTTCATCTCAACACATTGAATATTTCATGTCAATCCTCTTGGCTTGTAAAATTTCTGCCGAAAAATCTGCTTATGGCCTTATGGATTTCTCCTCCTGATAACAGTCTGCTCTTGCTGCTTTTAAGATTCTCTCTTTTTAAAAAAATCTTTGCCATTTTAATTACTATGTGTCTTGGCATAGATTTGTTTTAATTAGTATGTGCCTTGGGTTTATCTTCTTAGGGGCTGTATGTACTTCCAGGACATGGATGTATACTTTCTTCTCCAGACTGGGGAAATTTTCAACTATTATTTCTTAAAATAGACTTTCTATGCTTCTATCTTTCTCTTCTTCTAGGATCCCTATTATGTGACTATTGTTCCCGTTGGATTTGTTGCAGAGCTCTATTAGAATCTTCTCATTTTTAGAAATTCTTCCTTTCTCTCTGCTCCTTAGTTTGTTTAATTTCCACTACTCTATCTTCCAGTTGGTTGACCCATTCCTCTGCCTACTTCAGCCAATATTCATTCCTCTATTGAATTTTTCATTTCAGTTATTGTATTCTTCAGCTCTGACTGGCACTTTTTCACATTTTCTCATTGGTGAAGTTCTCATTGAGATAATTAATAATTTTCCACAGTTCAGTTAGCATCCTTATGAGTTACTTTGAATTATTTTTCAGGAAGATTACTTGTCTGTGTTTCGTTTAACAGTTTTTTGGTGGTTTGTCTTTTTTTTAATTTGTAACATATTCCTCTACCTCCTCATTTTGTCTGTGTCTCTGTTTCTTCCTTTGTATTATATTAACTGTGCCTCCTGGTCTTGAAAGTAGTGGCTTTATGTAGCATGCATCGTTTTGTGCCCAGAAGTGCAAGAAGAACTGCTCACCAGAGCCCAGGTCTCTGTTGTGGCTAAGTCATGACTGCTATTAATGGGCTGTGGGCAGGGATGCTGTCTGTCTGCCAGTAATTAATTGCCACTACTAGGCTCTATGTGATGCTTTGCATTTCTGCTAGGATGTCCTGTGTGCAGGGCCCCCTATGCCCATCTGCTGCAATGACAAGTGCCATTTGGTTGTGTTGGGTGGGGCAGTTCTGCAGGAGAATCCCAGGGTTGAGTGGCAGGTTAGGTGGTGAGTTTCAAAGCTGGATCCCAAAGCATCTGTGTAGTTGGACTGAGGGTAGGCTGGAAAATGTCGTCTGCATGCCTTTTCTCCTCTGGAGAGTGATCCTTCAGACCCCTTCTGGCACACTTCATAAGGCTAACAAATCATTCAATCTGCTGCCCACATGTTGGGTCTCATAGGATCAACACAGCCTACTGGTCTTCCACAAGCAACTGAAGACTTGGTACCCTACAGTGCTCCAACACTTCCTGGTGCCCAGCACCTTTTATCTTCAAAGCCTAATGCAGCAGGAGCTCATTTTTCCAGAGCAGATCCCCAGTTCCACATGTACTCGGTTCCTGAGCATTTATCGCCTCCACACTCCATTCCTCTCCACCCAGCTTGTGGGCTGGGATGAGGGAAGTGCTTAAATTAACATTAATCATGTCTCTGTCCCTTTTACCCTTCTAAATGTGGTCCTTTCTTCTTCACTAGCTATATATGGTCTGCTCTATTGTCTTCAGGTCATTTTCAGAGTTAGTTGTATTTGATGCAGGTGCTTACTCTGTGTGTATGTGGAAGGAGGTTTTCACAGTGACTTATTCTGCCATCTTCCTTAGACTCCTTCCTAAAGTCTTTTTAATCCTTGCTGAAGATCATAATAAACATCAGCATGAAAACCAAAGTATGCACCAAATTCAAGTTTTTTTTGTAATTGTCAATCTAAACTAGACCCTAATGAATTGTGACAATGACCAAATGTTCATCCTGTTTATTTAAAATCTCTTCAATTGTTTTTAAAAATCAAAAGCAATTACAAGAAAAGAAAGTTAATCAGAGGAATTGAGTGTAATTACAAGTGTCTTGATATAGGCTTTCTCTAAGTTTGACCTGCTAAGGGTTTTGAGAGCTGGCAGGTCTGTGTAACACTGTTGTCTGACTTTTCACCATATCAAAACCTGAGCTAAAAAAATGCATCAGCTGATGATGACAGCAGAAAGTGGAAGGTTGAGAATCTGATATTCATTTTACAAGCTTTTGAAGAATAAATAAATATGGTTCCAAACTTAATGAGGGAGGTCAGAGACCCTTTCAAACCTTACCAACTGCTTCTGGCCAAATCAAGGAAGTGTCATGGAACATGTTGGGTGGTGAAACTACAGAAAGGGAATAATGGGAGAAGAAAGAAAAAGCACCCCTAGAAAGGTTGGATTAGAGAAGATTGAGGAAGGCTTTGAATTCCTCAACAAAGGACAATTTAAGAAAGGGGAAGAAAGGGCTGCATCTGTACTTTAGTGGTAGTTTAGGAGAGTGAGGAAAGAATGATGGCTTGGAAGGGAGTCTTCACCTAGCCTTATAAAAGAAACTTGGGCATAGATGCGCCTAGAAGTAGTCCCACAGGCTGAGTTTTGAAATTCTATTCTGATAAACTACCCCAAGCTGGAGGGAAGAATTCAGTGGGAGTGGAAGTGGAAAGAAGGCAAAGACCTCAGGCAATGCAATTAGCAGCAATGTGATTGTCAGATATGTCAGAGTTGAGTTAGATATGCCCTATGTCTTACTAGTTATGATGGGAATCAATTTATAATAATTTATTGATTCCAGAAATTATGTTATATGGATGATGGTAATACTTGATAGGGTGATTTGTTATAGCACACTTACATACTTCAAACGGACAAAAAGTTTAGTATTATATACCTTATTTTAAGATGAATTGCCTCTGAATGAGAGCTTCATTTATAGAACTTTGGGGTCTAAAAGGCATATATTCAAAGTTTACTATTGTGGAAAATAAAGATTGTTTAAATCCAACTGGGAGGAAGACTGTGGCTTTTCCTTTTGATTAATTGCTCTAACACTTCTTCAGGAGGCTGAGACAATATCGTATTTTCTTTAGACTCTGAAGCTTTTGAAAGACCACTTTGATGCTATCTGAATTCTGTCATTTTGTTACCACTTATATGGCTCTTGGGTTCACCATTCCATTAGAAATATCAACTACATTCACATTATTTTTGTTACAAATCTTACAAATGGGAGTACTTCTGGGTATTTAGGTCCACATTCTGTTTAAGGTTGTATATCCAGTTTTCATAATTGTTCTTAAAGTCTCAATTATTATCCATTTCCATCTTGTGTCATGTCTTAATCATTTTCTGGACCCCAGATAATTGCAATCTCATTCTTTCTAGCTTTCTTCAATTTATTACAAGGCAGAAGATGCAAGGAACTTTTAATCCTCTGAAATGAAATTGCCTGGGTTCAAGTCCTCCTTAACCACTCACATTGCTGTGTGACTTCAGGCAAGAGACTTGAAACTTTCTTGGCTTCAGTTTTCCATCTGAAATGGAGGATGAAAATATCAGCTTCACAGAGTTTCTGTGAAGATTAAATGCTTTGATAACTCTTGGCACAGATAGGAAGAGACGACACTAGAAAAGCTGACTCTTACTAAGCCACTATATCCAGCTTTTGATCATGATTTCTCAATGCAACAACTCTTAGAAATATCACTTCCTGAAAGGTGAGAAAACTGAAGCTTGAAGCTAACAGGTGGAGGAGTGGGTATTAAAATATAAGCTTCTTATACATGATGTTTACAAATCTTTGCTACTAACAGAGATTCCTGACTTCTTGCAGGAATTTTTTGGAAGTAAAACTGACAATAAAGTGAATTCCTGTGCAGTGAGTCCAACAGCTTTGTCTCCCAAATTATTTTTGTACTTCATAAGGATACTCTTAAGTAAATCTAGCTTTTTGTTTCCTTTAAATGTATGGCAGTGAAGAACACAATGACTAATAGCATAATTTGGTACCACTGGCATTATGTAGGCTAACATGTCCACAGTTTTATCCACCATTGCTTTTGCATCAACTTTACCTATGCCAACACAATTCAAAATGCAAGTGACATCTTAGTAGTGTTATGAAAACAGTTTTGACCCATGGACCTCTGAATATGTCTTCTGTATGCTCTGGTGGTTCACATACCACACTTTAAGAAACAGTCTGAGTAACCTGAAAGAAATGCATGAATTTCTACTATTTTCCACAAGATGGTGCTATTATAATGTACATCAGCAATTATGTGTTGGGTCAAAACTGATTTAAAATTTTCGGTCAGTTTCAGAAACCAATGTGGCTAAAATGTTTCTTATTTTTCCTTTGATTTTCGTTAGTAGGTCTTAGAACACCAGATCTACCTTTTTATCTGAGCCCTTATTTCCAGCGCAGAACCTTGTTCCCTGAATACTGCTTTGCCCAACGTTACCTTCCATATAAACACTTTCATCAGGAGCACATAAACATCTCATGTTAATATGGATGGTGATTTTTGCAATCATGGAAGCCAAAGGATTCACAAAGCCTTATCAATTAATGCTTTCTCATTGATAAAATTTCACCTCCTTCCAAATAACCTTATACTTTTGGTTTTGCAAATCACATACCCTGGAACTCCATGAAATATTCTTGGAGATGGGATCCTTCATTTCTGTGGTTCTTAACCTTTATTTCCTGGTGTGAAGGGCATAAATCCTTTTGTGAATTTGATGAAAGCTGTGGACCTTCCTCTCAGAAAAAGTGTACGTACCTAAAAATTTGCATATAATTTCAAGGGGCTTGAATGGAGCCTTTAGGTATGCTCTGGAGCCATGATTCAGGTTAAGAACCTCTGCTTTTGTGGTAGAAACTATTGCCAAGCCCCATCCCCTTCAGCTTAGGTAAAACGGAAGATCATATTAGACAAAAGAGATCTGGAATCTATGTTATCTTACTGTTTTGCTGTTATTAAGAACTTTATATGCTGTAAAATAGTGTTTTCATCCTTTAACAATCTCATGCCTCTAGTTGATGAACACAAAAACTTCATTCTCCCCCCAGAATTTTTACATGGCTTTTTGCTGATGAGGACATGGCTCTCTGCTTTAGGAATATGTCCTATCTTTTTTAATATTACCCACTAGCCAAGAAGATTTTTCCAGCTTAATTTGTGTATTCTATGCTACAAAACAATAGGATTCTTTTCATCATTTAGATATAAAATTATCATGCTTACTATTTTTTTTTCTTCAAGTTATCTGCCACCTACAGCACCCTCAGGAACTCTGACATTTTTTGAGAGGTTCTACTGACTAAAATTTCTCATTCAATATTTATTTATTCAATTCTTGAAGACTTTTCTTTGTACTTTCCTACTAAATAGCAAATTACCCTAGGAAAAGGTACATTTTAAGCCAGAGGTTTAAGTTATATTCTATAGATTTTTGGGTCCCACAAAAATAATTCAGAGAGTCTGGGTGTTGGGTAAGTCATAGAATTTCCAGAATCTCCCACCAGGCCTTAGTCCATTTACATATCAATAGATGTTTACTGCTGCATCCTCCCACAGCCTCCAAGGCAAGGGGTGGAGAGAAAATGGCCTCCATTCCCTCCTCCCCTCCATTCCTAGTGTGTATTGGTCTGATAACTGCCAATCACTGGGGACCCAACTGCAGGGTTCCCCCCAGAAGGGGTGGGTGGAAAAGTGAGCTTGTGCTATGGCTGCAGAGTCACAGAGCACTAAGTGGGCTTGGCTAGCAGGGAATGGGGAGAAAGGAGAGAGCATGCCATGGCCAGAGCATAGGACAGAGCTGGGTCTCACTGTGAGTAATAAAGAGGGTTTCTCCCAACCTACCCTTTCCCTTGACTTATTTTGGTTTCACTAGTTTTATAGGGGATTCACCCTAGGCCAGGAACACCTTCTCCCTGAGAGCTACACTGAGAATGTCTTATTTTCAGTTTTAAAATGTATAAATTTTGATTATTAAACAAAACCCTGAAAAAGGTGTTATGTATCAAAGAGTACATAAGAGTATAACACAGTCTGAACTTGTGATTTTTATTCTTTGTAATATAAACAAAAAATTTGTGTTTATAGATTAGATTTATATTAATAAAATGCCACTCTATTTTTGCATTTTTCATTGGAAGAGTCTCAGCATACAATTTTGTTTGGTAATAGGATTCTTCTGAGAATCAGTGCCATAAGCTATTAGTTAAACTACTCTCACACATTTCTCTCTTCAAGTAATTATTCTCCTCATATTTTCCCAACCATGCCACTATTCCTTCATTCCTCTGATCAGATCCTTTCAAATTTTCTTAAATATGTATTTTATCATTCATCCATTTACCCATTTATATCTTGTCGGACAGGGGATCCATGACCCACTTCCTCACTCAGTTCTTTTAGTAACCTGATTTCTCCCAGACCCCAGTCTTTTTGTCTTCTTCTCACAGAAGTGATGCTCTATCAGACTCTTTGCATGTGCCACTTGTTCTGACAGCTGGGGACTAAGTTTAACTGGTCTTTCTGAAAGGGGTTGAGGGCATCCACAGTTCTGGCTACAACTTGGTCAACAGAGCTATATCTAACCAGATACCACCAGTGCATCATTCTGCTGCCCAAAGTTTACTCAGAGGTAGCAGCTTGAGGAGCTGGCAATGTAACCCAGAAGAAGGAACATTTGAATGACCTTAATTCCTTAGGTATATTTTCCTACAACTTCAGTTTGGCCACATGATTCTGCATGTAACTTCCGGCAAGTCACTTTCCTCTCTGAGTTTCCTCATCACGGTGTACAGTATTTTAAAAAATTGGGGTCCTTTTGCCTGAACTCAAATTATCCTGGCTTCAGAATGGCTCTTCTGCAACCTGTGTGGTCTTATGCTCAACATTCTATGATTAGATGATGACCAGAAAAAGCAAGGGTCAGGAGTACTGGGAATAAAGAAAGACCCAGGGGTTGATAGTAAGTCATTTCCAGGAGAGGGAAACAAATCTTGGATAGATTTTACCAGATGCTAAGTGGTGAGCTGGTAATAGATGTTGGAGTAGAGGCCTGGGGATGGTAAGGGTTTAGGCACACTGGTATAGAAACCAAGCTTCTTGTTTTTCAGTGCTGTTTTGTCCTACAATTACTATCATTCAGATCCTTGCAATATCTTACTAGATGTCTTATTGCTGTATTCCCTGCTCAACTACACTCAGTTCTGTAATTCCTTCTGCACATGAACCTGACTGAATTTCCTAAAGTGCAACCTCATCCATGTCAGTCCCATTCTTCAAAATTATCAGCCAGTGGCTTCCCATTACCTACAGAGTAAAAAAGAAATTCTTTAGCTTTTTTTTCAAAGCCCTTCTCGATCTGTCCTCAACTAGTTTCCAAGATACTCAGAGCACAGGTCACATTGGATTCTATTTTATTCCAACATGTATTGCCTGTGCTTACCTTAGTGGACATTCCTATCCAACTTTCATTGTCAAATGATGACCTGGCCCGCAGATCAGCAAACGTAAAATCCCTGACCGTGGGATTCTCCAACTGGGACCTAAGGAGGGGGTGTGCGAATGAGAGACAGAAGACAGAGAGAATGGAGACAAGACAGGCTTT
>JAQQAC010016209.1:60402122-60416222 GCA_029783875.1 Phataginus tricuspis | reverse complement strand
ACAACAAGATGGAGTTCTTTTGTTCTTGTGCCACATGGCTCCCAACAAAATGACACTGTGTTTCTCCGCTTTCGTCTATGTTTTTGGAGTGCTCTGCTTGTACCTTTCATAGGCACTTCCTATATATTTCCTTTTTGTGTATGATTGCTATTTTTGTTTTAGACTTCCCTTTATTATATGTAAATTCCAAGAGGTTGGGGTCTGTACATCACTCGTATCTGTGTCTATTCCCTCTATCTATTCCCTCACCATAATACCTACAACTCTGCCTAGTATGTTGTGAATATTGTGATTCAGCAAATATTTATTGAAACAAATTTCATCTTTAAAAATTGGCTTTCTCAAAACTGAAAGAAAAAAACAGCAGCAGACTCACAGAACCCAAGAATGGGCTAACAGTTACCAAAGGGAAAGGGACTGGGGAAAATGGGAGGGACAAGGGGGAAAAGGGGGCATTACAATTAGCAGATGTAATGTTGAAGGGGCACGGGGAGGGCTGTAGAACTCAGAGAAGACAAGTAGTGATTCTATAGCATCTCACTACGCTGATGGACAGTGACTGTAATGTGCTGGGTGGGGGGGGACCTGATGAAGGGGGGAGTTTAGTGACCATAATGTTGCACATGTAACTAAATTAATGAGACCAAAATTTTTTTTAAATGATGAAAAAAATTGGCTTTCTCCAAACCTAGTTGTCCCTTGTTCTATGTGTAATGAAAAGGGATTTTGAGCTATACGATTTTTAGGGAACCATTCTGGCAAGCCACTTGGCTAGTTGTTATGGACTGTTTTCCAGCTTTAGCCTGATTTTGATCTCTATCCAAGCCAGAAAATATCTTAATATGCTGGGGCAGCAAAGAGAAGGTTTAGAAACCAACTGTGACTGACTCTACTGCATTAAACAGTGTCTATCACGATTAGAGTGAGGACAATGTTCATGATGATATGCTTTCAGCTATTTTATATATTGCTCCTGTTCTTCCCACTCCAGGTTTCCAGGACTGCACAAAGCACACATAACTATTTCAGGCTACCAGTCTGATAGGGGTCCTGTCCATGCTACATCCTTCCTCCCACCAAAAATCCCAAGGGAAATGATAATACATGTTATCCCTAAGCCTCCACTTCAGATCAGACTGAATAGCCTTTCCTTGGGGACAGTTGATAGTATTTTATAAAATGGAAAATGGTGAAAATTGAGTCTATGTCCACTATGAGACACCATTATCTAATTAACGCAGAATTTTTCTCTGTATCCTGGGGCCCATGACAATGTAGAATAAGAAAAAATAAATGAAACTACTTAGAATTGAGTATTTGGATGGTAACCCAACAATTTTTAGTCCTTTGGGAGGCAGGGATTTTGGATATATGACAACGGAAATAAAATTGGAGAGGCACTAAACTTGCAGTGTGAAATAATCTCTTTTAAATTTGTGAAAATAGTTTTTAATTAGTTATTTAAAATACAGGGATAAAAAGCACAATTGCCAAAATTTAAAATAGAAGACATTAAATTTTAATTCTTCTGTCTGTCTGAAATTTATCTTAGATATAGATTCAGATACTATGCAAAGATACAAGGCTACAAAAATCAATAATATTCACTTAATATTTACTACTTAACATACAATCTTATAGTATAATTTTATCAATATGTGTCTTCCAATGAGAATTATTCAAACTTTTACTGGCTTTATCATTCCATATTATCTTTAGCACAATTAACAATGTTTAAAATCTAGGCAAGTTAACACTGGTAAAAGTGGAAGAGTAAGGACCTATGAAAATTCTCTCCTACATAAAAATAATGGAGAACACTAATTAAAAAAATCAGAATCAACATATTCAGAACTCTGGAAATTAACTAAAAGCTTGCAGCAATGATGATAATCAGGAGATTTAAGAAAAATGGGTGAATCTCAGTAAGAATAGTGGATTTTGTGGCATTAAAGCTAGCCCTTTCCCCACCCTCTGCTTCCATCTCTGAAGTAGCTTTAAACACCAAGAGCTCATAATAATGGTGAAAACTAGCACCCTGATAGCCACCAGAGGTGGAAGAATGGGAAGACAGATCTTCTGAAGTTTTATTTACAGATAATTGCCATGGTTTGACCTCTCTAGTGGGTTGCCCTCCTTGCAAGGCTATCTTTATTCAACTTGAATCAGAGTTTTCCAGTGGTAAAAGCCTTTTTCTTCAGGGACATTTGTGAAAAAAAAAATAGATGCAATGGTTTAACTTCACAGGTGCCTGAGGTGGTAGATAACAGATGGGACAAACAATAGACTCACCAAAAATCTTAAAAGGAAAAGGTGTAGAATGAGACATCCATAGGGGCTTTTGAAAGCTCTGACATATTCCTGAAAATTTGGGATCCATATGTATGCATTGGGCTCTGTGCATGCCCAGGATGGGATGCATGCACAGAAAAGACCTGAGAAGACACTATCTTAATACCTATAGCTTACCTTGAGGTTCTGTGCAATCAGGAAATAAAGTAGGCCATAACATATACACACAAATAGCCCCTTTGCAAAAACTGTAAGAGTTACTGGTTCCAAGTATTTGTGGAAATCTTTGTCCAATCACTAGCCAACAGAGCAGAGATTTTAGAATACAGAAATTCACAAAATTAGTTTCAAAAAATAAAAAGTATTCTCCATACAAGACATAGAATACAAACTTCACAAATTAGTTTCAAAAGATAAAAACAAACAAACAATGGTAAACTCTGAGGAAGGTAAGGGAAATGGCACAAATAAGGAAGAAATAATAGAGTTATATAAAGGTTTTTGTATACTATTGCATTAAATTAGTATTAACCTGAACTAGATTGTGATAATATTTAAAATATCCTTAGGGAATCGCTGAGAAAACAAACAGAAAAGATATAGTAACAGAAACAATAAGAAAATTAAAATGATACAGTAGAATATATCTAATACAAAAGAAAGAAGTAATTGAGTAACAAAAAAATCACACATACAAAAAACAAATAATAAAATGGCAGGCATAAATCTTATTTTAATAAAGTAAATATAAGTGAATTAAACACTACAATTAAGAGGCTGATCTAGGCAGAATAGGATAAAAATATAATCCAACTCCATGCTGTTAACAAGAGGCAAACTTTAGATTAAAAAACCATAAATAGATTGAAAGTAAAAGAATGGAAGAAATATGTCATGGAAATAATAACAAATGTAAGCTGGAGTAGCTATACTGGTATCAGACAAAATAGACTTTAAGACAAAATCATTACCAGAGGCAAAGAAGGTACATTTTACAATGATAAAAGGGTCAATCCAGTGACAACTTATAACAATTAAAACATATATGTACCTAACAACACATCCTTAAAACACATGAAGTAAAAACTGACAAAATTAAAGGGAGAAACAGACAATTCAACAATTATAGTTGGAGACTTCAGTATCTTACTTTTAATAATGGATAAAATAACTAAGCATAAATCAACTGGGAAATAGAAGACTTGAACAACATTATAAATCAACTAGTCCTAACAGACATAAGGCACTCCATCCAACAACAGCAGAATATAAATTCTCAGATGCACATGAACAATCTCCAGGATAGACCAAATGTTGGACCATAAAGCAAGTCTCAAAATATTTAAAAGATTTATAAATCACACAAATTATATTTCCCAACCACTTCCATTTTCCAACCATTTCCAGAATGAAATCAGAAATTAATCATGTGAGTAAATTTAGGAAATTCAAAAATATGTGGAAATTAAGCACACTGTCATATAACCAATGGATAAAAGATGAAATAATAAGAAATTACAAACTACTTTGAGAACTAAAATAAATGAAAAATTACTAGAAATTATGGGATGCAGCCAAAGCAGCTCATAGAGGGAAATTTGTAACTTTAAATGTCTACATTTAGAAAGAAGAAAGCTCTCAAATCAATAACATAACTTTCCTCATGAAGAAGCCAGAAAAATAAGAGCAAACTATCTCAAAGGAAGCATCAGCAGAAAATATTAAATAGTAGAGTCAAATAATGAAATATAAAATAGAAAAACAAGAGATAAAATCAACAAAACCAAATGCTGCTTCTCTGAAAACAAGCAAAATTGACAAACTATTGCCTAGACAGACATAGAAAACAAGAAACTAAATTTAATTTACAACATTTTGTGAAAGAGGGACTATTTCTATTGACCTTATAGAAATAAAAAGAGTATAAGGGAATGCCATGAACAATTATACTGCAATACATTACATACTTTTGATAAATAGGAAAAATTCCTATAAAGACACAAAAGTGCCAAATCATAATCAAGAAGTATAGAGGATTCTTGGAGATGGCAGGCTAAAGAGAGCCTGAATATCCACCTTCTCCTACCTACATACTGAACCTGCACCTTCACAAAGAGCATTTTACCATGAAGAAGAATGAAAAAGCTAACACCTTCTATACAATGAGGGCAGAATGATCACTAAAGACCCAAAAGGCAGGAAAGACATAGGCATGGCAAACATGGGAATCTCACCCCCAATATAGCTATCATCAGAAAGGCAGGGTAGGGATATCATTCAGATAGCCAGACATGGACTCTCTGCCTTGAGGAGCTGAAAAAAAGCATTGTTCTTTAAAGCGCAACTAGACCAGACTGAAAGAACCTGTTTCAGAACTAAACATACATTGTTTGACAAGGAAACCATTGGAGGCAATCTAGGAACAGAGGAGCCGGACAGCACTATTGTTTACACTCCTTCCACACATCTTAGTGTGGCCAAGAATAGGATGTGCATGCACACATCAATCTCAGACTAGGTATAGGTAGCCCCTTGACATTTACTGATACTCGGGTTTGCCTGCATGAGATCTGGTAGTCCTGTTATCCCCAGCCTACGCCCCATCAACAGAACCAGAAAGTTCACCAGATCTCATAGAGGGTGTATGAATGTGCAGGCAGGTGCCACCAAGTTAAATCCCTACAGCACCATGGCGGAATGTGCATGTGAGGCTGACTCCTCGCCCCCAGGAAGATCGGGGGGCTGGTGCAGGAATTTCTGGAGTAGCCCAGAGCACAAAGAGGCCCTGGGGGAATGTATGCATTCATAGTGCCTGATCCTAGCCACATGTGGGCCTGGCAGGCACTAATGTGGGAATTTCCTGAAGCAGCCCAAGTGTGCAGGCAAAATAAGAATGTGTGTGTACACGGTGTCTGATACAACCCAACAGAAGGATTGGTGGGTGCTTCTGTGAGAATTACATGGTGCAGCCACAGGGGAATATGCATGCATTGTGCCTCATCCTGGCCACCAGTGGGACAGGCAGTACTGAATCCCAGCCACCAGCAGGACTGAAGATGCTGATGTGGGATTTCCTAGGAGCAACTCAGGGTTCACAGGGGCCAAAGGGAAAAGTGCGTGGAGGCTACCCCATGTTGCCAGTCAGACTTGGGGGAATTCCTCAGAGAAGCCCTGAGTGGCCCAGATTTTCCATAAACATTGGTTGAAGAGGCATAGGGGACTCAGTTGACACCAGCTGAGGAGTTAACTGGAGTGTACCTCTGACCAACCACTGGACCAACACATGACCCCTGCCACTGCAGAACACACAAGTGTCCAACAAGGAGCATCTTGAACAGGACCCCAAGGCTGCACCACCAGGGCCACAGCCTGGAAGCCCCAGCATCAAGAAAAGCCCATCTCACACTTTATTGGTCAACAGCCTACCAAAATCACAAGGCACATGCCCCTGACAAAGGGGACTATCCCACACAAGGCCAATCCTTCAAGACTAGGGGAGGGAGCCCTTTCAAATAACTAAAAGAACCAAGCACAGAAAGTCATACAAAGTTAAGGGGTAGAGTAATGACAGAACAAGAAAAAAAAACAGAAAAATGCACTAAATGAAACAGAGTTAACCAATCTACCTGATAAAGAGTTGAAAGCAATGGTTATACTCACTGGACTTGAGAAAACAACAGCAGAACTCAAGGAAGACCTCAACAAAGAGCAAGAAAGTCTACAAAAGAACCAATGAGAGATGAAGAATTAAATAGATGAAATAAAAAATACACCAGAGGGAATGAACAGCATACTAGAGGGCACAGAATAATGGATACGTGATTTGGAAGACTGAGTAATGGAAAGCAATCAAGCTGAACAGCAGAAGGGAGAAAGAATTAAAAGAAATGAGGATAGAGTAAGAGACCTCTGGGACAAAATCCACATTACAGGAGTCCCAGAGGAGAAGAGAGAAAGGAGTAGAACATTTATTTGAAGAGATGATAGCTGGAAATTGCCCTAACCTGAGGAAGGAAACAGTCTACCAGGTCCAGGAAACACAGAGAGATCCTAACAAGATGAACCCAAGACAGCCCACAACCAGACGCACTGTAACCAAACATCAAACATGAAAGACAATGAGAGACTCTTAAAACCAGTATGAGAAAAGCAATGGATTACATATAAGGGAAGCCCCACAAGGTTTTCAGCTGATTTTTCTGTAGAAACTCTATAAGCCAGAAGGGAATGGAATAACATATTCAAAGTGCTGAACAGAAAAACCCTCTAACCAAGAATCCTCAGCCCATCAAGGTTATCATTCAGAATTAGAGATATAAAGAACCTCATAAACATAAGATAAAAGACTTCACAACTACTAAACCAGCCTTGTAAGAAATATTAAAGGGATTTCTTTAAAGGAAAAGACCCTAAATAACAAGAAATTTAAGAAAAGTAAGAAACATTTCCACTGGTAAAGCAAACATATAGCAAAGGTAGTGGATCAATTTCTTAATCTACTATGAAGGTCAAAAATACAAAAGTAGCAAAAGCAATTACATCTAAAATTTAGTTAAAGAAATCAATAAAACAGTGTAAAACCAGATATATACATATAAATGAGAGGAAGTAAGAAATGCAGTACTGTTAGAATGAATTTGAACTTAAGTGACCGTCAGCTTATTATAGATTATTATATTCATAGGATGTCATATAAGAATCCCACAAACCAAAAACTTATTAAAGAAAAAAGATATTCTATACAAATAGGGATGAAAGAAAAGCTGCTGTAATACTTAGGTAAAATAATGAAAGTAACAAGACACAAAGGACAATTACATAATGATAAAGGGATCAGTCTAACAAGAGGATATAAAAATCACATTTACGTACCCTGCATAGGAGCACCTAAATATATTAAGCAAGTGCTAATAGAACTAAAGGGAGAAATTGACAGGAATCCAATCAGAGTAGGAGACTTGAACACACCTGCTTACATAAATGGACAGATCATTGATAAAGAAAATAAATTAGGGAACATAAGTTTTAAATGATATATTAAACAAGATGGACATAACATATATAGAAAATTCTACCCAAAAGCAAGAAAATACACATTTTTCTCAAGTGCACATGGAACATTCTCTGGAAAAGATCACATATTAGGAAACAAAACAAGTCTCAACAAATTTAAAGATTGAAATTGCATCAAGCAGCTTCTCAGAAAACAGTGGTATGAAATTAGAAATCAATTATAAGGAAAAAAGAAAAACACAACCACTTTGGGGCTAAATATAATGTTTCTCAATAATCAGTGGATCAGGAAACAGATCAAATAGGAAATCAAAGGATGAATGGAGACAAATGAAAACAGAAACACAATGATAACAAAATATTTGGGATGCAGCAATAATGGTTCTAAGAGGGAAAGATACAGTAACATAGGCCTACCTCAAGATATAAAATCAATCTCAAAACAATTTAAACATACAACTGAAAAAAGGAGAAAAAGGGGGAAAATAAATGCCCAAAATTAGAAGAAGGAAGGACATAATAAAGATGGAAGCAATAAATAAGGAAACAGTAGAAAATTAATGATATAAAGGGCTTGTTATTTGATAAACAAAATAGACAAACCATTAGCAAGACTTATCAAGAAAAAAAGAAAGTGGAAACAAATAAAGTGAGAAATGAAAAAGTTTAGGACAAACACCACAGAAATTCAAAGAATTGTAACAGAACTTTACAAAAAATTACATGCCAGTAAATTGGACAAGCTAGAAGAAATTGACAAATTCCTAAAAAGATGCAATTCTCCAAAGACTAATAGAAGAAAATCTGAGCAGACTGATTAGAAGTAAAAAAACTGAATTGGTAATCAAAAACTCCTAACAAACAAAAGTCCATGAGCAGATTGATTCACAGCTGAATTTAACCAAACACTTAAAGATGAGCTAATGTCTATCCTTTTTAAAATATCCAAAAAATAGAAGAGGAGGGAAAACTTCCAAACTCATTCTGTGAGACCAGCATCACTCTAAATACAGAAACCACAAGAAAAAGAAAGCTACTGTCCAATATCCCTGATGAACATAGATGCAAAAATCTTCAACATAATATTTGAAGACTCAATTCAAAAATACATCAAAAAGATCATCCATTGTGACCATCTTGGGTTTATTCCAGGTATGCAAGGATGGTACAAAACTCATAAATCAATCAATGTGACACACCTCATTAAGAAAAGGAAAGATAATCCAAACATTAACCCAAACATTTACAGTCAATTAATATTTGATAAAGGAGCCTTGGATATACAATGGGGAGATGACAGCCTCTTCAGCAGCTGGTGTTGGAAAAACTGGACAGCTACATGTAAGAGAATGAAAGTGGACTACTGTCTACCCCCATACACAAAGGTAAACTCAAGGTGGATCAAAGACCTGAATGTAAGTCATGAAACCATAAAACTCTTAGGAAAAAACATAGGCAAAAATCTCTTGGACATAAACATGAGCGACTTCTTCATGAACATATCTCCCCGGGCAAGCGAAACAAAAGCAAAAATGAACAAGTGGGACTATATCAAGTTGAAAAGCTTCTGTACAGCAAAGGACACCATCAGTAGAACAAAAAGACATCCTACAGTATGGGAAAATATATTCATAAATGATGTATCTGATAAGGGGTTGACATCCAAAATATATAAAAACTCACGCACCTTAACAAACAAAAAGCAAATAATTCAATTAAGAAATGGGCAGAGGACATGAATAGACACTTCTCTAAAGAAGAAATTCAGATGGCCAACAGGCACATGAAAAGATGCTCCACATCACTAATCATCAGAGAAATGCAGATTAAAACCACAATGAGATATCACCTCACACCAGTGAGGATGGCCAACATCCAAAACACAAACAACAACAAATATTGGCAAGGATGTGGAGAAAAGGGAATCCTCCTACACTGCTGGTGGGAATGCAAATTAGTTCAACCATTGTGGAAAGCAGTATGGAGGTTCCTCAAAAAACTCAAAATAGAAATACCATTTGACCCAGAAATCCACCTCCTAGGAATTTACCCTAAGAATGCAGTAGCCCAGTTTCAAAAAGACAGATGCACCCCTATGTTTATTGCAGCACTATTTACAATAGCCAAGAAATGGAAGCAGCCTAAGTGTCCATCAGTAGATGAATGGATTAAGAATATGTGGTACATATACACAATGGAATATTATTCAGCCATAAGAAGAAAACAAATCCTACCATTTGCAACAACATGGATGGAGCTAGAGGGTATTATGCTCAGTGAAATAAGCCAAGCTGAAAAAGACAAGTATGAAATGATTTCACTCATATGTGGAGTATATGAACAAAGAAAAAAACTGAAGGAACAAAACAGCATCAGACTCACAGAACCCAAGAACGGACTAATAGTTACCAAAGGGAAAGGGACTGGGGAAGATGGGTAGGAAGGGAGGGATAAGAGGGCAAAAGGGGCATTACGATTAGCAGATGTAAGGTAGGGGGGGCACGGGGAGGGCTATACAACTCAGAGAACACAAGTAGTGACTCTATAGCATCTCACTACGCTGATGGACAGTGACTGTAATGGGGTTGGTGCGGGGGACCTGATGAAGGGGGTAGTTTAATTACCATAATATTGCACATGTAATTGTAGATTAATGATAACAAAATAAATTTAAAAAAAAGAAAAGGAACGATAAAAACTATATGATAATCAAAATAGATGGTGAGAAACTTTTGACAAAATTCAATATACATTTATGATAAAAAATCTTAACAAAGTGTGTGTAGAAGGAACATACCTCAACTTAATGAAAGCCATATATGACAAATGCACAGCCAACATCATCAATTTCAAAGGCTGAAAGCTTTTTCTCTAATATAAGGAACAAGACGAGGATGCTTGCTTTCACCAATCTTATTCACCACTCTTATAGTAATGGCAGTCCTTGTAATGACAATCAGGCAAGAAAAAGAAATAAAAGGATTCCAAATCAATAAGGAAGAAATAAATTGTCACTATTTGTAAATGACATGATACTGTATATAGAAAACATTAAGACATCATCAAAACACTGTTATAACTGATAAATGTATTCAGCAAAGTTGCAGGATAAAAAGTCAATGTACAGAAATCTGTTGCATTCTTTTATGCTAACAATGAATTAATAAAAAGAGAAATCAGGAACAATTCCATTTATAATTGAACCAAAAGAATAAACTACCTAGTAGTAATACAAGCAAGGAGGTGAAAGACCCATACCCTGAAAACTACAAGACACTCATGAGAGAAATGCAAGAGGACACAAATAAATGGAAATACATCCTGGGCTCATGGATAGGAAGAATTAATATTGTCAAAATGGCCATCCTGCCCAAATCAATTTACAGATTTGATGCAATCCATATCAAAATACCAACAGCATTCTTCAGTGAACTAGAGAAAATAATTCTAAAATTCATATGAAACCACAAATGACCCTGAATAGCTAAAGCAATACTAAGAAGGAAAAGCAAAGTGGAGGGGATTATGCTCCCCAACTTCAAGGTCTACTACAAAGTCACAATAATCAAAACAATGTAGTACTGATACAAGAACAGACCCATAGATCAAGGGAACAGAATAGAAATCCTGGATATAAATCCCCACATATATGACCAATTAATATATGATAAAGGAGCCATGGATGTACAATGGGGAAAGGGCAGCCTCTTCAACAGCTGGTGTTGGCAAAACCGGACAGCTACATGTAGGAGAATGAATCTGGGTTACTGTATAACCCCATACACAAAAGTAAACTCAAAATGGATCAAAGACCTGAATGTAAATCATGAAACCAGAAAACTCTTAGAAAAAAACATAGGCAAAAAAAGTGGGGGAAATTACACTCCCTGACTTCAAGCTCTACTACAAAGCCACAGTAATAAAGACAATTTGGTACTGGCACAAGAACAGACCCACAGACCAGTGGAACAGACTAGACAGCCCAGATATAAACCCAAACATATACGGTCAATTAATATATGATAAATGAGCCATGGATATACAAAGGGGAAATGACAGCCTCTTCAACAGTTGGTGTTGGCAAAACTGGACAGCTACATGTAAGAGAATGAAACTGGATTACTGTCTAACTCCATACACAAAAGTAAACTAAAAATGGATCAAAGACCTGAATGTAAATCATGAAACCAGAAAACTCAAAGAAACACTCATGAGAGAAATTAATGACACAAATGGAAATCTACCCCATGCTCATGGATAGAAAAAATTACTATTGTCAAAATGGCCATAATGCTCAAAGCAATTTACAGATTGAATGCAATCCTTACCAAGGTGTCAATGGCATTTTTTAATTAACTAGAGCAAAGAATCCTAAAATACATAGAGAGCCACAAAAGACCCCAAACAGCCAAAGATATCTTGAAAAAGAACAATACTAGGGATATTATGCTCCTTGATTTGAAGCCATACTACACAGTTACACTGATTAAAGCAGTTATGTTGCTGGCATAAGAAAAGACACAGAGAGCCCAGAGGTACGCCCACACCTATATGTTCAATTAATATGTGACAAAGAAGTCATGAATATACAAATGCAGGAAAGACAGTCTCTACAGAAATGGTATTGGTAAAACTGAACAGCTACATGCAAGAAAATGAAACTATAACACTGTCTTATACCATGCACAAAAGTAAATTCTACATGCATTAAAGACCTAAATGTAAGACATAAAACCATAAAGCTCTTAGAGAAAATAGAAGTGATATCATGAATATCAACTTTAGAAATATATCTTTTCTTTTTACATCAAACTAACAAGCTTCTACACAGCAAAGGAAACCATCAACAAAACAAAAAAGGCAACCTAACCTATGGGAGAATATGTTTGCAAATGATATATCCGATAAGGGGCTAATATCCAAAATATATAAAGAACTCATATGACAATACCAAAAATATAAATAATTCAATTGAAAACTGGACAGAAGACATGAATAGACATTTTTTCAAGGAAGACATACAGATGGCCAACAGGCACATGAAAAGATGTTCCACCACACTAATCAAGGAAATGCACATCAAAACCACAATGAGATATCAACTCACAGCAGTCAGAATGGTCAAAAAGACAAGACATAAAAAGTGTGAACACTCCTACACTGTTGGTGGGAATCTAAATATGTCAGCCACTGTCAAGAAAAATATGGAAGTTAGTCAAGAAACCAAAAATAGAAATGCCATATGACGCTGCAATTCCACTTTGGGGAATTTACCCAAAGAAATCAAAATCACTCATTTGAAAAAACTATATGCACACCTATTTCCACTGCAGCATTAATTATAATGGTAAAGATATGGAAGAAACCCAAGTGCTTAGATAAATACATATAGAAATTGTGGTAGGGGAGAAGGGGAGAAAAGATGGCAGAGTAGAAAGGCAAGGTGGAAGCCTCCTCACACACACACGAAGGAAGCAACTAGAGCAAATACAACTAACCCTGAAAATGGCCTGAAAACTGCAGAACAGACCATGAGGAAGAAGAGAAGACCACACAGAGAAGGGTCAAGAGGCAGAGCCCAAGCCCTTCCCCCATCCCAGCCACAAGTAGGAGGGAGAATAGAGATAGGAGGGGTAAGTGCTCAGAAACTCTTTACATCAGGCCCTAGACATCTGCTCTGGAAACACAAGTCCACATTGCATTGGGCCTTAGTGATTAATGGTGCTGCCAACCCTGCCAAATCAGAGCACTCTAGGAGGCTGAGATTCCTGCCACTTGTAGAGGACAGGCACACTCTGTCAGTCCCACTGAGACCCAACAGAGAGGAAGCAGTTTAAAGGATTTGCCAGTTTCAGGAGGGGTGCCAAAGGGCTAAGTGTTGGAGGAGGCTCTCTCTTGAGAATAAAGGGAGAAATGGAGGTAGATGACACTCCCCTGTCATCCCTTAGCCCAACTGGTTAGGCACTTGTGGGAGCAGGCCCAAATGCTCCATTTCCCTTGTTAGCAGCTCAGTCCTGAGGCGTATCTGTGTCCACCCACCTGACTGGTCTTGGCCCAGCAGCAGTCAAGCCTTATTGCCTGGCAGGTAGAGGGAGGCTTCCCCAGCATTCTTGCCCTTCTCTCATCTCAAATGGGGAAGTGCCTGTGGGAGCCAACTCCAAGTGTTCCCTCCTCCTCACTGGTGGCCCTCTCCCATGATCTGTGCACCTGCACACTCACCCCAGCAGCCCAGAAGCACCACCATCACAGCAGGGAAGGCAGAGGGCAGCCCTGCCCACAGTGATCCTAGCAGAAGCACCCTGCTCAGCACCCAAATACCTCTGCTAACACAGGTCAGACACTGCTGGAAGAGAAGAAGAAAGGTGTCCCCACCCTCAGTGATCACAGCAGAAGTACCAGATGCAGGGCTCACTAGGGGCCTCTGTTGACAGAGACCAGTCACTGCTGGCTGAAAGGCAAAAAAGTGGCCCCACCCATAGCCCACAGACAGAAAATGGGCTCCCCTACAAAGGATTAACCAGGCACTGGTGAGTAAAGAGACTTGAACTCTTTGGGCACCACAGGATGCTTTCTTCATAAATACATAACTCTCTAGACCAGGAAGCATACCAGATCCATATAGTACAAAGAAAGAATCACAGAAACCCTGAAAAATGAGGAGGCACAGGAATATTTTCCAAACAAAAGTAGAGGGTAAAACTCCAGAAAAAAGGGCTAAATAAAATGGAGATCACCAAACTTCTTGATAAAGATTTCAAAGTAACAGTCATAACTAGGCTCACTGATCAGAAGAAA
>JAQQAC010016209.1:60294888-60401722 GCA_029783875.1 Phataginus tricuspis | reverse complement strand
GTATAGAAGATCTCAGGGAGGACATCAACAAAGAGACAGAAGACTTGAAAAAGAGCCCCTCAGAACTGAAGAATGTAGTAACTGTATTGAAATACACAATGGAGGAAATGAATATTAGATTGCTGCAAGTAGAGGAAACAGTGACATAGAAATTAGACAAGAGGAGCACTACAAAGCTGAGGAACAGAGAGAAAAAATAATTTCCAGGAATTAAAGAATGATAAGAGAATTATGTGAACAATCCAAATGAAACAATATTCATAGAATATGGGTACCAGAAGGATAAGACATAAACAAAGGGGTAGAAAGACTCTTTGAAGAAATAATGTAAAAATATCCAAATCTCTGTAAAGAAATAGACATCCAGGTCCTGGAAGTGCAGAGAACCCTAACAAGATGAACCACAGGAAGACAACATCAAGACATATAATAATTAAAATGGCAATGATTAAAGATAGAGGATCTTAAAAGCAGCAAGAGAAAGGCAGACAGTTACCTATAAGGGAAACTCCAGAAGACTATCAGCAGAAACTTTACAGGCCAGAATGGAGTAGCACAAAACATTGAAAATATTGAAAGGAAAGGACCCACAACCAAGAATTCTCTACCCAGCAAGGTTATCATTCAGAACTGAAGGAGAGATTAAAAGATTCCCAGATAAATTAAGGTTAAAAGAATTCACTACCACTAAACCAGCCTTACAGAATATGTTAAAGTAACTTCTACATATGGAAATGCCCTTAAGTCTAAATTTTCATCAGTGAAAATAAACCTACAGAAATACCAGTAGACCAAACACTTACAAAGTATGTAAGAATTCAAAAACAATAGTAGTAAAATCAACTCTACACAAATTTAGTCAGTGGATACAAAAAAGATAAAGATTATGACATCTTACAAATAAAGTGAGGATGAGGAAGAAGAATATGAAAGTACGCCTTTTAGAATGTACTCAAAATTTAGTGATCATCAACTTAATACAGCCTGTTACATATTTAGGATAATATCCAGGAACTTTACAGTAACCACAAACCTAAAATCTATAATGGGTACACACACAAAAAATCTTTAGCAGAGGACTTGAATAGACCTTTTCCCAAGAAGACATACAGATGGCCAAGAGGCATATGAAAAGATGCTCCACATCACTAATATTCAGGGAAAGGCAAATCAAAATCACAATGAGATATCACCTCACCTGTCAGAATAGCTACTCTCCAAGAAATAACAAGTGTTGGCAAAGATATGAATAAAGGGGAACCCTCCTGCACTCTTGGTGGGAAAGTAAATTGATCCCACCACTAAGGAATGCAGTATGGAGATTCCTCAGAAAACTCAAAATAGAAATACCATACAACCCATTATTTCCACTTCTAGGAATTTACACAAAGAAAACAAAATCACTGATTTGAAAATATGCATGCATTCTTATGTTTACTGCCATATTATTTACAATAGCCAAGATTTGGAAGCAACCAAAGTGTCCATCAATAGATGAATGGATAAAGAAGATGTACATGTACACAATGGAATATTATATGAATATGAAAATCAGCCATAAAAATGAAAGAAATCCTGCCATTTGTGACAACATGGATGGACCTAGGTGGCATTATGTAAGTGAAATAAGGCAGGTGAAGAAAAGCAAATACCATACGATTTCACTTGTTAGTGGAATCTAAAAAACATATAAACAAAATGAACAAAATAGCAGTAACTCATAAACACTGAGAAGTGACTGGTGGTTACTATGGGGGAGGGGTTGGAGTAGGTGGATGGCAGGTTGAGGGGAATAAACTGGCACAAATATTCTCAATCATAATATAAGTTGGTGACAGGGATGGCAGTATGGCATGTAGACTATAGCCAGTGATTCTGTAACATCTTCCTATGTTGACAGATAGTAACTGTACTAGTTTAGGTGAGGATTTAATAATATGGGTAACTATTGAACCACGGTGTTGTATACTTGAAAGTAATATAAGACTGTATATCAACTACACTTCAATTTTTAAAAAGCTGTGGTACTTTTATACAATGAAAAATTATTCAGCCATAAAATGAAGGAAATATTGCCATTTGTGAAAATATGAAAGGACCTTGAAGGTATCATGCTAAGTGAAATAGGCCAGGCTGAGACATACAAGTACTGTATTATTTCACTATGTGTAGAATCTAAATAAAAAGCAAACAGAAAAGAAATAGACCCACAAATTTAGACAAAATATAGTTGTTTACCGTAGGAAGATGGGGCGATGGGTGAAATAGGTGAAAGGAATAAAGAATTACAAACTGGAAAATTGTAAATAAGTTAGTCATAGGAATGAAATTACAAATTACAGAATTTAACCAATAATATTGCAGTATTTTTGTATGGTAATGGGGTAACCACTTATTTTGGCAAGTATCTATTTATGTATATAATTATTGAGTCACCGTGTGTATATCTGAAACAATATAATATTGTATATCAACTTTATTCCAGTAGAAAAAAATAAAGAACTAGTGCCAGTCCTTCTCAAACTCTTCCACAATACTGAAGAGAAGAATGTTCCCAAACACTTCTTGAGGACAGCATTACCCTAATACTAAAGGCAGATAAGGAAACTACAAGAAAAGAAAACTATAGTCCAATAAATCTGATGAATATAGATACAAAAATTCTCAACAAAATATTAGCAAACAAAATGTAACAATAATAAATGGATCCTTCACCATGATCAAGTGATATTTACCCCTGGGATGTAAAGATAGTTCAACATATGCAAATCAATAAATGTGATACACCACATTAATGGAATGAATAATACAAGTCATGAATGTAGATGCAGAGCTATCTTTTGACAATATACATGCTTTCATGATAAAAATGCTGGACAAACTATACATAGAAGGAATGTCTCTTAGCATAATAAAGGCCATATACCAAAAGCCTACAGTTAACACTATGCACAATGGTCAAAACTTAAAATCCTTTCCTCTGTTATCAGGAACAACTCAGGGATGCCCACTACTGCCATTTCTATTCAATATAGTACTGGATCCTAACCTGAGTTTTAGGCAATAAAACAAAATAAAGAGTATTCATATTAGAAAGGAAGAAGTAAAATTATCTTTGTTCAGAGGTGATGTGATCTTATATATTAAAAACCCTAAATACTCTGCCAAAATACTACTAGAATAAAAAATGAATTCAGTACATTTATAGAATAAGAATACACTAACAAGAAACTATCTGAAAGAGAAATTAAGGAAGCAATCTCATTTGCAATAGCATTGAAAACAAAATATTTGGAAATAAATTTAACCAAGGATTGAAAGACTTGTACACTAAAAAATATAAGACAGTAACTTAAAATATTGAAGAAAACACAAGTAAATGGAGAGATTTCCAATGTTCTTGGATTGAAAGAATTAACACTCTGAGAATGCCCACACTACCCAAAGCATTCTACAAATTCAATGCATTCCCCATCAAAATTCCAATGGCACCTTTCACTCAAATGGAAAAAAAAATATCCTAGAATTTGTATGGAACCAGAAAGGATCCAAAATATCCAAACAATCCTGAGAAATAAAAAAAGCTGGAGGCATCACAATAACCTGATTTCAAGCTATAGTAATCAAAGAAGTATTGTATTGGCATAAAAACAGGCACATAGATCAGTGCAACAGAACAGAAAACACAGACATAACCCCCACATATGTGGTCAAGAATTTTTGACAAGGGTGTCAAGAACACACACTGGAAAAAGGACAGTCTTCAAGAAATGTTTTTGTGAACACTGGATATTCAAATGCAAAAGAGTAAAACAAGACCCTTATCTTACACTACTCACAAAAATTATGTTGAAATGGACCAAAGATTAAAACATATGTCCTGAAACCTTAAAACTCTTAGGAGAAACATATGGGAAAAGATCCTTGACATTGTCCCAGACAATGACTTCTTGGATGTCACCAAAAGCACAGGAAACAAAACTAAAATAAATAAGTGGGACTACAGTAAACTAAAGAACATCTGCACATCAAATGAAACAATCAATAAATTAAAAAGGCAACCTACATAATGGGAGGAATTACTCACAAACCATATATCTGATAATGGAATAGTGTCCAAAACATAAAATGAATTAATCAATGCAAAAACAAAAAAAGCAAATATTGCAATTTTTAAAATGGCAAAGGACCTAAATATACTTTTTCCCAAAGAAGACATACAGATGGTGAACAGGTACATGAAAATATTCTCAAAATAAAAAAAGAACGAGATCATGCCATTTGCAACAACATGGAGGGGCCTTGTGGGAATAGGCTAATTGAGATAAGTCAGACAGGGAAAGACATACTGCATGGTATCACTTGTATGTAGAAATTAAAAAACTGGACTTTTAAAAACAGAAAATAGAATTGTGGGTACCATGGCCTATGGGTTGGCAGAGTTGGAGAGATATTGGTTAAGGGTATAAACCTGAACTAATATGTAAATAAGTTCTGGACATGTAACTTATAACATTGTGATTATAGTCAACAATAATGTAGTATAAACTTCAAAGTTGCTAAAATTAGATCTTAATTATTTTCAGCACAGAAATGGTAACTATATGATATGGTAAAAATGTTAGCTAATGCTGTAGTAATCATACTGCAGTATATAAATGTAACAAACCAATGCATCTCAAGCTTACACATATGTCAATTATATTTCATTAATTTAATCAAGGAAGTTAGAGACTTGTATACAGAAAACTACAAAACATTGTAGAAAGAAATTAAATACATAAATAAATGGAAAGACATCCCTGGCTCATGGATTGGAATTTAATATTGTTAAGATGTCAGTACTATCCAAAGTGCTAAAGATTTAATGAAATCTGTATGAAAATCCCAAAGTATTATTTGCAGAAATAGAAAGATACATTCTAGAATTTATTTGGAATCCCAAGGGATTCCCAATAGCCAAAATAGTATTGAAAAACATCAAAGTTGGAGGAGTCACATTTCCTGATTTCAAAGCTTAGTACAAAGCTGCATTGATGAAAACAGTGTGGCACTAGCATAAAGAAAGACATGTAGACTAATGGAATAGAAATGAGAGACCAGAAATAAACTCTTGCATATATAGTCAAATGATTATCCACAAGTATGCCAAGATTTTTAATGGAGAATGGGCAGTCTTTTCAACAAATGGTGCTTTGAAATTTGGATATTCACACGTAAAGCATAGGAATTAAATCATTACCTAATACAATATACAAAAATTAAATCAATTGAATCACAGGCCTAAATTTAATAGCTGAAACTATAAACTCTTAGAATAACAGGGGAAAAGCTTCATTACATTAGATTTGCAGTGATTTCTTGGATACACAGAAAACACAAGTAACAAAAGAAAAAATAGATAAGCTGGAACTCTTAATAAAAAAAACTGTGCAGCAAGAGACACTATCAATAGAGCAAAATGACAACCCAATGAATAAGAAAATATTTGCAAATTACATATCTGATAGGGGAATAATATCCAAATTATACAAATAACTCCTACAAATCAACAATACAAAAACAACCTAATTCAAAAATGGCTGATGAACTTGAATAGACCATATATCTAAAGAAGACATACAATTGACCTCTAAGCACATGAAAATATGTTCAATATCACCAATTATTATGGAAATACAAATAAATACCACAATAAGATATTACCTCAAACCCATAGAGAATGGCTTCATAGCCACTGGGTTGATTGTTACAAAAAAAAAATCAGAAAATAATACATGTGATTAAGGATGTGGAGAAATGTTGGTGACCACTCCGGAGCTTGCAATCACCTCGGACCTTACAAAAGGCCAAAAGAACTTACAAATCCTTGCCCAACATGCCCTTCTTCTTTTATCCTACGCTCTGCTTCAGGAAATAACATAACCTTTTCAGTTAGGCACACAAGAGATAGATTTACAAGAATTAAATAGGACTCCATTTTGTTTTAAAGACTCCATCTTGTTGTTTACTTCTTCTTGACAATTTCCCGCCACAGCTTCCTGCCAAGTGTTCTCAATCAGGTCAGTTGCTCCCGTCAGTGACGACTGCGCATGTGCACAGCTCGGTGTGTGATTGGACTTTGTAGGTCGCCTCATTATCATAATGGGCAACCAACCAAAAGAAGCCACTCCCTACCACGCCCCTTCAAATGCTATATATCCCCTGCCTTTTCTAAAAATAAACGAAGCCTTGACAATTTGCTTGGCCTCCGTCTCTCTCTCCGTCCCATCCTTTAGGTACAGGGATCCTCCTCGAGACCTGCTAATAACCAGCCCCATGGGCCAGGGCAGAGAAATGGGAACCCTTTGCATTGCTGGTGTGAATGTAAAGTGGTGCAGTCACTATGAAAAACAGTATGACAATTCTTAAAAAACTTAACCATAGAATTACCATAAGATCCAGTAATTCCACTTCCAGATATACACACACAAGAATTGAAAACATGGATACAAACATATATATATATATATATATCCATGTTCATAGCACCTGGTATATACATAAAATGGAATATTATAAAAAGGAATTAAATTCTGGAACATTAGTATGAACCTTGAGGCAATATACTAAGTGAAACAAGTCAGAAACACGAGTGCAAATATTGTATGATTTCACTTATATAAGGTAATCTGAGTAGGCATATTCATAGAGACATAAAATAAAATAGTGGTTTCCAGGGACTATGTAAAGGGTAGAATGAAAAGCTATTTTTAGTGGGTACAGAATTTTAGCCTGAGATAAAGTTCTAGAGATGGTTAGTGATGTGATTGCACAATAAAGGGCTCATAATTAGTGCCACTGAACTGTAAGTTTCAAAATGTTAAAATGGTAAATTTCATATTATTTATATTTTTACCATTAATTAATGGAGACTTCATGACTACCATATGTGATACCTCTATCAACCAATATAGCTAATTAACAAAAAATCCATTCTTTGACTACTGGAAAGCAAAGTTCATTAGAATAACTTTATGGTTATTGCATCACAAAATATGGAGAACTCTATATGCCTAAGTGAATACCAAGTGATTTTGGAACACTTTAACCAAGTTCCTATGTTGGCCAGTCAATGAGGCTATGCAGTATTGGGCCAAATTACCTCTTAAATGTCCATCAATAATTAGTCTCAAGGTATTGTAATACCAGTTAATGATTTAACATAACCATATGTCAAAGATGGAAAATTCAAGTCCTGGCCCATAATCTAGAAATGAGCATTATGATAATTCTTATTCCTACCCAGTGGTCCAAGGCTGATCATGTATGGACAAAGAAAGACAGGCAGGGCCCTCAGCATCTGTGATCAGGAAAGCTACTCCTGGTTCCACACAGACAACATAAGTAGAAACTCAATTCCTGTGTGAATTTAACACCCTTTAGTGCTTCTTATATAAATTCCTAGAATATCAAGTAAAATTTTAATACCACAAAGATAACACTCATAAAAAATTTAATGAGTCCAAAGAAAATGCAACATTTTAAAAATAAACCCACCATTCTTTCCCAAATATTGGAATTTTGCAGAAATTGACAGTTAAAGATAGTTATGAATTCATTCATATATTCAATAAATATTTGTTGAGGCTTACCATGTGCCAAGCACTGTGCTGGAAGCTATGGTGCAAAATTTAAAAGGCTAGTATCAAACCTTCTCCCAAAAGCTATATAGGGTGGAAGACTGAAATATTACAATATAGTATGCTAAGTGCCTGCAAAGGTAAAACACAGGCCATTATGAGAGTGCAGGAGCGCCTCATCTGATTCATATTGTGTCCTGGAGGGAACTCTGAAACACACAGAGTAAGAGCCTTGGAGGATAAGAATAAGACAAGTTGACATAGAAGGATAACATTACCAGAAAAAGGAGTAGCAAACTTAAAATCCTAGCACCTGATGGCATAACACACTAGAGTCTGCAAAGAGTTCAATGCAGTAACATGAGAAAGGAAACAATGGTCAAGTCATAAAAGGCCTTTTTTTTCACAATTTATTTTGGTATCATTAACCTACAATTACATGTGCAATATTATGGTGATTAAACTACCCCCTTCATCAGGTCCCCCCCACAAACCCCATTACAGTCACTGTCCATCAGCATAGTGAGATGCTATAGAGTCACTACTTGTCTTCTCTGAGTTGTACAGCCCTCCCCGTGCCCCCGCTACCTTACGTCTGCTAATCGTAATACCCCTTTTACCCTCTTATCCCTCCCTTTCCACCCACTTTCCTCAGTCCCTTTCCCTTAGATAACTATTAGTCCGTTCTTGGGTTCTGTGAGTCTGATGCTGTTTTGTTCCTCAGTTTTTTTCTTTGTTCATATACTCCACATATGAGTGAAATCATTTCATACTTGTCTTTTTCAGCTTGGCTTATTTCACTGAGCATAATACCCTCTAGCTCCATCCATGTTGTTGCAAATGGTAGGATTTGTTTTCTTCTTATGGCTGAATAATATTCCATTGTGTATATGTACCACATATTCTTAATCCATTCATCTACTGATGGACACTTAGGTTGCTTCCATTTCTTGGCTATTGTAAACAGTGCTGCAATAAACATAGTGGTACATCTGTCTTTTTGAAACTGGACTGCTGCATTCTTAGGGTAGATTCCTAGGAGTGGGATTCCTGAATCAAATGGTATTTCTATTTTGAGTTTTTGAGGAACCTCCATACTGCTTTCCACAATGGTCGAACTAATTTGCATTCCCACCAGCAGTGTAGGAGGGTTCCCTTTTCTCCACATCCTCGCCAACATTTGTTGTTGTGTTTTGGATGTTGGCCATTCTCACTGGTGTCAGCTGATATCTCATTGTGGTTTTAATCTGCATTTCCCTGATGACTAGCGAAGTGGAGCATCTTTTCATGTGCCTGTTGACCATCTGAATTTCTTCCTTGGAGAAGTGTCTATTCATGTCCTCTGCCATTCCTTAATTGGATTATTTGCTTTTTGTTTGTTAAGGTGTGTGAGTCCTTTATATATTTTGGATGTAAACCCGTTATCTGATGCATCATTTATGAATATATTTTCCCATACTGTAGGATGTCTTCTTGTTCTACTGATGGTTTCCTTTGCTGTACAGAAGCTTTTCAACTTGATATAGTCCCACTTGTTCATTTTTGCTTTTGTTTCCCTTGCCTGGGGTGATATGTTCATAAGGAAGTCTCTCATGTTTATGTCCAAGAGATTTTTGCCTATGTTTTTTTCTAAGAGTTTTATGGTTTCATGACTCACATTCAGGTCTTTGATCCACCTTGAGTTTACCTTTGTGTATGGGGCTAGACAGTACTCCGGTTTCATTCTCTTACATGTAGCTGTCCAGTTTTTCTGACACCAGTTGCTGAAGAGGCTGTCATCTCCCCATTGTATATCCAAGGCTCCTTTATCAAATATTAATTGGCTGTAAATGTTTGGGTTAATGTTTGGATTTTATATTCTGTTCCACTGGTCTGTGGGTCTGTTTTTGTGCCAGTACCATATTGTCTTTATTACTGTGGCTTTGTAGTAGAGCTTGAAGTCAGGGAGCGTAATTCCCCCTGTTTAATTCCTCCTTCTCAGGATTGCTTTGACTATTTGGGGTCTTTTGTGGATCCATATGAATTTTAGAATTATTTGTTCCAGTTCATTCAAGAAAGCTGTTGGTAGTTTGATAGGGATTGCATTGAATCAGTAGATTGCTTTAGGTAGTATAGCCATTTTGACAATATTTATTCTTCCTAGCCAAGAGCATGGGATGGATTTCCATTTGTTAGTGTCCTCTTTAATTTCTCCTAGGAGTGTCTTGTAGTTCTCAGAGTACAGGTCTTTCACTTACTTGGTTAGGTTTATTCCTAGGTATTTTATTCTTTTTGATGCAATTGTGAATGGAATTGTTTTTCTGATTTCTCTTTCTGTTAGTTCATTATTAGTGTATAGGAAAGCAACAGATTTCTGTGTGTTAATTTTGTAATCCTGCAACTTTGCTGAATTAAGATATTAGTTCTAGTAGTTTTGGAGTGGAGTCTTTAGGGTTTTTTATGTACAGTATCATATCATCTGCAAATAGTGACAATTTGACTTCTTTTTTACCAATCTGGATGCCTTGTATATCTTTGTTTTGTCTGATTGCCGTGGCTAGGACCTGCAGTACTATGTTGAATAACAGTGGACATAGTAGGCATCCCTGTCTTGTTCCCGATCTTAGATGAAAAGCTTTCAGCTTGTCGCTGTTAAGTATGATGTTGGTTGTGGGTTTGTCATATGTAGCCTTTATGATGTTGAGGTACTTGCCATCTATACCCATTTTGTTGAGAGTTTTAATCATGAATGGATGCTGAATTTTGTGAAATGCTTTTTCAGCATCTATGAAGATGATCATGTGGTTTTTGTTCTTTTTGTTGATGTGGTGGATGATGTTGATGGATTTTTGAATGTTGTACCATCCTTGCATCCCTGGGATGAATCCCACTTGATCATGTTGTATGATCCTCTTGATGTATTTTTGAATTCGGTTTGCTAATATTTTGTTGAGTATTTTTGCATCTAAGTTCATCAGGGATATAGGTCTGTAATTTTCTTTTTTGGTGAGGTCTTTGCCCGGTTTTGGTATTAGAGTGATGCTGGCTTCACAGAAAGAGTTTGGGAGTATTACCTCCTCTTCTATTTTGTGGAAAACTTTTAAGAGAATGGGTGTTATTTCTTCTCTATATGTCTGGTAGAATTCAGAGGTGAATCCATCACATCTGGGGGTTTTGTTCTTGGGTAGTTTGTTTATTACAGATTCAATTTTGCTGCTGGTGATTGGTCTGTTTAGTTTTTCTGTTTCTTGCTTGGTCTGTCTTGGAAGGTTGTATCTTTCTAAGAAGTTGTCCATTTCTTCTAGGTTTTGCAGCTTGTTAGCATACAGATGCTCATAATATTCTCTTGTAATTCTTTGTATTTCTGTGGGGTCCGTCATTATTTTTCCTTTCTCATTTCTGATTCTATTTATGTCTGTAGATTGTCTATTTCTCTAATGAGTCTGACTAGGGGTTTATCTATTTTGTTTATGTTTTCAAAGAACCAGCTCTTGGTTTCATTGATTTTTTCTATTGTTTTATTCTTCTCAATTTTATTTATTTCTTCTCTGATCTTTATTATGTCCCTCCTTCTGGTGAATTTGGGCCTCCTTTGTTCTTCTTTTTCCAATTTCAATAATTGGTCTTTAGACTTTTCATTTGGGAATGTTTTCCTTCTTTAAATATGCCTGGATTGCAATATACTTTCCTGTTAGAAATGCCTTTGCTGCATCCCACAGAACTTGTGGCTTTGTGTTGTTGTTGTCATTAGTCTCCATATATTCTTTGATTTCTGTTTTGATTTGGTCATTAACCCATTGATTAATTAGGAGAATGTTGTTTAAGTCTCCATGTATTTGTGAGCCTTTTTGATTTCTTTCTAAAATTTATTTCTAGTTTTATACCTTTGTGACCTGAGAAATTGGTTGGTAGGATTTCAATATTTTTGAATTTACTGAGGTTCTTTTTGTGACCTATTATATGGTCTATTCTGGAAAATTTTCCATGTGCACTTGAGAAGAATGTGTATCCTGTTGCTTTTGGGTGCACAGTTCTGTAGATATCTCTTAGGTCCATCTGTTCCAATGGGTTGTTCAGTACCTAGCTGTCTTTACTTATTCTCTGTCTGGTTGATCTATCCTTTGGAGTGAGTGGTGTGTTGAAGTCTCCTAAAATGAATGCATTGCTGTCTATTTCCGCCTTCAATTCTGTTAGTATTTTTTTCACATATGTTGGTGCTCCTGTGTTTGGTGCATATATGTTTATAATTGTTATATCTTCTTGTTGGACTGACCCCTTTATCATTATGTAATGTCCTTCTTTATCTCTTGCTACTTTCTTCATTTTTAAGTCTATTTTGTCTGCTACAAGTACTGCAACACCTGCTTTTTTCTCTTGTTGTTTGCATGAAATATCTTTTTCCATCCCTTCACTTTTAGTCTGTGTATGTCTTTGGGTTTGAGGTGAGTCTCTTGTAAGCAGCATATAGATGGGTCTTGCTTTTTTATCCACTCTGTTACTCTGTTTCTTTTGATTGGTGCATTCAGTCCATTTACATTTAGGGTGGTTATTGATAGATATGTACTTATTGCCATTGCTGGCTTTAGGTTCGTGGTTACCAAAGGTTCAAGGGTTGCTTCTTTACTATCTAAGAATCTAACTTAACTTTCTTGTTAAGTTATTGTGAACGCCGTCTGATGTTTCTTTATTTCTCCCTTCCTATTGTTCCTCCTCCATTCTTTATATATTAGGTGTTTTATTCTTTGCCTTTAGTTGGTATTTGGATGGTCTGCTTTCTTTGCTATGCTTTTATTTTCTCTGGTGACATCTTTTTAGCCTAAGGGGTGCTTCCCTCTAGAGAAGTCCTTTTAAGATATCCTGTAGTGCTGGTTTATGAGAGGCAAACTCTTTCAACTTTCATTTGTCTGGAAATTGTTTAATCACTCCATCATATTTAAATGATAATCGTGCTGGATACAATATTCTTGGTTCGAGGCCCTTCTGTTTCATTATGTTAAATATATCATGCCATTCTCTTCTGGCGTGTAAGATGTATGTTGAGAAGTCTGATGATAGTCTAATGGGTTTTCCTTTGTAGGTGATCTTTTTTCTCTCTCTAGCGGCTTTTAATACTCTGTCTTTATCTTTGACCTTTGCCATCTTAATTATTATGTGCCTTGGTGTTTTCTTCCTTGGGTCCCTTTTGTTGGGACGTCTATGGGCTTCCGTGGACTGAGAGACTATTTCTTTCCCCAGTGTGGAACGTTTTCAGCAATTATTTCTTCAAAGACACTTTCTATCCCTTTTTCTCTCTCTTCTTCTTCTGGTACTCCTATAATGCAAATATCATTCTGTTTGGATTGGTCACACAGTTCTCTTAATATTCTTTTATTCCTAGAGATCCCTTTATCTCTCTCTGCCACAGCTTCTCTGTATTCCTGTTCTCTATTTTCTAATCCATTAACAGTCTCTGACACCTCATCCAGTCTGCTGTTAAGCCCATCAATGGCTTGTCTTATTTCTGCATATTCTTTCCTCACTTCCTCTCTCAGCTCTTGCACGCTTTTCTGTAGATCCATCAGCATGGCTATGACTTTTATTCTGAATTCTTTTTCAGGAGGACTTTGCATGTCCATCCCTTCAGGTTCCCTCTCTGGAGTTGTCTGGGTCTGAAACTTTGTCTGTACAATATTCCTCTGTCTTTTCATAGCTATAGAAGTGGTTGCTGGTAGTTGCCAAGTATGTCAGCTGGGCTCTTTATGACCGCCTCGCTGGGTGCCGAGTCCTCTCAGGGTGTAGCTGCCGGCCAGTGCGCTGGGGTGGGGTAGTCCTCAGGTCCCGCTGTGTCGCGGCTCCGTATCTTACCCACCTCACTGGGTGCCGAGTCCTCTCATGTGTAGCTGCCCGCCAGTGTGCTGGGTTGGGGGAGCGCTTGGGTCCTACCATGTCATGGCTCTGTATCTTACCCGCCTCGCCAGGTGCCGAGTCCTCTCAGGTGTAGCTGCCTGCTGTGCACTTTCCTGTGTATTCTTGTCACTCTTTTAGGAATAGTTGTATTTGCTGTGTTTTAGAAGATAAATGTAATGTTGGGAGGAAATTTCTGTCATTCCATTCATGTCGCCATATTCCTGGAAGTCTCATTAAAGGCCTTTTAATACAAGTTAAATACTTGGAACTTAGTCTTGAAGGATAAGGACTGTTGAATTCTAAACAGGAGAGTGACCAGACCAAATACTCAATTAAAAAAAATTACTTTAGCAGGAGAATGAAGTAGAGGGAAACAAGGTAGGAGTCATGGAGACCATGAAGAAGGCTCCACTAAAAATCTGGCCAGAGATTTTGAGTCAATCATATTAAGCTTATGAAAAAGAGGGTCAAAGTGGAAGAGGATTAAGAAAATTGAAGAGATATTTAGGAGGTAGAATTGACAGGACTGGGTTTTGAAGGTGAGGGAAAAGAGGAAGGCTAATATAACTCTTGAATTTCTAGCTTAAACAATGGAAAAATGTAATGAAATGGTGATATAGGGGGAAATAGTAGAGAAGTTTGGAGACTGAGCATGAGGTAAGAAGAATAAAGAGTTCAATTCTGAATAGGGTAAGTGTTCTGCTGGTAATTTGGGGCATACAAATGGAGACTGATGTATGCTGGAGATACAGATTTGGGGGTAATCATCACATGGTTGGACATAGTGCTTTGGGCTAAGCAGACAGGATGATAGTTATCCTATAGAGAAAAAGGCATTTTCACTTTGAAACACAAGCCAATCAGTAATTCTCTAGAATACAGTTATATTGCAGAAGGGAATGTTATTCATAGTCAGTTTTCTAGATTAAAACATCAAGATGAAAAAAGCCTTTCTATGCATGACCTCAACAGCAGAAACCATAAAAGAAAGAATTAATATATTTGTGTAAATAAAAATTTTAAACTTCTATAAATAAAAATGAATCAAAGTTACAAGAAAACAACTTACAAATATATTTGACAGAGACACAAGACAAATAAAAACATCAATATATAAAGAGCTCTTACAAATTGATAAGTGAAACAGAAGGATCTAATTTTTAAATATACAAAAAGAGTACAAATAAGCAATTCAAAAGAGAAAAGAACAGGCCAAAAAGGTGAGAAGAAACGTAGAAATCACAGGAAATAAAAAAATACAAATTAAAACAGCAGTGAAATAGCTTTGAGAACTATAAAATAGAAAAAAAAATTATAACATCCAGTGTTAGGATGAGGGTTGAAAAACATACTCTCAGATGCTGTTGCCAGGAATGTAAACTAATTTATCTAAAAGACAATTTGAAAATACATACTTAACAAAAAAATACTTAAGCATTGTCATAATGTCTTCTGCTAGTTAGTTCTTAGTAAATAGATGTGAGCAAACATCTATGTATAAAGATGTTTATTGCAACATTATATTTTTAAATAATAAACTAGAAACAACATAATCTCTAAGAAATGGTAGTTAAATAAATTATGGTACATAAATACAATGGAACTCAGAAATGATGAATATTTCCTTATGTAGGAAGATTATTTTTTTAACATTTTGAGATCATGGAAAATATATTGATAAAAAAGGAAAGAAATCTTGCCATTTGCAACAACATGGATGGACCTACAGGATATTATGCTAAGTGAAATAAGCCCGGCACAGAAAGACAAATTAGATATGATTTCACTCTTATGTGAAATCTAAAAACCAAAAAAAAACTAAACGAACAAAACACAAACAGACTCACAGACACAGAGAAGAGAGTGCTGGTTACCATGGGGGATGGGTTGGCATCAGCGGGTGAAATAGGTAAAGGGGATAAAGAGGCACAAAAATTTCAATTATAATACATATTAGCCACAGGGATAAAATTACAGCGTAGAGAATATAGTCAATAATACTGCAATATCTATGTTGGCAGATAGTAAGTATACTTATTGGGGTGAGCATTTAATGATGTATGTAACTATTGAATCACTGTGTTGTATACTTGAAGCCAATATAATATTGTATATCAACTATACTTCAATAAAAAATTATATACTGGTCTTTGCCCCAGGTTCCTGGTACTGAACTCCTAAAATCCTTGTAATTTCCAAATAATAAGAACACTAGGAGCATCTTCTATTTTAATATTTATTTTTTTGAGCCCATCCCTGACACAGAGCTCCTAAAACTCTTGTAAATTCCTAAGGGATAAGAGTAGTAGGAGCATCTTTTATTCTAATTAGGCAACTCTGGGTGGGCTGATCGATGACTCCTGGATGGGGGCTAGTCAACAGAAAGAACAAGCCATGATCACAAACTTGGAATTTTCACATCTGCCTCCCACTTCTCTAGAGAGGGGAGAGGGGCTGGAAATAGAGGTAATAATTGATCATACCTACAAGAGGAAACCTACATAAAATCACAATAGTTTGGGGTTTAGAGAGCTTCCAGATAGGTGAATACATCCATGCCAAGAGGACGATGCATTCCAACTCCATGAGGAGAGAAGCTCTTGCACTCAAGACCCTCCCAGACCTCACCCTAAGTACTTCCTCATCTGGCTGTTCATCTGTAACCTGTACTACATCCTTTAATAAACTGGTAAATATAAGTGACTTTTTCCATGAGTTCTGCAAGCTGCTCTAGCAAATTTAGACAGGCACCTGAAATGTGTGCAGGCAGTCTTATGGGACTGAGACCTTAACCTGTGGGATCTAACTGTCTCTGGGTAGAATGTCAGAACTGACACAAATTACAGGACACCCAGCTGGTGTCACAGAGAATTGCTCATTGTGGGGAAGACTTTTACACATTTGGTGACCAAAAGTGCCAGAAGTGAAGTGTTCTCTGTAAAAATAAAGCAGACCCAGAGGAATGAAAGACATAGTAGGGAAGAACAGGGGTTTTCCTATATAAAAATGAAAAGGCTGCATTTTTGCTTTATAAACAGAATATATTTGCTAGAAAATAAACATACTGAGTATAATTGCTGGATCATATGTAAGTACATTTTCCAGTGATGTTTTTAAGTACTTTCCAGGGTTAAAATTTTGTGTACTTAATAATTACATTTGACAAATATATTTAAATGCCTACCCTATGCAAGGCTTTGGATTAAGCTACATTTTTCTGTAACATAAATATAAGATACCAATTTCTGACCTCCAGGGACTTATATTTAATTAGAAAGATAGATTGTCACCTCTAAAACTGTTCAAGTTTGCAGGTGAGTAATGTGAATCATAACTACTATAGCAGATTAAAGGAGTCTGAGAACTGTGTGAATAGAATAGTTAGGAAAGGTACAGTTAGTTAAGTACAACAGGACTGGTACCTGCATTTTGAAGTGGTAAGGTTGGGTTTAGAGAAGACAAAGAGTAGGGCAGAGTATTCTCAATTGAAGATCAGGATGGACAAAGGCTTTGAGTCTGAAATGATGATAACATGTTAGGGAAAAAGTAAGAAAAACAGAGAATGTCCCTATCTGTATAGGAGCTTCCAGTAGACCAGGGCCACTGACGCAGCCATACCAGTTGTGCACTGAACATCTCTGAAGACTGTTATTCAAATGTATTCTTATGAAAATCCAACCCTAGATTGACTGCTTAGAGGTGAAATTAATGAAAGTCAGTAGGGGTATATCTGAATTTTTCCCTGCCCCTTATAGTAGATGCACTTTTTAGTCTCATACATTTTCTCTGGCAAAAGCATTCCTTTGAACGTAGGTTTTCTTTTCTTGTTTTTCATTTGTCTGCTTTGTACAAAGAAAAGTAGTTTCTGCTCTTAAATAATGGATCAATGACCAAATAAAAACAGAGATCAAGCAATATGTGGAGAAAAATGAAAAAAATAATTCAACACCACAAAATCAGTGGGACACAGGACATGCTAAGAGGGAAATACATTGCAATACAGGCCGACTCAGGAAAGAAAAACAATCCCAAATGAACAGTCTAAATTCACAATTAATGAAACTAGAAAAGGAACAACAAATGAGGCCCAAAGTCAGTAGAAGGAGGGACATAATAAAGATTAAGCAGAAATAAATATAATTGAGAGAAATAAAACAATAGAAAGAATCAATGAAAGCAGACACTGGTTCTTTGAAAAAATAAACAAAACATATAAATCTGTAGCCAGACTTATCAAGAAAAAAGAGAGTCTACACACATAAAAAGAATCAGAAATGAAATAAATTGTAAAAAAAAAATCAGAAATGAGAAGGGGAAAATCACTACAAACAACACAGAAATAAAAGAATTATGAGAGAATACTATGAAAAATTATATAGTAACAAACTGGATAACCTAGAAGAAATGGACAACTTTCTAGAAAAATACAACCTTCCAAGGCTGACCCAGGGAGAAACAGAAAATCTGAATAGACCAATTATCAGCAAAGAAATTGAATTGGTAATCGAAAAACTACCTAAGAACAAAACCCGGCCCAGATGGTTTCATTGCTGAATTTTATCAAACATTTAGTGAAGACTTAATACCCATCCTCCTTAAAGTTTTACAAAAAGTAGAAGAAGAGGGAATACTCCCAAACTCATTCTACAAGGCCAACATCACTCTAATACCAAACCCAAGCAAAGAAACCACAAAAAAAGAAAATTACAGACTAATATCCATGATGAACATAGATGCAAAAATACTCAACAAAATACTACCAAACGCAATTCAAAAATACATCAAAAAGATCATCCATCATGATCAAGTGGGATTCATCCCAGGGATGCAAGGATGGTACAACATTCAAAAATCCATCAACATCATCCACTACATCAAAAAAAGGACAAAAACCACACGATCATCTCCATAGATGCTGAAAAAGTATTCGACAAAATTCAATATCCATTCATGATAAAAACTCCCAACAAAATGGGTATAGAGGGCAAGTACCTCAACATAATAAAGGCCATATATGACAAACCCACAGCCAACATTATACTTAAAACCGAGAAGCTGAAAGATTTTCCTTTAATATCAGGAACAAGACAAGAATGCCCACTCTCCCCACTTTTATTCAACATAGTTCTAGAGGTCCTAACCACTGCAATCAGACAACAGAAAGGAAAAAAAGGCATCCAGATTGGGAAGGAAGAACTCAAACTGTCCCTGTTTGCAGATGCTATGATATTGTACATAAAAAAAACCTAAAGAATCCACTCCAAAACTACTATATCTACTATCTGAATTCAGTAAAGTTGCAGGATACAGAATTAATAAACATAAATCCTTTGCATTTCTATACACTAACAGTGAACTAGCAGAAAGAGAAATCAGGAAAACAATTCCATTCACAATTGCATCCAAAAGAATAAAATACCTAGGAATAAACCTAACCAAGGAAGTGAAAGACTTATACTCTGAAAACTACAAGACACTCATGAGAGAAATTAAAGAAAATACCAATAAATGGAAACACATCCTGTGCTCATGGATAAGAAGATTGTCAAAATGGCCATCCTACTTAAAGAAATCTACAGATTCAATGCAATCCCTATAAAAATACCAACAGCATTCTTCAATGAACTGGAGCAAATGGTTCTAAAATTTATATGGAACCACAAAAGACCCCAAAGCAATCCTGAGAAGGAAGAATAAAGTGAGGGGAATTATGCTCCCTGACTTCAAGCTCTACTACAAAGCCACAGTAATCAAGACAATTTGGTAGTGGCACAAGAACAGGCCCATAGACCAATGGAACCAACTAGACAGCCCAGATATAACCCCAAGCATATATGGTCAATTAATATATGATAAAGGAGCCATGGATATACAATGGGGAAATGACAGCCTTTTCAGCAGCTGGTATTGGCAAAACTGGACAGCTACCTGTAAGAGAATGAAAATGGATTATTGTCTAACCCCATACACAAAGGTAAACTCAAAATGGATCAAAGACCTGAATGTAAGTCAGGAAACCATAAAACTCTTAGAAAAATACATAGGCAAAAATCTCTTGGACATAAATATGAGCAATTCTTCATGAACATATCTCCCTGGGGAAAGGAAACAAAAGTAAAAATGAACAAGTGGCACTATATCAAACTAAAAAGTTTCTGTACAGCAAAGCACCATCAATAGAACAAAAAGACATCCTACAGTATGGGACAATATATTCATAAATGACATATCTGATAAGGGGTTAAAATCAAAATTATATAAAGAGCTCATGCACCTCAACAAACAAAATGCCAATAAGCCAATAAAAAAATGGGCAGAGGCACTGTACAGAAACTTCTCCAAAGAAGAAATTCAGATGGCCAACAGACACATGAAAAGATGCTCCACATCGCTAATCATCAGAGAAATCCAAATTGAAACCATAATGAGATATCACCTCACACAAGTTAGGAAGGCTGCCACCCAAAAGACAAGCAACAACAAATGTTGGCGAGGATGTAGAGATAGGGGAACCCTCCTACACTGCTGGTGGGAATGTAAACTAGTTGAACCACTGTGGAAAGTATTGATGTTCCTCAAAAAACTAAAAATAGAAATACCATTTGACCCAGGAATCCCACTCCCAGGAATTTACCCTAAGAATGCAGCAGCCCAGTTTGAAAAAGACATATGTACCCCTATGTATATCGCAGCACTATTTACAATAGCCAAAAAATGGAAGCAACGTAAGTGTCCATCAGTAGATGAATGGATAAAGAAGATGTTGTACATATACACAATTTAATATTATTCATCCATAAGAAGAAAACAAATCCTACCATTTGCAACAACATGGGTGGAGCTAGAGGGTATTATTCTCTGTGAAATAAGGCAGGCGGAGAAAGACAAGTATCAAATGATTTCACTCATCTCTGGAGTATAAGAACCAAGAAAAAACTGGAGGAACAAAACAGCAGCAGAGTCACAGAAACCAAGAATGGACTAATAGTTACCAAAGGGAAAGGAATGGGGAAGATGTGTGGGAAGGGAAGATAAGGGGGAAAAAGGGGTATTACAATTAGCACATATAATGTAGCAGAGGAGCATAGAGGGAAGGCAGTATAACACAGAGAAGACAAGTAGTGATTCTATAGCATCTTACTATGCTGATGGACAGTGACTGTAATGCGGTATGTGGTGGGGACATGATAATAGGGGGAGTCTAGTAACCTAATATTGCTCATGTAATTGTACATTAATAATAGCAAAAAAATCCCTGTATAGACAAGGTCCACTCAAATAAAGTTTTAGTACATATATAGAAGCATAATTAAGCTAATAATCTTTTCCCACAAAGTTCTCATTCACAAAGTTTTGACTGCAAATACTACCTTCCAAAAATCCCCAAATAGTTTGCTCTTTTAAACAATATCCCTTGAAATTTTATTAACAGTATTATTTTGTTTCTTTTTCTTTATACATAGACAAACACCTGCCTACTACAGTTTATCTCAATTCTGAATTAATGAAGTCTCGATTAATGAGATTTTAGTTAAATCTAAATTTAACCTTGTCTGTAATGTTTTAACTCCAGTATAACTGCTGTGATCTTTGGACAAAATAAACTGGCCCTGATTCAAATGCTAATTAAAACAAGATATGGATATTTCCCTACATAAGGCAGAGGAGAAAAAGAGCAGTTAAAAACCTCTTGAAAGTACCAAACTTCCTGGAAGTACAGCACGGAGAAGACAAGTAATGACTCTACAGCATCTTAGTATACTAATAGTGACTGCAGTGGAGGGCTGGGTTGAGGACTTGATAATATGGGTGAATGTTGAAACCACAATTGTTCATGTGAAACCTTCATAAGATTGCAAATCAATGATACTTTAATTTAAAAAAAAGTACCAGACTTCCTGGAAGAAAATATTACTTAAGTCTTTTGGTATTCCTAAAATAAAATCAATAGTGTTAAAATAAAAAGAAGAAAAAAGAAAAATAAAAGTAGTTGGAAGATTGTAATATTTTAAAACAGTAATGAGAGGTAAGTTTGAATAGGTAGAATGGGGCTTCAGCAGAGTACATTGATTAAAAGCTTTGTAGTTTGGAATGAATCTTGAAGCAAATATGGAGTCACAGGAGAATGTGGCGCAGGGTCTTATTCTTGTTGTGGAAATAAATGAAGGCTAAACTAGGGAAAAATGGGTACTGTGCTCCCTAGGGTTTCAGGTCCTTGCAAAAAAAATAACTGATGGAAGCTGGCAAGAAAAGAAGCAGGCAAAGTCCCCAGGGCCTTAGGTCAAAAATAAATGAGTACTAGAGAATATGGGTAGTGAATAAAAACAAAACTCATGTACTTAACCAATATTAAGCTCTGTATTTTTTCTGACATAGGATTGGAAATACAATAATATTAGAGTGCAACATAACTCATGAGGAAAAGGGAAGAATTAGTAACCTCCAGACAAGACCATAGCAGAAGAAGCCTCTAAAAAGGAGGAAAGTATATCTAAAGAAATTACAACAGCTGTTTTCTTGCCTCACTAGGTATTGTATATAATAGGAATAATTCCTAGCAAGGCAGCAGTCAGGCTGGCAAAAACCAGATGTGATTAATACAAGTATTAACCACACATAACCTGTGGGAGAATTGTGTAGCAGATGACATAGAGAGCCACAAGTCAGCCCCTGGGACACATGCAAGCCATGCACAGTAGCCAAAGATTAGACCACCAGAAAAACTCAGAGGTTCTTGTGGGAACACCCAGGCACTGCCTGCCAGGTGGGAAGGTGTTCCAACAATAGATCTTGGTTCAGGCTGTCAGTGACCTTATGTATATGGCAAGGAATGAAGAAAAAAACATGAAGTTTATCACCAGCAAGGTCACATATACTGTAACACACTCAACTTAAAATGTTCTTGATGCCAAGTTAAAGTGTTAAAAAATGCAAGAAGCCAGTCAGTACTACTAAGGATATTTCTTGGTTTTTCTGAGGATATGATAAATTACCAGGAGGCAACCAAAGGCCTTCTTGTGGAAGCATCTCTAGCAATACGGTTAAAAACATCAGATTTAATATGTCACTAGTTAACATTTGCTAGCTAAATTCAGAACCTTCTGGGTTTTGCTGGAACATTTGCAACCCATCAAGGGAATAAAGTCTTATTTTCATCATCTACATGGTAGCTGCAAATATGTCCTGAGGGGAAAAAACGTAACTGGATTGCCACTGAAACCCAAATCTAAAATGTTCCCAGTTCATATTGCCAAAAATATTTCCCAGAAGGAAATTAACTATGATTTTAATGTCCCTGGAAACAAGCCAAACAATAAATTAACGTTATGGAAGACAGAGATTAAGAAAACGAAACTCGGGGTTCACATTTTGGCACCTAATCCAGAGGTCTAATACTCTAATGTGACTCCCCTCCCCCATTGTAAATCCAGGGGCGGATATCCCAGGCAAATACCTTTGAAACCATAATCAGTCAAAGGGAGAAATAAAGTTTATTTCTTACAAGCAGTCATCCACTTCTGCTCCACCAGGTCTCTCATGACCAGGCTGCAGAAGAAGAGCCCCTCATCCAATGTCTCCCATCCAGATAAGCCTTCACTCACCCTTGTAATTACCTATTCATATGGAGATGGCCTGCTCCTCTCCACCACCTGGAAACACCTATTGTATGGAGATGCACTAAAGCCAGGCAAGAGATTCTGGAAATATTGCAATTTTTCCACACCCATGATGCCATACTCCTCTCCACAAGTCCACCAAAAGATAAAATAAGGTTATCTGTGTGCCTTGATATTGCATTAGTAAAACATAATTAATCAGTATTGCTCTTCTCAGATAATATATTATATTTTAATGGGGACCATATGAAAACTTTGGTCAACAGTGCTTTCCAATACAAACAAGATGCAGGTATTGTTAAGCAACAAATATTTACCCAACATCCAATCAGTTCAGAGAATAAGAATTCAGTGATTAAAAGTGTCTTCACCCTCGAAAAGCTTACATAACAGTGAGTCTGTAAGTGAACAAAGCACAGTCACTCAGAATTGTGGATACAAGGTCAGAAGAATGATACACTGTGATATTGAAAGCAATAAAAAAGCAATGAAATAATTTAAGGTACAAATAAATACATAATCATGCAATGGAAAAAACTAATTAGCTGCATAAATGACCAATCCTGAGACATTATTTGTTAGATGCAAACAATGTTCCTAAACTTCAATCAAGAAAGCTTGGTAGGGAGATTTCCAGGAAGATGGCGACGTGAAAGGACAGGCAGAAAAATTCCTCCCAACATTATATTTATTCACAAAAATACAGCAAATGCAACTATCCCTAAAAGAGAGACCAGAATACACAGGAAAGAGCACAGCATACAGGTACACCTGAGAGAACTTGGCAACTGGTGAGGCAGATGGGATACGGAGCTGCGACCCGGCGGGACGGAGCACTCCTCCCCCCCACAACTCCGGCAGTCAGACACTCCGGAGAGAGGACTCGGCACCCGGCGAGGCGGGACAGACCCGCAACCCAGTGAGACCAGAGCGCTCCCCCACCCCAGCACTCCGCTGGGAGTCCCGGCAAGGTGGGTAAGGTACAGAGCCATGACCCGGTGGGACCAAGCGCTCCTCTCCCCCAGCGCTCCAGTGGGAGGAGAGGATTCAGAGCCGGGAGGGAGTGGAAGTCTGCGCCAGGAGCGCTGACACACAGCCTGCAGTGTAGCGGAGATTGGAGAGACAGAGGGCACAGGGTCCCAGCAGGGAACGTGCAAGTTGCCCGTGGCAGGCTCCGGGAAGGAAAAAGAAAGGAAAAAAAAAGGAAGAAAAGCGCGTGCACTTTATCAGCAGTCTTAAAGAGACAGGAGCTCAGTAGAGGGTCTGGATAGCCCCGCAAGCTGAGCCCAGCACGCTGGGAGTCCTGGGGAGCTTTGGACCCCTTAGCTGGTGACTCGGAAAGGGTGGCTGATATTAAGACCCCCACAGAGATCAACAGCTTCCCATTAGCTCCCAACTCAGCCAGAGCTATAAAGGGCCTTGCGGAGCAGCGCGGCCATGGCTCTGGAATACTGGAGCAACAGCGCCACCTACAGCATTCACACAGAACCCACTCTCAGTGGCTCTTTTTTTTTTCTTTTTAGATATTGTTTTTTCTCCCCTTTTTTTCCTTTTTTTCTTTCCCTCACTTTCAACAGCCTCCCATTCATTCTCACCCCGGCCACAGCTTTAAAGGGCCGTGTGGAGCGACGTGGCCATGGCTCTGGAATAGTGGAGCAATAGCGCCACCTACAGCATTCACACAGAAACCACCCCCGGTGGGCGTTTTGGTGGGGTTTTTTTGGTTTTTTTTGTTGTTGTTTTTTATTTCTTTTACGTGTTGCTGCTTTTTCTTTTTCTTTCTTTTCTTTTCCTTTTTCTCTCTTTTTACTTTTATTATTAGTAGAAGTATTTTTTTCTCTTTGTTTTCTTTTTTTCTTTTCTCTCCTCTCTTCTCTTTCCTTTCTAAAGTCATAAAGAGCCCAGTGGACATACGTGACAACTACCAACAACTAATTCTATAGTCATGAGAAGACAGAAGAATATGATACAGACAAAGCTTCAGACAAACACCACCCCAGAGAGAGAATCTGAAGGAATCGACATGCATAGTCTCCAGAAAAAGAATTCAGAATAAAAGTTATAGCCATGCTGACAGATCTACAGAAAAATGTGCAAGAGCTGAGGGAGGAAGTGAGGAAAGACAATGCAGAAATGAGAAGCCATTGATGGGCTCAACAGCAGATTGAATCAGGTTCAAGACATGATCAAGGAATTGCGAGACGGGAACAGGAATACAAAGAAGCTGAGGCAGAGAGAGATAAAAGGATCTCTAGGAATGAAAGAATATTAAGAGAACTGTGTGACCAATCCAAACGGAGCAATATTCACATTATAGGAGTACCAGAGGAAGAAGAGAGAGAAAAAGGGATAGAAAGTGTCTTTGAAGAAATAATTGCTGAAAACTTCCCCACGCTGGGGAAGGAAATGGTCTCACAGTCCACGGAAGCCCACAGATCTCCCAACACAAGGGACCCAAGGAAGACAACACCAAGACACATAATAATCAAGATGGCAAAGATCAAAGATAAAGACAGAGTATTAAAGGCAGCTAGAGAGAGAAAAAAGATCACCTACAAAGGAAAACCCATCAGACTGTCATCAGACTTCTCAAAAGAAACCTTACAGGCCAGAAGAGAATGGCATGATATATTTAACGTAATGAAACAGAAAGACCTCGACCCAAGAATATTGTATCCAGCACAATTATCATTTAAATATGATGGAGGTATTAAACAATTTCAAGACAAAAGAAAGTTGAGGGAGTTTGTCCCCCATAAACCACCACTACAGGATATCTTAAACGGACTGCTCTAGAGGGAAACACCCCTAAGGCTAAAAAGATGTAACCAGAGAAAATAAAATCATATCAAAGAAAGCAGACCATCCAAATACCAAATAAAGGCAGAGAATAAAATACCTAATATATAAAGAAAGGAGGAAGAAGAATAGGAAGGGAGAGATAAAGAAACATCAGACGGCGTTCACAATAACTTAACAAGAAAGTTAAGTTAGATTCTCAGATAGTAAAGAAGCAACCCTTGAGCCTTTGGTAACCACGAATCTAAAGCCAGCAATGGCAATAAGTACATATCTATCGATAATCACCCTAAATGTAAACGGACTGAATGCACCAATCAAAAGACACAGAGTAACAGAGTGGATAAAAAAGCAAGACCCATCTATATGCTGCTTACAAGAGACTCACCTCAAACCCAAAGATATACACAGACTAAAAGGGAAGGGATGGAAAAAAATATTTCAACAAACAACAAAGAGAATAAAGCAGGTATTGCAGTACTTGTATCAAATAAAATAGACTTCAAAACGAAGAAAGTAGCAAGAGATAAAGAGGGACATTACATAATGATAAAGGGGTCAGTCCAACAAGAAGATATAACCATTATAAATATATATGCACCCAACACAGGACCATCAGCATATGTGAAACAAGTACTTACAGAAGTGAAGGAGGAAATAGACAGCAATGCAATTATTTTAGAATACTTTAACATGCCACTCACTCAAAAGGATAGATCAACCTGGCAGAGGATAAGTAAAGACACAGAGGCACTGAACAACACACTAGAACAGATGGACCTAACAGATATCTACAGAACTCTGCACCCAAAAGCAGCAGGATACACATACTTCTCAAGTGCACATGGAACATTTTCCAGAATAGACCACATACTAGGCCACAAAAAGAACCTCAGTAAATTAAAAAATATTGAAATCCTACCAACCAACTTCTCAGATTACAAAGGTATAAAACTAGAAATAAATTTCAGAAAGAAATCAAAAAGGCTCACAAATACATGGAGACTTAAACAACATTCTCCTAATGAATCAATGTGTTAATGACCAAATCAAAACAGAAATCAAAGAATATATGGAGACTAATGACAACAACAACGCAAAGTAACAACTTATGTGGGACACAGCGAAGGCAGTCTTAAGAGGAAAGTACATTGTAATCTAGGCCCATTTAAAGAAGGAAGAACATTCCCAAATGAACAGTTTAAGGACACAATTATTGAAATTGGAAAAAGAAGAACAAATGAGGCCCAAAGTTACCAGAAGGAGAGACATAATAAAGATCAGAGAAGAAATAAATAAAATTGAGAAGAATAAAACAATAGAAAAAAATCAATGAAACCAAAAGCTGGTTCTTTGAAAAAATAAACAAAATAGATAAACCCCTAGCCAGACTCATTAAGAGAAAAAGAGAATCTACACACATAATCAGAATCACAAAGGAGAGAGGAAAAATAACGACGGACCCCACATAAATACAAAGAATTATAAGAGAATATTATGAGCATCTATATGCTAACAAGCTGGAAAACGTAGAAGAAATGGACAACTTCTTAGAAAACTACAGCCTTCCAAGACTCCCCAAGCAGGAAACAGAAAAACTAAACAGACCAATCACCAGCAACGAAATTGAAACAGTAATCAAAAAACTACTCAAGAACAAAAGCCCTGGACCTGATGGATTCACCTCTGAATTCTACCAGACATATAGAGAAGAAATAACACCCATTCTCCTAAAACTTTTCCAAAAAATAGAAGAGGAGGGAATACTTCCAAACTCTTTCTATGAAGCCAGCATCACTCTAATTCCAAAACTGGGCAAAGACCTCACTGAAAAAGAAAATTACAGACCAATATCCCTGATGAACGTAGATGCAAAAATACTCAACAAAATATTAGCAAACGGAATTCAAAAATACATCAAGAGGATCATACACCATGATCAAGTGGGATTCATCCCAGGGATGCAAGGATGGTACAACATTCGAAAATCCATCAACATCATCCATCACATCAATAAAAAGAAGAACAAAAACCACATGATCATTTCCATAGATGCTGAAAAAGCATTTGACAAAATTCAGCACCCATTTTTGATTAAAACTCTCAACAGAATGGGTATAGACAGCAAGTACCTCAACATCATAAAGGCTATATATGACAAACCCACAGCTAACATCATACATAATAGCGAGAAGCAGAAAGCTTTTCATCTAAGATCGGAAAAAGACAGCTCTCTTCACTGTTATTCAACATAGTACTGGGGGTCCTAGCCACGGCAATCAGACAAAACAAAGACATACAAGGCATCCAGATTGGTAAAGAAGAAGTCAAATTGTCACTATTTGCAGATGATATGATACTGTATATAAAAACCCAAAATACTCCACTCCAAAACTACTGGAATTAATATCTGAATTCAGCAAATTTGCAGGATATAAAATTAATGCACAGAAATCTGTTGCTTTGCTATACACTAATGATGAGCTAACAGAAAGAGAAATCAGAAAAACAATTCCATTCACAATTGCACCTAAAAGAATAAAATACCTAGGAATAAACCTAATGAAGGAAGTGAAAGACCGGTACTCTGAAAACTAGAAGACACTCCTAGGAGAAATTAAGGAAGACACTAACAAATGGAAATGCATCCCATGCTCTTGGCTAGGAAGAATAAATATTGTCAAAATGGCTATACTACCTAAAGCAATCTATAGATTCAACGCAATCCCTATCAAACTACCAACAGCTTTCTTCAATGAACTGGAACAAATAATTCTAAAATTCATATGGAACCACAAAAGACCCCGAATAGCCAAAACAATCCTGAGAAGGAGGAATCAAACAGGGGGAATTATGCTCCCTGACTTCAAGCTCTACTACAAAACCACAGTAATCAAGACAATTTGGTACTGGCACAAAAACAGACCCACAGACCAGTGGAACAGAATAGAAAATCCAAACATTAACCCAAACACCTACAGTCAATTAATATTTGATAAAGGAGCCCTGAATATACAATGGGGGAGGACAGACTCTTCAGCAGCTGGTGTTGGAAAAACTGCACAGCTACATGTAAGAGAATGAAACTGGACTACTGTCTAACCCCATACACAAAGGTAAACTCAAGGTGGATCAAAGACCTGAACGTAAATCATGAAACCATAAAACTCTTAGAAAAGAATATAGGCAAAAATCTCTTGGACATAAACATGAGCGATTTCTTCATGAACATATCCCCCCGGGCAAGGGAAACAAAAGCAAAAATGAACAAGTGGGACTATATCAAGTTGAAAAGCTTCTGTACAGGAAAGGACACCATCAGTAGAACAAAAAGACATCCTACAATATGGGAAAATATATTCATAAATGATGTATCTGATAAGGGGTTGACATCCAAAATATACAAAGAACTCACGCACCTTAACAAACAAAAAGCAAATAACCCAATTAAGAAATGGGCACAGGACATGAATAGACACTTCTCTAAAGAAGAAATTAAGATGGCCAACAGGCACATGAAAAAATGCTCCACATCGCTAATCATCAGAGAAATGCAGATTAAAACCACAATAAGATATCACCTCACACCAGTGAGGATGGCCAACATCCAAAACACAAACAACAACAAATGTTGGCGAGGATGTGGAGAGAGGGGAACCCTCCTACATTGCTGGTGGGAATGCACATTAGTTCAACCATTGTGGAAAGCAGTATGGAGGTTCCTCAAAAAACTCAAAATAGAAATACCATTTGACCCAGGAATCCCATTCGTAGGAATTTACCCCAAGAATGCAGCAGCCCAGTTTGAGAAAGACAGATGCACCCCTATGTTTATTGCAGCACTATTTACAATAGCCAAGAAATGGAACAACCTAAATGCCCATCAGTAGATGAATGGATTAAGAAGGAGTGGTACATATACACAATGGAATATTACTCAGCCATAAGAAAAAAACAAATCCTACCATTTGCAACAACATGGATGGAGCTGGAGGGTATTATGCTCAGTGAAATAAGCCAGGCCGAAAAAGACAAGTACCAAATGATCTCACTCATATGTGGAGTTTAAGAACAAAGAAAAAAAAAATTGAAGGAACAAAACAGCAACAGACTCACAGAACCCAAGAATGGACTAACAGTTACCAAAGGGAAATGGACTGGGGAAGAAGGGCGGGAAGGGAAGGATAAGAGGGTAAAAGGGGCATTACGATTGGCAGACATAGGGTGGGGGGGTACGGGGGGGGACTGTACATCTCAGAGAAGAACAAGTAGTGATTCTCATCTCACTACACTGATGGACAGTGACTGTAATAGAGTTGGTGGGGGGGACCTGATGAAGGGGGTAGTTTAATCATCACAATATTGCTCATGTAATTGTAGGTTAATGATACTAAAATAAAATAAATTGTAAAAAAAAAAAAAAGAAAGCTAGGTCGGGTGTTTCTCTAAAAGTCCTCCAATCAATTTGCATTAATATGTCTGAACAAAGGGTAATATCAACAAGATGAAGGAATGGGAAGCCTGACACTCTTTCCTCCCAGGGATACATCAACTCAGTACATGGATGAATTCCTTTTGTGATAAATGCACAAACTTAAGAGGCTCCCGAACTCCAGGTAAACACAAAACCAGCTGAATTTAAGCTTGTAGGAAAATGTATGGTATGCTGTAACTCCGGGTAGAAGAATTCTCGGGCAAAATACCTCTAAAACCAAAATCAGTCAAAGGGAGAAATAAAGTTAAGAAACACTTTTATTTCTTACAAGCAATCATCCTGTCTCCTGACCCAGCTGCAGCAGAAGAGAGCTCCACCCAAACTCTCCTGTCCAGATAAGCCCTTGCATGCCCTTGTAATTGCCTATTGACATATAGATGACCACTTCTCTCCACTCTTTGAAATACCTATTGATATGGAGATGGACTACTTCTCTCCACCCTTGGAAACACCTATTGATATGCAAATGCACTAAAGCCAGGCAAGAGAATCTGGAAATATTAGAATTTTACCCATAGCCCACCCCTCCAGAAATCTTGTCACACAATCTACACATTCTCCATCTTCTGCAATGGCCCCTGTGCAAGAAAACTGAAGCATTGTAACCAAGCTAATAACATAGAGTAGCAACAGCAATAAAATCATGATAATCCTCAAGCCAGAGGCTTCAGCTAAGTTCAAAGTACTAGGCAGATTAAGTCCATAGCTCACCCATTCCACAGGCAGGCAGTAGCTGAATAGGTAGGGAGTTCATAGCAATCATCACATGGCAGCTGCAGCCAGGGACACATCCAGGCCACAATAACTGTAGAAGAAACTAACCTTAAGGGCAATAAGATACATGTTTTAATGACACCAGAATAGGCAAATCTTGTCCATCAGGTAGAATACATGCAAGAGAGTGGTCCTGTGATAGAACAGTGGCAGAAATTGGAATACCAGACTTTCACCCCCCTCCTTGTGAGTTACAGATGGGTCAATATATAGGGGTATGGGAGGTATATGAACTGGCCATAAAGATAAAACAAAACTTCCCCATAAGACATCTCCAGGATATTTTGGGTAAACTACCATAATCGTTGGGGGCCACTCTTCTGTTACTCCAGGAACATACAGGAGGCCAGCTTGCAGGTCTTTTCCCCAAGGTGCCAGAAGGGTCAGCCATCATTAGTACATGTGTCAAAATGTCCAATGCCACAGTCTCCATGTTGTTGCAGGACTCAGTCACATAGTGCACTTCTGATGGGGTGCTGCTGACCTCTTCAAAGGTGAAAGGTAGTCCCCACTGACAGGCTATAGCCTACAGCCTTTTCTGGCCAAGGCAGGCTATGCTGCTAGCGAATGCATCTGGGCTACAAGGTACTGCTGAGGCCCCAGCCACAGCTGTCTTCAGTCACATGCACATCCAGCTCACAGGGCCCTGGTGAGTCTGTCTCCCTCAAGACCTCATGGCCATGACTGTCCATTTTGCACAAAAGAGGTAAATTCACACATTTCATGATAGCCCCACCTAATGCCCTTTCATACCAAATGGCATAAGGGCTTCAGAATTTGTGCCAAGTGCAGAATAAACACTCTCCACAGCCTACAAGTCCCAAGACCTCTTTCAAAAATGCCACATCTATCTGTAAGGTAATAAGACATGAGCACAACATAATACACAGTATTGGACGCCCTATCCCCAAGGGGATTTGTACTTGTTCCACACAGTGCCACCCTACAAACAGTAGGGGTGGCCCCTGGAAAACCCTCTGGGTCACAATAACTCATGGAGCATTCAGCTCCTGTGTCCACCAGGGACAGGACACAGTGCACATTAACTGGGGACTAATAAATATCATTCTACCTGCGGCCTCTAGTCCCCACCATGTCTCCCAAGGTGGAGGCTTTGACCCTCCCCTCAGTGGAATCACAACGCCCAGTTGTCATCCTGTGAGGATAAGGGCCCAAGCAGACCTGAGTACTGTCCCCCAGGAAATCTTGCAGGGACAAAGGCCAGACACGGGGCTTTGCCTCCAGCCTCCATGTCCTGGACCTCAGTGGCTGGAACTGCTGCTCTGGTTTTAATTGGTGCCACAGTTCTAACAAGATCCTATTGGGCTGCCCATCAAGTTTTTCTTTCACTATACCAGCTTTTATCAAATCAGCCCACATTCGTCCTCGAGACCTTCATGGGGATTTTGAACCTCTCCTTTCAATCATAGCCCATATTTCCTTCTGGGCTCTTATTGTTTCAACATCCTTGAGATCTGCTAAAGTACGAGTAGCTTCACTTATGGGTTGCCCTATGTAGGCGGCAAGAATAGGGACCCAAAGAGAGATGGGAGAGCTGTATGGAGCAACAGATTTCTCATCCCTATGGTGAACAATACCTCATCAGGGTCCTGGGGGTCCATATTATAGATGATGTTTTTCATGTCCAATTCCCACACTTGTTGAAGCTCTGTATATGTTTTCCAGCTAGTGGGTAAGTATGGTAAATCACCCTGATTAGGCCACACTGCCCTGATGGCTGCTGTCAACCAATCCAGAAGCAGCCGATTCCCTGAGGTATTATGGGCACTTTGAAACCACTGCCTGAAAGGAGGATGAGTCATCAGGGAAGCCAGTCTACTCATTTCAGAACCTGACATAACATGTTTTCCAACCCCATATCCAAGAGATACAAAAGCCACGTAGGCAGAAGTTCCGATGGCTTCTGCCGATACCAGACACGCATGTCCAACATCTTGTTCTGGGTATAGGGGCAGAGCATGGAGAGCTCCACAACCTGGGGAGGGGGCAGCTCCTCCCCCTCAGTAGCCTGTGGTTGTTGTGTTTTTATTTTCTTAATTATAACTGGGTGGGCCTTTAATTCAGGAATGGCTGGTGCTTCAGGCAGTGGCCTTGGCAACAGATCGGCCCTTGGCCCCACCCCCTCATAATCTCCCAACACCTCATCCACCATCTCCTAGCTGAAGGCACCACTCTTTCCTCCCCCTCCCCCACAACCTTCTGAAATATGTACTATTCTGCTGCCTACCTCCTTGCTGCTGCTAAGGAATTTTCCAGGAGTGCGACCGATCCCTTCAATAACTGTCTCTCTTCCTTAAGGGCATCCCATAGGTCATTACCCAGCTCCTCCAAGGGATGCTGAAGTGTGTCTCTCTCCTGCCAAAGTCTCTCTCGATCCTCGATAACCCTCTCTCTCTCCTCAGTAACACATCCCACTATCTGGAGAAAAAGAGAGCCTACAATGCCAGCTTGTACATAGCTACTCAGGGCCTCTAAGCAGTCTTCTATCTGATGGAGGGCTAATTCTGCAGTTTCCAGTGTCTCCACTTTTCCCCAGTTATGTAGAAGGTCCCACCCCTCTAGGAGGTGCTTAACCCTAGACCAATTCCCCACAAGGAGATCCCCATTTGGAAGCCCCGCAAATAGGGGGTTCCAAAAGTGAAGCTGTACCCTCAACTGCTGGAGCCACTGAGGCCACCCCATCATCCATAGAGGCAGCCCACCCAAGGGTCACACCCATTTAGACAGATTTTGGTTCAGAGGTCATGCTGACTGTTGCCATTTGTAACTCTGGGGACAAAAGCCCCGGTCAAAATACCTCTAAAACTTAAATCAGTCAAAGGGTGAAATAAAGTTAAGAAACCCTTTTATTCCTTTTTTTTGCAGTATTTTTTTATTAAGGTATTATTGATATAGACTCTTATGAAGGTTTCACATGAAAAACAATGTGGTTATTACATTCACCCATATTATCATGTCCCCCCATACCTCATTGCAATCACTGCCCATCAGTGAAATAAGATGCCACAGAGTCACTATTTTCCTTCTCTGTGCTACACTATCCCATAATCTCACCCACATGTGCACCAATCAAAATACCCCTCAATCCCCTTCTCCCTCCCTACCCACCGGTCCTCCCCCACCCCACCCCATCCCTTTGGTAACCGTTATTCCCTTCTGGGAGTCTGGGTGTGTGTTGCTGTTTCGTTCCTTCAGTTTTGCTTCATTGTTATAACTAAAACATTTGGTACTTGCCTTTCTCCTCCTGGCTTATTTCACTGAGCATAATATTCCCAGATCCATCCACGTTGTTGCAAATGGTAGGATTTGTTTCTTTCTTATGGCTGAATAGTATTCCATTGTGTATATGTACCACATATTTATCCATTCATCCACTGATGGACATTTAGGTTACTTCCATATCTTGGCTATTGTAAATAGTGCTGCAGTAAACATAGGGGTGTACATGTCTTTTTCAATCTGAGAAATTACATTCTTTGGGTAAATTCCGAGGAGTGGAATTCCTGGGTCAAATGGTATTTCTACTTTTCGTTTTTTGAGGAACTTCCATATTGCTTTCCACAATGGTTGATCTAGCTTACATTCCCACCAGCAGTGTAAGAGGGTTCCCCATTTCTCCGCATCCTTGCCAGCATTTGTTGTTCTTAGTCTTTTTGATACTGGCCATCCTAACTGGTGTGAGGTGATATCTTATTGTGGTTTTAATTTGCATTTCCCTGATAATTAGTGATGTGGAGCATCTTTTCATGTGCCTGTTGGCCATATGAATTTCTTATTTGGAGAAATGTCTGTTCATATTCTCTGCCCATTTTTAATCGGGTTATTTGCTTTTTGGTTGTTGAGGCATGTGAGTTCTTTATAAATTTTGGATGTTAACCCCTTGTAAGATACGTCATTTACAAATATATCCTCCCATACTGTAGGATGCCTTTTTGTTCTGTCGATGGTGTCATTTGCTGTACAGAAGTTTTTAGTTTGATGTAGTCCCATGTGTTCATTTTTGCTTTTGTTTCCCTTGCTCAAGGAGATGCATTCAGGAAAAAGTTGCTTATGTTTATATTCAGGAAATTTTTGCCTATGTTGTCTTCTAAGAGATTATTGTTTCATGACTTACATTCAGGTCTTTGATCCATTTTGAGTTTTGCTTTTGTGTATGGAGTTAGACACTAATGCAGTTTCATTCTTTTACGTGTAGCTGTCCAGTTTTTCCAACACCAGCTGTTGAAGAGACTGTCATTTCCCCATTGTATATCCATGACTCCTTTATCGTATATTAATTGACCATATATGCTTGGGTTAATATCTGGGCTCTATTCTGTTCCACTGGTCTATGGGTCTGATCTTGTGCCAGCACCAAATTGCCTTAATTACTGTGGCTTTATAGTAGAGCTTGAAGTAGGGCGCATAACTCTCCAGCTTTATTCTTCCTTCTCAGAATTGATCTGGGTATTCAGGGTCTTTTGTGGTTCCATATGAATTTTAGAAGTATTTGCTCTAGTTCATTGAAGAATGCTGCTGGTATTTTGATAGGGATTGCACTGAATCTGTAGATTGCTTTAGGTGGGATGACCATTTTGACAATATTAATTCTTCTTATCCATGAGCACAGGATGTCTTTCCATTTATTTGTATCTTTAATTTCGCTCATGAGTGTTTTGTAGTTTTCAGGGTATAGGTCTTTCACTTCCTTCGTTAGGCTTATTCCTAGGTATTTTATTCTTTTGGATGCAATTGTGAATGGAATTGTTTTCCTGATTTCTCTTTCTGCTAGTTCATTGTTAGTGTATAGCAATGCAACAGATTTCTGTTTATTAATTTTGTATCCTGCAACTTTACTGAATTCAGATAGTAGATCTAGTAGTTTTGGCATGGATTCTTTAGGGTTTTTTTATGTAAAATATCATATCATCTGCAATCAGGAACAGTTTGACTTCTTCCTTACCAATCTGCATGCCTTTTATTTCTCTGTGTTGTCTGATTGCAGTGGCTAGGACCTCTAGAACTATGTTGAATAAAAATGGGAAGAGTGGGCATCCTTGTCTTGTTCTCGATCTTAAAGGAAAAGCTTTCCGCTTGTTGGTTTTAAGTATAATGTTGGCTGTGGGTTTGTCATATATGGCGTTTATTATGTTGAGGTACTTGCCCTCTATACCCATTTTGTTGAGAGTTATTTTCAGAGATGGATGTTGAATTTTGTCGAATGCTTTTCAGCATCTATGGAGATGATCATTTGATTTCTTTCCTTCTTTTTGTTGGTGTGGTGGATGATGTTGATGGATTTTCTAATATTGTACCATCTTGTATCCCTGGAATAAATCCTACTTGATCATGATGGATGGTCTTTTCGATGTATTTTTGAATTCAGTTTGCTAATATTTTGTTGAGTATTTTTGCATCTATGTTCAACCGGGATATTCATCTGTAATTTTCTTTTCTTGTGGTGTCTTTGCTTGGTTTTGGAATTAGGGTGATGCTGGCCTCATAGAATGACTTTGGAAGTATTCTCTCCTCTTCTACTTTTTGGAAAACTTTAAGGAGGATGGGTATTAGGTCTTCACTAAATGTTTGATAAAATTCAGCAGTGAAACCATCTGGTACAGGAGTTTTGTTCTTAGGTAATTTTTGATTACCAGTTCAATTTTGTTGCTAGTAATTGGTCTCTTCATATTTTCTGTTTTTTCTGAGTCAGTCTTGGAAGTTGTATTTTTATAGAAAGTTGTCCATTTCTTCTAGATTATCCAGTCTGTTAGCATATAATTTTTCATAGTATTCTCTAATAATTCTTTGTATTTCTGTGGTGTCTGTAGTGGTTTTTCCTTTCTCATTTCTGATTCTGTTTATGTGTGTAGACTCTTTTTTTTTTTGATAAGTCTGTCTAGGGGTTTATCTATTTTGTTTATTTTCTCAAAGAACCAACTCTTGCTTTCATTGATTCTTTCAATTGTTTTATTCTTCTCGATTTTATTTATTTATGCTCTAACTTTATTATGTCCCTCCTTCTACTGACTTTTGGACTCATTTGTTTTTCTTTTTGTAGTGTCATTAATTTGAGTTTAGGCTCTTCATATGGGATTTTTCTTCTTTCCTGAGTTAGGCCTGCATTGCAGTATACCTCTGTTTAGCACTGCCTTCACTGCATCCTACAGATTTTTCGGTGCTTAATTATTGTTGTCATTTGCCTCCATATTGCTTGATATCTATTTGTATTTGGTCATTGATCCATTGGTTATTTAGGAGCATGTTTTTAGGCCTCCATGTGCTTGTGGGCTTTTTCGTTTTCTTTGCATAATTTATTTCTAGTTTTATACCTATGTGGTTTGAGAAGCTGGTTAGTACAATTTCAATCTTTTTGAATTACTGAGGTTCTTTTTGTGGTCTAGTATATGATATATTCTTGAAAATGTTCCATGTGCTCCTGAGAAGAATGTGTATCCTGCTGCTTTTGTGTGGAGAGTTCTATAGATGTCTATTAGGTCCATCTGTTCTAATGTATTGTTCAATACCTCTGTCTGCCTATTTATTTTTCTCTCTGATTGATGGGTCCTTTGGAATGAGTGTAGTATTGAAGTCCCCTGAATGAATTCATTGAGTTCTATTTCTCCTGTTAATTCTGTTAGTATTTGTTTCACATATGTAGGTGCATAGATATTTATAATGGTTATATCTTCTTGTTGGATTGACCCCTTTTTCATTATGTAATGTCCTTCTTTGTCTCTTGTCACTTTATTTGTTTTAAAGTCTATTTTGTCTGATACAATTACTGCAACTCCTGCTTTTTTCTCCCTATTAGTTGCATGAAATATATTTTTCCATCCCATCACTTTTAGTCTGTGTATATCTTTGGGTTTGAAGTGAGTCTCTTGTAGGCAGGATATAGTTGGGTCCTGTTTTTTTATCCATTCAGTGACTCTGTGTCTTTTGATTGTTGCATTCAGACCATTTACATTTAGGGTCATTATTAATATGTTTGTACTTATTGGCATTGCAGGCTTTAGATTCGTGGTTACCAAAGGTTCAAGGGTAACTTCCTTACTATCTAAGAGTCTAACTTGCCGGAGTCCAGCTCCAGCCGGGGTGAGGTGTCGAAGGGGAGTGAGACGGCGTCGGCGAAGGTAGTGAGGACGCAGACACCAGCAAAGATGCTAAGCTGGTCTGGCCTGTTTATTGGCAGAAACTTCAAGCAATATATAGGGGGTTGGTTTACAAAAAATCATCATAAAATTATCATAAAATATGTGTCATTCAGTGATTTATGGCATAATCTTATTCTAGGAATGTCCTTCTGCTTTCTTGACCCTGAAAGGTCACCACGCTTCCCTCTCCCAAGATTTGTCTCTCTCATACCTTTAGATCCTAACCTCAGGCTAAATTCCTTCAAGGCATTACAGTGCTTTGTGTCTTAAAATTTGTTTGACTGGACTCTCATTTAGGCTTACTGCAAGGGCATGTTTTTTCCTTTAATTTATTTATGGGAGAATGAGCAACACTCATTCTGTTGATTTTGAGTATAACAATGCTTACTGTAATTTCTATAGTAATAATTCATAAAGGGAACTCTACCAATATTTTTCCACCTATTTTCCAGACCTACACTCAGTCACCTCTTGTTTTTTCTAGAAGCTAATTTGACCAGGGAGGGGTATTCTGAAGTCATTCTCCTCTACTTTTCAACCCAAGGACAATAGCCCACAGGCCTGAGGGGAATGTGCAGTCACAAGCTGAGTTTTATGAGTGCTCCAGGGCTCCTGATAGTCTTTTTTCTAGGGGCTTTTTCTGATTAGTGAGGGCTGTTCAGAATGGGGAAATGGTCAGATTAAACAATAGAAGAGATATGAGTAGCTTCCTCTTTGGAGGCCCACTGTGCGCATTCATCCATTGGCCTCCTGGGCTGTGCCATCAGGCAGGCGGAATAGGTCGGCTTCCAGCATCTAAATCCAATTTCTCAGAAGTAGAACTTACAGGATGTTCTCTAACCACTGAACAGAAAAATATTATGAGAATGCAAAGAACAGCAAGAAGTAAAATAGAAATGAGGGGAAACAGGTCGGGCTTCTCCAGTTTTTCTGGGGTCGCCTCTGGGCCTGGACTCTGTCAAATGGCTCAGATAATCTGGTTCCCTTCACTAACTTAACTCAGTTAGTATGCTATTACAAATGTAATCTAAAACTTCCTTTTTTTCTCCTCCTTTTTCTTCCTCCTCCATTCTTTATATATTACATATCATATTCTGGGCTCTTTCTCTATCCCTTGACTGACTTTGGGGGTAGTTGATTTAATTTTGCATTTTCTTAGTTATTAACCATTCTACTTTCTTTACTGTAGTTTTATTACCTCTGATGGCAGCTATTAAACCTTAAAAACACTTCCATCTATAGCAGTCCCTCCAAAATACACTGTAAAGACTGTTTGTGGGGTAAATTCTCTCATCTTTTGCTCATCTGGAAATTGTTTAATCCCTCCTTCAAATGTAAATGATAATCTTGCCAGGTAGAGTATTCTGGTTTGAGGCCCTTGCGCCTCATTGCATTAAATATATCATGTCACTCCCTTCTGGCCTGTAAGGTTTCTGCTGAGAAGTCTGATGGTCGCCTGAAGAGTTTTCCTTTGTATTTGATCTTTTTCTCTCTTTGGCTGCTTTTAATAGTCTGTTCTTGTCCTTGATCTTTGCCACTTTAATTATTGTATATCTTGGTGTTGTCTCTCTCAGGCCCCTTGTGTTGGGAGATCTGTGCACCTCCATGGCCTGAGGGACTATCTCCTTCCCCAGCTTGGGGAAGTTTTCAGCAATTACTTTCTCAAAGACACTTTCTATCCCTTTTTCTCTCTCTTCTACTTCTGGTACCCCTATAATAAAAATATTTTTCCATTTGGATTGGTCATGCAGTTCTCTCAGTATTGTTTCATTCCTTTTTTTCTCTCTATGCATCACCTTCTTTGTATTCCTCTTCTCTAATTTCTATTTCATTTATCTTTCCTCCACCATATCTAATCTGCTTTTAAAACCTTCCATTGTGTTCCTCCATGATTTAATCTCCATCCTAAATTCATTCCTAAGTTCTTGAATATTTTTCTGTACCTCCAGGATCATTTTTATTATTTTTATTTTGAAATGTCTTTCAGGAAGATTGATTAGTTCAGTCTCATTCAACTCTTTTTCTGGTGTTTGTGAGATTTTGCCTTGAACCAGTTTCCTTTGACATTTCATATTTGTATGTGGCCACCTCTAGTGCCCAGAAGCTCTACTCTCTGGAGCTGCTCAGCCCCTGGAGCGATGTTGGGGCTCACAGGGGAGCAGTGCTGGTGTCTGGGGGGAGGAAAGAGCTATTTCCTGCTTCCCGGCTTCTATGCCTGTCTCCCCTGCCAGAACCAGTGGGCAGAACACACAGGTTTAAGCCTCTATGCTTTGCATTTGTAGCTGATATAGGAGGGCCTTTCCATTGGCTGGCCTGACATCAGGGCAGTGTTTGCCATTTTGTGAGCCATGAGAGGGCTTGCTGGGATGAAGGCCAACAAGCTTCATATCACAGTGGAGGGCCTTGCAGCTGTGTAGCCAGCCAGGGTGATGGAGCACCTGAAGATCCTGAAAGTTCCCAACCTGCTCTGCAGAGTGCACCCGGACAATTTTTTCTAACTATCCTTTCTCTTGAGCAGTAAACTCTGCAATCCTTTCACCTTTAGCAGCCCTCTCAATTTCAGGAAGTCTTTCAGACTGCCCACCGATAGCAGCCAGATATGGATCCCTGTTTTCCACAAGCATCTGGAATCTTGGTCTCCCCAGGTATTCCACTTGGCTTAGCTTTCCAAACCCACTAATCACTAGAGCACCATACAATGTAGGTTCGTGCTCCAAGAGCAGATCTCCAGGGCTAGGTGTTCAGCAGTTCCAGGCCTCCACTCCCTCTCTGCTCCATTTCTCTTCCTTCTCCGGCTGGTGAGCTTGGGTGGTGGAGGAAGTGCTTAGGTGAGCTTGGGTAGAGGAAGGGCTTAGGTGAGCTTGGGTGGGGCTTAGGTGAGCTTGGGTGGAGGAAGGGCTTAGGTCCTGCTGGGTCATAGCTTTTGTACTTTACCCTGTTCAATGAAGTCTATTCTTTTCTCAAGGGGTATGCAGTCTGGTGCAGCCTTATTTCCTGTTGCTCTTTCAGGATTAGTTGTATTCATTATATTTTTCTTTATATGTGGTTTAAGGAGGAGGTCCTTGTCTCACCTCTCACCCTGTCATCTTTAATCCTCTATCCGTTTTATTTCTTATAAGCATATGCACTAAAGCCAGGGGAGATATTCTGGAAATACTGCAATTTTACCCACAGGCCCCTAGGCATCTAGAGTATTCTGGTCCTGTCAGAACACTGAAACAGGCAAAAGAGAATCCAGTCCCTCAGGAAGCCCCCTAGAAAGTCACAGCATTGCATATATGGTCTTATCTTCTCTTTTCCTCCCCAGGGAGAAGCTGGGGGGCTGGGAGTTTCCTCCTAATCACACAGTGGTGTTCCAAGGGGAGGGACTATGGAAATTGGATGTGTGAGTAAAATTGTAATATTTGCAGAATTTCTCTCCCTCAAGATGTGCCTTTAGTGCACTTGCATATCAATAGGTGTTTTCAAGGGGTGGAGAGAGTTGCCCACTACAAATCAGTAAGTAATTACATGGGTGTGCAAGAGCTTATGTGGACCAGAGAGGTTGGGTGGAGCTCTCTTCTGTTGCAGCTGGATCAAGACAGAGATGGGACCACGGCTTGTAAGAAATAATAGGGCTTCTTTATTTTATTTCTCACTTTGACTAATTTCAGTTTCAGAGGTATTTTGCCCTGGAATTCCCCCCCACCCACCCACCCTGGAGTTACAGGGCCTCTGAGAATAAAAATCTAGGCAACATGCTGCTACTTCAGAGGTGTCATAGTAGAGAAGATAGGCTGATACAGCTCAGCAGCCTCTCCCTTAGGGACAAAAGAGAAGAGAGGAATGTTTTTCTGAATTTCTAGTCTTTTAGTGTGCTGCCTAAGAAACTGGTTTTTCTCTCACCTGTCTCAGGGCAAGAACAAGAACTGGCATAATGTGGATGCCAGGGACCACTGACAACAAATAGAGTTGGATGACATGTTGCTGCTCCAAGGAGCCCATGGTACAGTGGACAGGCCAATATAGATTGGAAGTGTCTCCCTCAGGGGGAAAGAGAAGGGTGGAATGTTGTCCAATATTCTGGTCTGGGGAAGCTGCCTGAGGAACTTGTTTCTGTGTAGCCTGATTTGGGGTACTAAGAGGATGCAGGATACTCCAGATGCCCAGGGGCCACTTGGAAGAAAAAAGAGCTGAGTGGCATGATGTTGCTACAGAGGATCCACAATGCAGCATACAGACACAGAGATAGAAATTAAAACTCTTGAAAAAAATTAATTAGCAAATACTTCTAATTAGGATCTAGATGCTCAGATACAGAGAATACACATGTAAAGAAAAGATTTCAGAGACCACCCCCAGAAGGTCTTTCCATGTATGAAGCCAGTGGGTAAAAACCAGAAAAGATGGCTATTTTTAAAAATGCATGGATACCACCAAAATTTAAAAGGAACATGAAGAAACAAGGAAAAGTAGTTCAAGCAAAAGAACAAAATAAATATCAAAAAAATCCCTAAATAAGTAGAGATATATGAATTACTTGACAAAAAATTCAAAATGACCATCCTAATGATGATCAACCAGCTCAGGAAAATAATATATGAAAGTGAGAATTTCAACAGAGATAGAAAGAGTATAACTGAAGCTGACAAATTCAGTAACTTAGCCAAAAAAGTCACTATGGGGTTCACAGCATATTTGATCAGGCAGAAGAAAGAATCTGAAAACTCAAAGATGAGTCATTTGAAATTATCTAGTCAAAGAAGTAAAAATAAAAAATGAGATATCAGAAAGATGGCCAAATAAGATGACCCACAACTCATATCCACACCTCAACAACAATAATTTGGCATCTGTCCATCAACAAAAGTGCCTTTGTAGTTGTGGGATCCAGGACCATACACAAAGGGATCCAGGAGAAGTCTCGTTATCCCATGTATCAAATAATAGACATATAAACTTCAGTCCTAGATGAGGCCCTGAGGTGTCTATAAACTGGTTCCAGCCCGTCATCCATGACCTGGGAGTCCATGGAAAGCACTCACTTAGTCAATCACACACAAACAAGAAAACCTCTGCAGAAGTCCAATAACCAGCAGAAAAGTTCCAGCACACCACTGGAGCAAAAATATCAAAGTATGGGTGAATTGGAGAAGTCAAGAGAAACAGTTTGACTGTACCCACATCATCCTCCCCAAAAACTTCACAGGTCAGAGCCAAGATAGACATTCTCAGCCTATTATTTCTCCCACAGGTGGAAGTGAGAGTGTGTAAGTGAGGATCCACTTTCCTCTGATGTGCAAGACACTATGAAAGAGAACCATTTTTAATTTGACCCATCCAGAGTACTTATTTGTGAGCTGGAGAGTGGGAAGCAGCTGAGAAAGTGACTGACAGAACTTTCAGAAAGCATTAAAGAGACATGAATCCTATTAATCACATAATGGACTCCATAAAGAAGCCCATCCATGAGCCACTGGAGATGCCTCATCCATGAGTCCTCCAGCAGGTCCAAAGGCACCCCCAATCCTCCATGCACTTTGCCCAGACAAACAACCCCTCACAAGACAGCCTCCTTCTAAACACTCTCAATGGCAGTGAAAGAAATCTTTGGTAGATGGCTAGTAAGCACATGCATAAAGCCAGCCTAAATCAGACCAGAGAGAGACCACAAATTTGAGCTTTAGCATCATCCTTGGAAAAGAAAAAGTGAGGCTGTCAGCACCCAGCCAGGCATGTTGCAGGATCAAGAAAGGATATATGAACTTAAGGATTCTGCCACAAGAAGGAGGAAGAAGCATGGAACAGACATAGCCATAGAAAGTCTGCAAAAGCCTCAAAATCCCTAGAGGTCTGACAGAAATGTAATTTTCTGTCAAGGCCAGTAAATGAGATTGGAGAAAGGGACTGTTCAAATGTTAAAACAGCAATGCAAGAATTCAAGTAATATGAAAAATAAAGGAAACATGACACCACCAAAGGATCACAATAGTTTTCTTGTAACTGACTCAAAAGATATAAAGTTCTGTATTTTTCCAGTAAGTAATTAAAAATAGCTGTTTTAAGGCACTCAGTAAGCTACAAGAAAACACAGAAGACAATTCAATGAAATAAGGAAAATAGTATGTAAACAAAATGAAAAATTTAACAAAGAGACACAAATCATAAAAGGGAACCAAACAGAAATCCTGTAGCTGAAGAATACAATGAATGAAATGAAAATGGCAGTAGAAAAAATCCACAGCAGACTGGATCAAGTAGAATAAAGAATCTGTGAAATAGAAGATGGGACTATTGAATTATTCAGTCAGAGGATAACAAAGAAAAAAGGAATTAAAAAGAGTAAAGAAAGCCTATGTGAAGTATAGGATACCATCAAGAGAATCAACCTGCTTAGTGGCATCACAGAAAAAGAGTGGTAGAAGGGACAGAAGATTTATTTAAAGAAATAATGGTTGAGAATTCTTAACCCTGCAGAGAGATTTGGTCATCTAAATACATGAAGTTCATAGATCCCAAAACAACTTCAACTCAGATAGATTCTCTCCAAGGCATATTATAATGGAACTGTCAAAAATCAAAGACAAAGAGAGAATCTTAAAAGCAACAAGTGAAACATTTGTCACTTACAGAGGAACCTGCAATATGGCTATCAGTGGATTTCTTAGCAGAAACCTTATAGGTCAGGAGACAAAGTGATGATATATTCAAGTGCTGAGAAAAACAAAACTGCCAACCAAGAATACACTATCTGGTAAAGTTATCCTCTGCAAAGGAAGAAGAGACACTTTCTGAGACCAAAGATGAGAGAGTTAGTGCATCACCACTAGACATGCCTTAAATGAAATGATAAAAGGAGTTCATCAGGCTGCAATGAAAATTAGTAAAATTAAAACATATAAAAATATAACACATACTAGTAAAAGTAAGTTTTTATATGAAATCAAAGTTAAATTGATGATATAAAATAGACTGTTATAAAATGTTTTATTGAGGAGGGGAAAAGCTGTGGAGTAGTAAGGCAATGCAGAAACCTCCTACCACACACACACCAAGGAAGAAACTACAGCTAACACTGAAAATGACCTGAACACTAAAGAACAGACCACCTACAACTGGTGAAGAAGAGAGGACCACACAAATAAGGGTAAAGTGGCAAAACCATGATTAGTTGGGAACTAAGACTTTCCCCCATCCCAGCCCACAAGCAGGATGAAGAGGAATGGAGTGGGAAGGGTATACACACTCAGGAACTCTGCACACCAGGCCCTACAGATCTGCTCTGGGAACATGAGTTCACACTGCACCAAGTTCTGGTGATTGATGGGGCTGGACACCAGGGGAAGTTGGAGCATTCTGGGAGCAGTTCTCAGCCAGGAAGACAGGAAAAAGCTCTTTATGTGTATGTTTTAATTTACATCTTTTTATTTTGTGTATCTTTTGAGTGATTTTTATGTATATATTTGATTTTACCATGTATGTCTTTTGAACATCATACTAGCTTTACTAATGATTGATTTGCAACCTTTACCATTTTTTTATTTTGGTATCAATATACAATTACATGAGCAACATTATGGTTACGAGACACCCCCATTATCAAGTCCCCACCACATACACCATTACAGTCACTGTCCATCAGCATAGTAAGATGCTATAGAATCACTACCTGTCTTCTCTGTGTTATACTGCTTCCCCGTGCCCGCCCCCCCCACATTATGTCTGCTAATCATAATGCCCCCTTTTCCCCCTTATCACTCCCTTCCCACCCATTATCCCCAGTCCATTTCCCTTTGGCAACTGTTAGTCCATTCTTGGGTTCTGTGAATCTGCTGTTGTTTTGTTCCATCAGTTTTTTCTTTGTTTTTCTACTCCGCAGGTGAGTGAAATCATTTGATACTTGTCTTTCTTCACCTGGCTTATTTCAATTAGCATAATACCCTCTAGCTCCATTCCACGTTGTTGCAAATGGTAGGATTTGTTTTCTTCTTATGGCTGAATAATATTCCATTGTGTATATGTACCAAATCTTCTTTATCCATTCATCTACTGATGGACGCTTAGGTTGCTTCTACTTCTTAGCTATTGTAAATAGTGCTGCAATAAACATAGGGGTGCATCTGTCTTTTTGAAACTGGGCTCCTGCATTCTTAGAGTAAATTCCTAGGAGTGAAATTCCTGGGTCAAATGGTATTTCTGTTTTTAGTTTTTCCATACTGCTTTCCACAGTGGTTGAACTAATTTATATTCCCACCAGCAGTGTAGAGGGTTCACCTTTCTGCACATCCTCGCCAACATTTATTGTTGTCTTGTGGATGATGGCCATCCTAACTGATGTGAGGTAGTATCTCATTGTGGTTTTAATTTGCATTTCTCTGGTGATTAGCAATGTCAAGCATCTTTTCATGTGCCTGTTGGCCATCTGAATTTCTTCTTTGGAGAAGTGTCTGTTCAGATATTCTTCCCATTTTTTAATTGGATTACTTGATTTTTGTTTGTTAAGGTGTGTGAGCTCTTTATATATTTTGGATGTTGACCCATTATCAGACATGTCATTTATGAATATAGTCTGTCATACTATAGGATGCCCTTTTTTCTATTGATGATGTCCTTTGCTGTACAGAAACTTTTTAGTTTGATATGGTCCCACTTGTTCATTTTTGCTGTTGTTTCCCTTCCCTGGGGAGATATGTTCATGAAGAAGTTGCTCGTGTTTATGTCCAAGAGATTTTTGCCTATGTATTTTTCTAAGAGTTTTATGGTTTCACGACTTACAATTAGGTCTTTGATCCATTTCTACTTTACTTTTGTGTATGGATTTAAGCAGTAGTCCAGTTTCATTCTCTTACATGTAGCTCTCCAGTTTTGCCAACACCAGCTATTGAAAAGGCTGTCATTTCCCCATTGTATACCCAAGGCTCCTTTATCATATATTAAGTGACTATACATGCTTGGGTTAATATCTGGACTCTATTCTCTTCCACTGGTCTATGGGTCTGTTCTTGTGCAACTACCAAATTGTCTTGATTACAATGGATTTGTAGTAGAGCTTGAAGTTGGGAAGCGAGATCCCCCCAGCTTTATTCTTCCATTTCAGGATTGCTTTGGCTATTCTTGGTCTTTAGTGGTTCCATATGAATTTTAGAACTATTTGTTCCAGTTCGTTGAAGAATACTGTTGGTATTTTCATAGGGATTGCATTGAATCTGTAGATTGCTTTAGGCAGGATGGCCATTTTGACAATATCAATTCTTCCTACCCAAGAGCTTGGCATGAATTTCCACTTATTAGTGTCCTCTTTAATTTCTTGTAAGGGTTCTTGCACTTTTCATGGTATAGGTCTTCACTTCCTTGGTTAGCAATATTCCTAGGTATTTTATTCTTTTTGGTGCAATTGTGAATAGAATTGTTTTCCTGATTTCTCTTTCTGCTAGTTCATCATTAGCATATAGGAATGCAACAAATTTCTGTGTATTAATTTTGTATCCTGCAACTTTGCTGAATTCAGTTATTAGTTCTAGTAGTTTTGGAGTGTATTCTTTAGGGTTTTTTACGTACAATTTCATGTCTCCTCAAACAAAGATAGTTTGACTTCTTCCTTGCCAAATGGATGCCTTTTATTTCTTTGTGTTGTCTGACTGGCGTGGCTAGGGCCTCCAGTATTATGTTGAATAAAATCGGGAAGAGTGGGCATCGTTGTCTTGTTCTTGATCTTAGAGGAAAACCTTTCAGCTTCTTGCTGTTAAGTTTGATGTTGGCTGTGGGTTTGTCATATATGGCCTTTATTATCTTGAGGTACTTTCCCTCTATACCCATTTTGTTTGAGCTCTTTTCATGAATGAATGTTGAATTTGGTTGAATGCTTTTTCATCATCTATGGAGATGATCATTTGATTTTTTCCTTCTTTTTGTTGGTGTGATGGATGATGTTGATACATTTTTTAATGTTATATCTTCCTTGCATCCCTGAGATGAATCCCACTTGATCATGGTGTATGGTCCTCTTGATGTTTTTTTAATTAAGTTTGCTAATATTTAGTTGGGTATTTTTGTATCTATGCTCATCTGGGATATTGGTCTGCAGTTTTCTTTTTTTGTGGTGTGTTTGCCAGGTTTTGGTATTAGAGTGATACTGGCTTTATAGAATGAGTTTGGAAGTATTCCCTCCTCTCCTATTTTTTGGAAAACTTTAAAGAGAATGTGTGTTATCTCTTCTCTAAATGTCTGATAAAATTCAGCAGTGAAGCCATCTGGTCCAGTGGTTTTGTACATGGGTAGTTGATTACAGGTTCAATTTCATTCATGGTAATTGGTCTGTTTAGATTGTCTGTTTCTTCATTGGTCAGTCTTGTAAGGTTGTATTTTTCTAGAAAGTTGTCCATTTCTTCTATGTTATCCAGTTTGTTAGCATACACATTTTCATAGTATTCTCTCATAATTCTTTGTATTTCTGTGGTATCTGTTGTGATTTTTCCTTTCTCATTTCTGATTCTGTTTATGTGTGTGGATTCTATTTTTTCTTAATATGTCTTCCTAGGGGTTTATCTATTTTGTTTATTTTCTCAAAGAACCAGCTCCTGGTTTCATTGACTTTTTTTCTATTGTTTCATTCTTCTCCAATTTATTTATTTCTTCTCTTCTCTTTATTATGTCCCTCCTTCTCCTGACTTTGGGCCTCATTTGTTCTTCTTTTTCCAGTTCAATAATTGTGAATTTAGATTATTCATTTGAGATTGTTATTCCTTCTTTAAATATGCCTGTATTGCTATATACTTTCCTCTTAGAACTGCCTTCTCTGTGTCCCACGAAGTTGTGGCATTGTGCTGTTGTTTTCATTTGTCTCCATATGTTGCTTGTTCTCTTTTTTAATTTGATCATTGATCCATTGATTATTTAGGAGCATGTTCTTAAGCCTCCATGTATTTGTGAGCCTTTTTGTTTTCTTTGTACAATTTATCTCTAGTTTTATACCTTGGTGATCTGAGAAGTTGGTTGGTAGGATTTCAATCTTTTTTAATTTACTGAGGCTCTTTTTGTGGTCTAGTATGTGGTCTGTTCTGGAAAATGTTCCATGTGCACTTGAGAAGAATGTGTATCCTGCTGCTTTTGGGTGAAGAGTTCTGTAGATGTCTGTTAGGACCATCTGTTCTAGTATGTTTTTCAGTGCCTCTGTGTCCTTACGTATTTTCTGTCTGGTTGATCTGTCCTTTGGAGTGAGTGGTGTGTTGAAGTCTCCTAAAATGAAGGGATTGCATTCTATCTCCTCCTTTAATTCTGTTAGTACTTGTTTCACATATGTAAGTGCTCCTGTGTTTGGTACATAGATGTTTATAATGCTTATATCCTCTTGTTGGACTGACCGTTTATCATTTTGTAATGTCCTTCTTTGTCTCTTCTTACTTTCTATGTTTTGAAGTCTATTTTGTCAGATATAAGTACTGCAACACCTGCTTTTTTCTCCCGATTGTTTTCCTGAACTATCTTTTTCCATCCCTTCACTTTTAGTCTGTGTATGTCTTTGGGTTTGAAGTGAGTCTCTTGTAGGCAGCATATAGATGGGTCTTGCTTTTTTATCCATTCTGTTACTCTGTGTCTTTTGATTGGTGCATTAATTCCATTTACACTTAGTAAGATTATCGATAGATATGTACTTATTGCCATTGCAGGCTTTGGATTCATGGTTACCAAAGGTTCAAGGGTAGCTTTTTTACTATCTAACGATCTAACTTAACTCACTTATTATGCTACTATAAACACAGTCTGATGATTCTTTATTTCTCTCCCTTCTTTTTCTTCCTCCTCTATTCGTTATATGCTAGCTGTTTTACTCTGTACTCTTTGTGTTTCCCTTGACTGATTTTTGTGGATAGCTGATTTTATTTTGCTTTTAGTTAGTATTTGTTTGGTCTACTTTCTTTGCTGTTGTTTTATTTTCTCTGGTGACAGCTATTTAGCCTTAGGCATACTTCCATCTAGAGCAGTCCCTTTACACTCTAAAGATTGTTTGTAGGAAGTAAATTCCCTCAACATTTGCTTATCTGGGAATTATTTAATCCCTCATGCACATTTAAATTATAATCTTGCTGGATACAGTATTATTGATTAGAAGCCCTTCTGTTTCATTGCATTGAATATATCATGCCATTCCTTTCTGGCCTGTAAGGTTTCTGCTGAGAAGTCTGATGATAGCTTCATGCATTTTCCTTTGTAGGTGATCTTTTTTCTCTCTCTGGCTGCTTTTAATATTCTGTTCTTGTCTTTTATCTTTGCCATTTTAATTATTATATGTCTTTGTGTTGTCCTCCTTGGGTCCCTCGTGTTGGGAGATCTGTGGAATTCCATTGTCTGAGAGACTATTTCCTTCCTCAGATTGGGGAAGTTTTCAGCAATTTCTTCAAAGACACTTTATATCCCTTTTCTCTCTTCTTCTTGTACTCCTATAATGCAAATATTGTTTCGTTTGGATTGGTCACACAGTTCTGTTAATATTCTTTCATTCCTACAGGTCCGTTTATCTCTCTCTGCCTCAGCTTCTCTGTATTCCTGTTCTCTGATTTCTATTCCATTAACAGTCTCTTCCTCTTCAACTGGTCTGCTCTTAAATCCTTCCATTGTTTGTTTCATTTCTCTTATCTCCCTCTGTAATTCTTGAATCCTTTAGCTCTTGAATATTTCTCTGTAGCTCCGTCAGCATGCTTATGACTTTTATTTGAAATCTTTTTCAGGAATATTGGTGTTTTCAGTGTCACCAGGCCATCTCTCTGGTGTTTGAGGGCTTTTGGGCTGAACAAGGTTGTTCTGCCTTTCCATGGCAATGGGAGTGGTTGCTGGCATGTGGCGAGTGTGTCAGCTGGGAGAATAAAGTCCCCTCCTGGTTTCTGGTCGCTTTGCCTACCTCCACTGCTTCTACTGGTCAACCGCACACAGAGAGCAGCCACTGGGTTAATTCCTTGAGCTGCTGTGGGTTGGGCGGTCCTTGGGATGTCCTAGGACACTTGTGGGTGTCACTGGTCAGTGGCATGTGTTTGCTGCCAGAACAGAGCCCCTTCATGCCTCCCAGACTCTGAGTCAGTCTCCTCTGTCTGTGCAAGTTAACCACGCACAGGGGGCAGCATCTGAATTAATCCCCTGAGCTGCTGTCGTTGAGGCAGCCCTCTGGATGGCCTAGGTCACTGGTGGTGGCCGCAGCTAAGTAGCGTGTGTTTTTCCATGAAAATGGAGCCCTTTCATGCTTCCCAAACTCTGCACCCATCTCTGCTGCCTGTTCCAGGCAACTGCACACAGGGAGGAGCCTCTGAGTTAATCCCCTGAGCTGCCATGGGCAGGACAGCCCTCAGGATGGCCAAGGGCACTGGCGGGTTTTGCAGGTGAGCAGCACGTGTTCACCATGAGAACAAAGCCCCTTTGTGCCTTCCAGACTCTACACCTGTCTCCACTGTCTGTGCCAGTCACTGTATGCACAGTGCAGCCTCTGGGTCTGGGCTGGTTAGCCATGTGCAGGGAGTAATCTCTGTGCTAAGTTGTGCGGTTGCTGTAGGCAGGGCTGCTCTCCTGCAGCCATTGTTCTGCAGCAATGGCAGGTCAGCCAGTTTGCTTGCAGTGCTGGCAAGGGGTAAGGAAAAGCAGGCTGCTTATCGCCATGAGGGGGTTTGGAGTTGCATTGCCACCCAGTGTGTTATGGCTCCTGAAGTTCCTTAAAGTTCCAAGCCTGCTGGGCTGAGTGTGCCAGGACAATTTTATCTGTTAAACCCTTGCCCCTTTAAGACCTTTAAAGCATCTGCTTTTCTTTTGTCCCAGAGCAGCCAGCTGTGGGAACCTGTTTGCAGTCTTAGTCTTGGATTTTGCTTTTCCGTTCCTCTAATATCCAGTACACCATGCAATGTGTGTCTGTGCTCCCAGTGCAGATTACTAGTGCTGGTTATTTAGCAGTCCTGTGCTTCCACTCCCTCTCCACTCTGATTCTTTTCCTTCCACTGGTGAGCTGGGGTGGGGGAAGTGCTCAGGTCCTGCCATGTCACAGCTTTGTATCTTACCCTTTTCCATGAGATGTTGAGTTCTCGCAGATGTAGATCTAACCTGGCTGGTGTACTGCATCTTCTGGTCACTCTTTTGTATTTGCTGTATTTTCAAAATATATGTGGTTTTGGGAGGAGATTTCGGCCACCCTACTCATGCTGCCATCTTGAGAATCTCCTACTATTTGTTTTTAACCCTAAAATTGTTTTCCTTTCCTAATTGTCTGGCTAGTATTTTGTCTATTTTGTTTATCTTCTCAAAAACCAGCTCTTGATTTCATTGATCTTTTTCTATTGTTTTCTCATTTTCTATTTTAAATTCATCTTTATTATGTCCCTCCTTGTATTATCTTTAAATTTCATTTGTTCTTTTTTGGTAGTTTCTTTAGCTGTGAGTTTAGATTGTTTAGTTCTTATTTCTTGAGGTAGGCATTGCTATGTACTTCCTTCTTTGGACTGTTTATTGCTGCATACTACGTAATTTGAACTATTGTGTTTGTGTTTTAATTTCTCTTCATGTATTATTTTCTGTTTTATTTGTTCACTAATGCATTGGTTATTTAGAAGAATTCTGTTTGGCCTCCATGTGTTTGTGTTTTTTCTGGTGTCCTTGATGTAATTGATTTCTGGATTTATACTGTAATTGAGTGGGAAAGTGGCAGCTCTGTCTCCCTGCTGCATTTTTTCCTTTGCTGCCTTAACCTTTGGGCCAAAGGGAAAAAATGAAAAGGGCTTCTACTTAATCATTTATATAGGCTTAGTAATCATCAAAAAAATTTTGCTTACACTTTGAGTGTTTTTCAAACAGCTACTTACCTAAACCTTGCCTCAAATAACAGTTGCCCTGCCAAAGAGTTTTAGGAACACCATGACCAGACCTAGGTCAGCAAGAATCAACTAATCAAGGATATGCAGCATCTCAGTTCTCCTCGGTCCTTGTTGGCACCAAGTTGTCTGCAGCTCTCAGTCACTCCTTAACTTGCTTCCTTTACAGATCCCCCTTTCCCTAGCATAAAAGAAGCTTACAATCAACCCTTAGTTAAGATGGCACTTTAGAACACTAGTCCATAGTCCACCATCTTCTCATTCTGCTCTCTTTCCAAATACACTCACTTTCCTTACCCTCTTTGTCTTTTGACTTATTGCCATTTCACGTGGTGAGTGGCATAAGCTTGGAGTTAGTAACAGTACAACTGTGATCTGGAAAGATCCTTCATACAATTTCAGTCTTCGCAAATTTGTTGAGATTTCTTTCGTGTCCTCATATAAGATATATTCTGGAGAATTTTCCAGGTGGACTTGAGAAGAATGTGTATTCTGCTTTGGTATGACATGTTCTGTATATATTTGTAACATCCATCTGGTCTAATATGTCACTTATTGCCACTCTTTCCTTAATTTTCTGTCTTGATGATCTTTCCCTTGATGTAATAGGGTGATAAAATCTCCTGATATTATTGTGCTGCTGTCCATTTCTCCCTTTATTTCTGTTAGTGTTTGGTTTATATATTTCAGTGTAACTATATTGGATGCATATATGATATGATTGTTATATCCTCTTCTTGGGTGGATCCCTTGATCATTATGTAATGTCCTTCACTGTCTCTTGTTACTTTCTTTGTTCTGAAGTCTATTTTGTCTTATATAAATGTTTTTATTCCCACCTTATTCTCTCTTTTATTTTCATGAACTATCATTTTCCCTCTCTTCACTTTCAGGGGCTATATGAGTTTAAATCTGAAATGATTCTCCTATAGGCAGCACATAAATGGTCTTAATATTTTACCCATTCAGCACTTTATGTCTTTTCATTGGTGCATTTAGTCCATTTACATGTAAGGTAATTATTGATAGGTATGTACTTATTGCCAATTTAAGAATTTTTTTTATTTTTTTGTAGTCTCTGTTCCTTTCATCTTCTCTTACACTCTTCTTCTGATTTGATGGTTTTCTGTAGTGTTATGCTTGAATTCCTTTCTTTTTCTATTTTTTGTGTATCTATAAGAAGTTTTAGATTTGTTGTTACCATAACATTCATGTAAACTTCCTAAATATATAACAGTCTATATTAAATTAATGGTTGCTCAATTTCAAAGACATTCTAAAAGTATTACTTTCAATTCTTTTTCCTCCTTCACATTTTATGTGTATGTTGTCATAATCTACATATTTTAAGTGTCCCTTCACTAGTGTGTATTGTTGATTTTACTATTTTTTTTTTAATTTCATCCTCACATTGTAAATCATTGCTTTACTATCTTTACTTTAGGTTTATTTTCATTGATGAAAAATGGTTAGACTTAAGAATCTATCTGAGGAAGTTCCTTTAGAATATACTGTCAGTCTGGTTTAGTGGTGGTGAATTATTTTAACCTTTACTTGGAAAACTTTTCATCTTGCCTTCAATTCTGAATGATAACCTTGCTGGGTAGAGTGTTGGGTGATAGAATTTTCCCTTTCAGTACTTTGATATTTCATGCCACTCCCTTCCTGCCTGTAAAATTTCTGCTGAGGAATATGCTGATAGCTTTATGGGTCTTTCCTTAGAGGTAATTGTCTGCCTCTCACTGCTTTTAAGATGCACTCTTCATCTGCAATGTTTTCCATTTTATTTACTATATGTCTTTTTTTTTGTCTTCCTGGGGTTCCTCTTGTTAGGGGCTCGCTGAGCTTCCAGGATTTTTATATCTATTTCCTTCCCCCCAGACTGGGTAAATTTTGAGCCATTATTTATTCAAAGTCTTTCTACCCCTTTTTCTCTCTCTTCTTCTGGGATCCCTATTATGTGGGTATTGTTTCACTTGGAGTTCTCAGAGCTCTCTTAGCATCTTCTCATTTTTAGAAATTTTTACCCTATTTTTCAGCTTGGCTACTCTGATCTTCTCTATCTTCCATCTTGCTGATCAGTTCCTCTGCCTGCTACAGCCTACTATTCATTCCCTTTTTTCATTTTTCATTTCAGTTATTGTATTCTTCAGCTCTGAATGGCTCTTTTTTATATTTTCTATCTCTGTTGAAATTCTCTTTGAGCTTCTGGATTGTTTCCCCATTTCAGTGAGCATCTTTGTGACAGTTACTTTGAATTCTTTATCAAGAAGATTGCTAATCACTGTTTCTTTGAGTGATTTTCTAGTGTTTTTATTATTCTTTTGTACATATTCCTCTGCCTCAACGTCTTGTCTGGGTTTCTGTGATTCTTTCTTTATATTAGATAGGTCAGCTATGCTTCCCAGTCTTAACAGTAGTGGCCTCTGTTGTAGGCATCCTGTGGGGCTCAGAGGCTCAAAACCCCCTACTTACCAGAACCTGGTTCTCTTTTGAAGTTAAGCTGCAGCTGCAGTTGTTGGGCTATGAACAGACTCTATATGCTTCTCTGCCAGAAATGGTTGATCCCCATAGCAAGCCTCTGCATGTCATTTGTTTGATATAATATGCTTCTACTGGGATTCATTGTAGGTGAGGCACCTTCTTCCTTTCAGCAATGGCAGACTGCTCTTAGACTAAACATGGTGGCTGGGGAAAGTGCTGAGGAAAATGCTGGGACTGAGCCAGCATGGCAGGTGGGGTGTTTCGGAGTTCATTTCTGGCCAGGTGGGCTGACAAAGGGCTGGGAAACTTTTGTCCACCTGCGCTTTCTCTTCTGGACAGTGTTTTCTGAGACCCCCCAACCATATGACATACTTTCCATGTCTAGAAAATCATTCAAACTGTTGCCTTTGTGTTGGGTTCAGTGGGACTAACAGATTGTGTCAGTTATCCACAAGCACAGGAGTCTAGGCCTCCTACAGTGCTCCAATTCTCCTAGTGTCTGGCACCATTAATCATTCAGGCCAAATTCAATGTGGGCTAATGTTCCCAGAGCAAATCTACAGGACCAAGTGTGCAGTTTCCTTAGCACTTATCCCCTTCCCCACTTTGTTCCTCTCCCTCCCACCTGTGGGCTCAGACAGGGGAATGGATTAGGTTCTGACTGATTCTGGCTCTGCCTCTTTACCATTCTCAATGTAGTCTTCTCTTTGCCATGTGTAGATTGCCTGTTTTGCAATCCTTAAAACATTTTCAGGGTTGGTTATTTTTGATGTAGTTCCTTCCTCAGTGTGTACTTGCTATTAGGCATTTTCAGTGGTTGTTATCATACCATCTTGAGCAAAGTCTTTTTTTTATTTGTTTTGGTATCATTAATCAACAATTACATGCACAATATTATGGTTATTAAACTACCAGCTTCATCAGGTCCGCCCCACAACCCCATTGCAGTCACTGTCCATCAGCATAGTGAGATGCTATAGAGTCACTACTTCTCTTCTCTGAGTTGTACAGCCCTCCCCATGTCGCCCAACATTACGTCTGCTAATCCTAATGCCCCTTTTTCCCCCTTGGCCCGCCCTTCCCACCCATCCTCCTCAGTTCCTTTCCCTTTGGTAAGTATTAGTCCATTCTTGGGTTGTGTGAGTCTGCTGCTTTTTTAGTCCTTCAGTTTTTTTCTTTGTTCTTATATTCCACAAATGAGTGAAATCATTTGATACTTGTCTTTTTATGCTTGGCTTTTTTAATTGAGCATAATACCCTCTAACTCCATCCATGTTGTTGCAAATGGTAGGATTTGTTTTCTTCGTGTGGCTGAATAATATTCCATTGTGTATATGTACCACCTCTTCTTTATACATTCATCTACTGATGGACACTTAGGTTGCTTCTATTTCTTGGCTATTGTAAATAGCGCTGTGATAAACATAGGGGTGCATCTGTCTTTTGGAAACTGGGCTGCTACATTCTTAGGGTAAATTCCTAGGAGTGGGATTCCTGGGTCAAATGGTATTTCTATTTTGAGTTTTCTGAGGAGCCTCCATACTGCTTTCCACAATGGTTGAGCTAATTTGCATTCCCACCAGCAGTGTAGGAGGGTTCCCTTTTCTCCACATCCTCACCAACATTTGTTGTTGTTTGTGTTTTGGATGTTGGCCGTCCTTACTGGTGTGAGGTGATATCTCATTGTGGTGTTAATTTGCAATTCTCTGATGATTAGCTATGTAGAGCATCTTTTCATGTGCCTGTTGGCCATCTGAATTTCTTCTTTAGAGAAGTGTCTATTCATGTCCTCTGCCCATTTCTTAATTGGATTATTGGCTTTTGTTGAGGTGCGTGAGGTCTTTATATATTTTGGATGTCAACCCCTTTTCGGATATGTCATTTTTTAATATATTCTCCCATACTGTAGGATGTCTTTTTGTTCTACTGATGGTGTCCTTTGCTGTACAGAAGCTTTTCAGTTTGATATAGTCTCACTTGTTCATTTTTGCTTTTGTTTCCCTTGCCTGGGGAGATATGTTCATGAAGAATTTGCTCATGTTTATGTCCAAGAGATTTTGTCTATGTCTTTTTCTAAGAGTTTTATGGTTTCATGACTTACATTCAGGTCTTTGATCTGTTTTGAGTTCACTTTTCTGTATGGGGTTAGACAGTAGTCCAGTTTCATTCTCTTACATGTAGCTCTCCATTTTTTCAACACCAGCTGCTGAAGTGGCTGTCATCTCCCCATTGTATATCCAAGGCTACTTTATCATATATTAATTGACTGTATATGTTTGGCTTAATGTTTGGATTTTCGATTCTGTTCCACTGGTCTGTGGGTCTGTTTTTGTGCCAATACCAAATTGTCTTGATTACTGTGGCTTTGTAGTAGAGCTTGAAGTCAGGTAGCATAATTCCCCCTGTCTTATTCCTACTTCTCAGGTTTGCTTTGGCTATTCTTGGTCTTTTGTGGTTCCATATGAATGTTAGAATTATTTTTTTCAATTTGTTGAAGAAAGCTGTTGGTAGTTTGACAGGAATTGCATTGAATCTATAGATTGCTTTAGGTAGTATAGCCATTATGACAATATTTATTCTTCCTACCCAAGAGCATGCGATGAATTTCCATTTCTTAGTGTCCTCTTTAATTTCTCTTAGGAGTGTCTTGTAGTTTTCAGGGTATAGGTCTTTCAGTTCCTTCGTTAGATTTATTCCTAGGTATTTTATACTTTTTGATGCAATTGTGAGTGGAATTGTTTTCCTGATTTCTCTTTCTGTTAGCTCATCTTTAGTGTATAGGAAAGCAATAGATTTCTGTGTGTTAATTTTATATCCTGCAACTTTGCAGAATTCAGATATGAGTTCTAGTAGTTTTGGAGTGGAGCCTTTAGGGTTTTTTATGTACAAAATCATGTCATCTGCACATAGTGACAATTTGACTTCTTCTTTATCAATCTGGATGCCTTGTATTTATTTGTTTTGTCTGATTGCCTTGGTTAGGACCTCCAGTACTATGTTGAATAACAGTGGAGAGAGTGGGCATCCCTGTCTTGTTCCCAATCTTAGATGAATAGCTTTCAGCTTCTCGCTGTTAAGTATGATGTTAGCTGTGGGTTTGTCATATATGGCCTTTATGATGTTGAGGCACTTGCCCTCTATACCCATTTTTTTGAGAGTTTTTATCATGAAAGGATCTTGATTTTTCTCAAATGCTTTTTCAGCATCTATGGAGATGATCATGCGGTTTTTATTCTTCTTTTTATTGATGTGGTGGATGATGTTGATAGATTTTCGAATGTTGTACCATCCTTGCATCCCCGAGATGAATCCTACTTGATCATGGTGTATGATCCTCTTGATGTATTTTTTAATTTGTTTTGCTAATATTTTGTTGAGTATTTTTGCATCGAATTTCATCAGGGATATTGGTCTGTAATTTTCTTTTTTGGTGAGGTCTTTGCCAGGTTTTGGTGTTAGACTGATGTGACTTCATAGAATGAGTTTGGAAGTATTCCTTCCTCTTCTATGTTTTGGAAAAGTTTAAGGAGAATGGGTGTTACTTCTTCACTATATGTCTGGCAGAATTCAGAGGTGAATCCATCTGGCCCAAAGGTTTTGTTCTTGAGTAGTTTTTGATTACTGATTCAATTTCGTTGCCGGTGATTGGTCTGCTTAGTTTTTCTGTTTCTTGCTTGGTCAGTCTTGGAAGGTTGTATTTTTCTAAGAAGTCGTCCATTTCTTCTAGGTTTTGCAGTTTGTTAGCATACAGATGCTCATAATATTCTATTATAATTCTTTGTATTTCTGTGGGGCCCATCGTGATTTTTCCTTTCTCATATCTGATTCTGTTTATGTGTGTAGATTCTCTTTTTCTCTTAATAACTCTGGCTAGGGGGTTATCGATTTTGTTTATTTTTTCATAGAACCACCTCTTGGTTTCATTGATTTTTTGTGTTGTTTTATTCTTATCAATTTCATTTATTTCTTCTCTGATCTTTATTATGTCCCTCCTTCTGGTGACTTTGGGCCTCATTTGTTCTTCTTTTTCCAATTTCAATAATTGTGTCTTCAGACTATTCATTTGGGATTGTTCTTCTTTAAATAGGCCTGGATTGCAATATACTTTCCTCTTAGAAATGCCTTTCCTGCGTCCCACATAAGTTGCGGCTTTGTGTTGTTGTTGTCATTAGTCTCCATATATTCTCTGATCTCTGTTTTAATTTGGTCATTCACCCATTGATTATTGAGGAGAATTTTGTTAAGTCTCCATGTATTTGTGAGCCTTTTTGTTTTCTTTCTAAAATTTATTTCTAGTTTTATACCTTTGTGATCTGAGAAGTTTGTTGGTAGAATTTCAATATTTTTTAATTTAACGAGGTTCTTTTTGTGGCCTAGTACGTGGTCTATTCTGGAAAATGTTCCATGTGCACTTGAGAAGAATGTGTATCCTATTGCTTTTGCGTGTAGAGTTTTGTAGATGTCTGTTAGGTCCATCTGTTCTATTGCCTCTATGTCTTTACTTATTTTCTGTCTGGATGATCTGTCTTTTGGAGTGAGTGGTGTGTTGAAGTCTCCTAAAATGAATGCATTCCTTTCTATTTCCTCCTTTAATTCTGTTAGCATTTGTTTCACATATGTTGGCACTCCTCTGTTGGGTGCATATATATTTATAATGATTATACCCTCTTGTTGGACTGACCCCTTTATCATTATGTGATGTCCTTCATTATCTCTTGCTACTTTCTTCGTTTTGAAGTCTATTTTGTCTGATACAAGTACTAAAACACCTGCTTTTTTCTCCTTGTTGTTTGCATGAAATATCTTTTTCGATCCCTTCACCTTTAGTCTGTGTATATCTTTAAGTTTGAGGTGATTCTCTTGTAAGCAGCATATAGATGGGTCTTGCTTTTTATCCAAAAGTCTCTGTGTCTTTTGATTGGTGCATTCAGTCCATTTACATTTAGGGTGATTATTCATAGATATGTACTTATTGCCATTGCTGGCTTTAGATTAGTCGTTACCAAAGGTTCAAGGGTAGCTTCTTTACTATCTAAAAGTCTAACTTAACTTTCTTGTTGTTATTGTAAACACAGTCTGATGATTCTTTATTTCTCTCCCTTCTTATTCTTCCTCCTCCATTCTTTATATACTAGGTGTTTTATTCTTTGCCTTTAGTTACTATTTGGATGCTTTGCTTTCTTTGCTATGATTTTATTTTCTCTGGTGACCTCTTTTTAGCCTTAGGAGTTCCTCCATCTAGAGAAGTCCTTTTAAGATATCCTGTAGAGGTGGTTTATGGGAGGCAAATTCCCTCAGCTTTCGCTTATCTGGGAATTGTTTAATCCCTCCCTTAAATTTAAATGACAGTCGTGCTGGATAAAATATTCTTGGTTCAAGGCCGTTGTGTTTCATTTTGTTGAATATATTATGCTGTTCTCTTCTGACCTTTAAGGTTTCTGTTGAGAAGTCTCATGATAGTCTGATGAATTTTCCTTTGTCAGTGATCTTTTTCCTCTCTCTAGCTGCCTTTAATACTCTGCCCTTATCTTTGATCTTTGCCATTTTAATTATTATGTGTCTTGGTGTTGTCTTCCTTCTGTCCCTTGTGTTGGGAGATCTGTGGGCTTCCGTGGTCTGAGAAACTATTTCCTTCCCCAGCTTGGGGAAGTTTTCAGCAATTATTTCTTCAAAGACACTTTCTATCCCTTTTTCTCTCTCTTCTTCCTCTGGTACTCCTATAATTTGAATATTGTTCCGTTTGGATTGGTCACGCCGTTCTCTTAATATTCTTTCATTCCTAGAGATCCTTTTATCTCTCTCTGACTCAGCTTCTCTGTATTCCTGTTCTCTGATTTCTATTCCATTGACAGTCTTTTGCATCTCGTCCAGTCTGCTGCTAAGCCTGTCAATCACCGTCTCATTTCTCCATTGTCTTTCCTCACTTCCCTCACTTCCTCCCTTAGCTCTTGCATATTTCTCTGTAGATCCATCAGTATGGTTGTGACTTTTATCCTGAATTCTTTTTCAGGAAGATTGTGCATGTCCATCCATCCCATCAGGCTCCCTCTCTGGGATTGTCTGGCTAAGCTTTGTTTGTACCATATTCCTCTGTCTTTTCATGGTGATAGAAGTGGTCGCTGGTAGGTGCCACATATGTCAGCTGTGCTCTTTAAGACTTTTAAAAAGAATAAAAAAAAATAACACCCACCGGGAGTAGATTCTGTGAGGATGCTGTAGGTGGCACTGCTGCTCCACTATTCTGTAGCCATGGCAGCCGGGGCCTTTGTGGCTCCGCTTCGTGAGGTGCTGAGTCCTCCCAGGTGTAGCTGCAGCCTGAGTGTTGTCCTGTTATCTTCTGGTCTCTCTTTTAGGAATAGTTGTATTTGTTGTATTTTCATAAATATATATGGTTTTCGGAAGAGATTTCTGCCACCATGCTCATGCCACCATCTTTCCAGAAGTTGACCAAAGTCTTTTTAAATATGTTTTTAAAATTCTTTATACTGAGTTACATATAATAAAATGCCCAAATCTTTGTGTACATCTTTATGAATTTTGACATGTGTATACACTCATTATATCGACTATCGACTATTTTTATAGCAGTTTTATGTTAATAGAAAAATTAAGCAGAAGTTGCAGAGATTTTCCATATACCTCATGCCCTCATATGTGCATAATATATCCCACATTATCAACATTCCAAAGAAGAATGGCACATCTCTTACAACTGAACCTACACAGACACATCATCACTACCCTAAATCCATAATTTACATTAGAGTTCGCTTTTGGTTTATACATTCTATAGATTTGTACAAATGTATAATAACATGTATACACCATTATATTATCATACAGAGTAGTGTCACTGCCCAAAAGAATCCTTTGTGCGCTATTCATCTCTTCCTTCTCCCTAATCCTTGGCAGCCACTTTTTTTACTCTCCTCTTTGTTTTGCCTTTCCCAAAATGGAAATCATACAGTGTATAACCATCTCATATTGGTTATTGGTAATAGGCATTTAAGATTCTTCCGTGTCTTTTCATGCTTATTTCACAGCTTTTAGTCTTATTTTTTAGACCTATATAACATTCCACTTGTCTAGATGTATCAGATTATTTATACACTTACCTATGGAAGAACATCTAGGTATCCTAAGTTTTAGCAATTATGAATAAAACTGCTGTGCAGATTTATTGATATGCAGATTTTTGTATGTACCAAAGTTTTAACTCCTTTGGATAAATACCAAGGAGCATGATTGCCAGGTCATATGGTACAAGTATGTTTATTTTTGTAAGAAACTGCCAAATTATTTTCCGATGTTGCTGTAGCATTTGCATTCCCACTAGAAATGAATAAGAGGTTCTGTGGCTCCATATACTTACCAGGATTTGGTGTTCGTACTTATTATTGAGTTTTGAGAGTTTTTATATATTCAACATACGTGCCGTATGTCAGATAAATGTTTTATAAATATTTTATTCCATCTGAAGATTGTGTTTTCAATTTCTAAACATTGTCTTTCAGAGAGAAGTTTTGATATTTGATGGAGTCCAGTTTATTAACTTTTGTAATGCATTGTACATTCAGTGTTGCTTCTAATAAGTCTTTGCATAACCCAAAGTCACAAAAGTTTTCTGTTTTCTTTTAGATGACTTACAGTTTATGTTTTAAATCTAGGTCTATGATCAATTTTATTTAGTTTTTATTACAGTGTGTAATATGCATTTATAGTTCAAATATCAATTGTTGAAACACTACCCTCTATTGTATTGCCTTTAACCATTGTCAAAAATCAGTTGACCACACATGTGAGTGTACCTCTGAACACTATTGTGTTCCATTGATCTATATGTCCATACTTTCTCTAACACCATGCTGTTATGATTAATGAAGTTTTATTGCAAGTCTTGAAATTCAGTACTGTGAATTACTCCAATTATTTTCTGTTTGGAAACCGTATTTGGTGTTCTAAGTTCTTTACTTTTTCATATAAATTTTAAAACCAACTTACTGAATTGTACAAAAGAAGTCCTGCTGAGATTTTGATTGGTATTTCTTTGAATCTATAGATAAGTTTGGGACAATTGATGTGCTGGCAATATTGAGTCTTTCAGTCCTTGGACACATTACTTCCCTCCATATATTTGAGTTTTATTTCTTTCATAAGTTTTTCTGGTTTTTGACTTATACAGCCTTTACATATTTTGTAAGATTTACACTTAAATATTTCATGGTTTTGGTATTGTCACAAATACCATTGTTTTTTTAAATTATGCTTTTCATTGCTAATGTATAGAAATACAATTGGTACTTATATTTGTATAGTGACCTTGTATCCTGAAACCTTGCTAAAATTATTAGTTACATTAGCTACTTTTAGCTACTTTGCAGATTCCTTGAGATGTTATTCATGGACAATCATGTCACTTGGTAATAATGACAGCTTTATTTCTTGCTTTCCAATATGTATGCATTTTGTTTATTTTGCTTTTGCTTTATTGCATTGAGTAGGACATCCAGTATGACATTAAATGGAGTGGTGAAAGAAGATATCTTTACATTACTTCCAGTTTTAGGAAGAAAGCATTCAGTCTTTCACCACAATACACAATGCTAGCTTTGTATATTTTAGAACTTTTTGTCACCCTACAGAATTTTCTTTGCACTGATTTCCTGAAAGTTTTTTCTTTTTAATATGAATGCATGTTGAATTTTGTCAAATGCTTTTTCTGCATCTTTGGTAATATATCATTTTTTCTTAGTATCTTGGTATGGAGAATTACACTGATTTTCAAGTGTTGAATAAGCCTTGTATTCCATAGATAAGCCACACTATGTCACGATATATTATTCTTTTTATGTATTCCTGGATTCAGTTTGCTATAACTTGGTTACATATTTCTGTGTCTACATTCATGAAAGATATTGGTCTATGGTTGTCTTTTCTTGTAATGTCTTTGTCTAGTTTTACTATCAGAGTAATGCTAAACTCATGAAAAGAGTTCAAAAGAGTTATTTCTTCTCTTAAATTTTGTGCAAGTTTTTGTGAGAAATTTGTACACTTTCTTCCTTAAATGTTTGGTAGAATTCACCAATGAAGCCATTTGTGCCTGGAGATTACTTTGGGGAAAAGTTTATAACTATGAATTTAAAATTTTAAGGGCTACAGGCCCGTTCATATTATCTATTTCTCTTTTGCTAGCTATGGTAGTTTTTGTCTTGCAAGGAATTTGTCCATTTCATGTAAGTTGTCAAATTTATGAGCATAAAATTTTATAATATTCCCTGATGCTATTTTTAAATTTATGTAGTGTATGTAGTTTTGTTTTCCCTTTCATTCCTGATATTGTAATTAGTATACACCATTTCCTTTTACTTTTTCTTGACAATTTTTACTATATTTTCTTTTTGACAGCTATATTGAGCTATGATTGATATACAAAGGTCTACACATTTTTAATGTGTAAACTTTGATGTATTTGGACATATACAAATACTCATGATGCCATCACCAAAGTAATACATATATCAAAGACAAAGTTGACTGTGTCTTTTTTTCTTTATTTGTGGTAAGATCACTTAATATGAGATCTATCCTTTTAACAAATTTTGAGGTGCACACTAGCATATTTTTAACTATAGACAGTAGATTTTACAGCAGATTCTAGAACTTATTCATCTTGCATAGCTGAAACTTTATATAATCTGAAAAATTACTCCCTATTTCTCTCAACCCTCAGCCCCTGGAAAGTACTATTATATTCTTTGCTTATATGAGTTTGACTATTTTAGAAACCTCATATAAGTGAAATAATGCAATACTTCTGTGATTGGCTTATTTTGCTTAGCATAATGTCCTCCGAGTTTATCCATGTTTTTGAAAATGGCAGGGTTTCCTTCTTTTTGAGTGAGATAATGTTCCATTTCATGTATATAACCCCTTTTGCTTATCCATTTATCTGTAGATGGACATGGGTTGTTTTCATATCTTGGCTATTGTGAATAATCACTGCAATGAACATGTGAGTGCAGATATCTCTTTAAAGTCCTCATTTTCATAAACAGTGTAAAAGAGTTTTTGTTTCTCCACATCCTCACCAACACTTGCTATATCTCTTTTTTAATGAGTTAGGCTAGAAGTTCATTAACTTTATTGAACTTTTCAAAGAAGCCTTGTTTCTTTTTATTGATTGTCTTCAATTTTATTTATTTCTTCTCTTATCTGTATTATTCCTTTTTCTTCTGCATAAGGTGGGTTTAATTGGCTCTTTTGTTTCTAATTTCTTAAAGCATATTATTGATTTGAGGCCTTTCTTCTTTTCTAATATGAGCAATTAATGCTATAAATGTCCCTCTAAGCAATGTCTTAGCTGCATTCTCACTAATTTTGGTTCATCAAGTTTTAACACTCATTTAATTCAGGGTATTTTCTAATATACTTTGTGGCTTCATGTTTAACATTTATTTATTTAGAAGTGTGTTTAATTTCCAAATATTTGGGGATTTTCACAGATATTTTTATGTTATTGATTTCTAGTTTAATTCCATTATGGTTAGGGAACTATTTTTATTTGATTTCCATACTCTTAAACTTGTTAAGATTTGGTTCATACCAAAGAATATGATCCATTTTGGATAAATAGTTGGTGTGCACTTAAAAGAAACTTGCATTCTACTCTTATTGGGCAGAGTGCTTTATAATATAAAATAGACTAAGCTGGTCAATAGTGTTGATTAGGTCTTCTATATCATTACAGTTTTTCTGTGTATTTGTATATTTACTACTAACAAGAGTGTGGAATCTAACTATTATGTGTTTTTCTGAGTTTTAACATATTTTGCTTAATGTATTTTGGCACTCTCTTATTGGGTGCATACACATTTAAGATTTCCATATCTTTTTGGTGAATTAGCCCTTTTATAATTATATAATGTCCCTCTTTATCTTGGACTCATTTTAAAGTGACATTAACTTTCTTTCAAATTATAAATTCATTAAATTTACAAACCCAGAATATCACCAAGAAAAAACCCTTAATAATCTCACTGCCCCAGTATTACCACTGTTAACATTTTTCTTCTGAACGTATACCCACACATAAATAATCCTTTCTTACACAATGGTATAATGTACAGATTATTTTTATTCTACTTTTTCATTTATATATTATGAACATGTCAGTGAATTTTTTTCTACAATATGACTTTTTATTTAGTATTTTGAATATGAGAGTCCTGTCATCCAAAATCAAATGATATAAAAAGGTGAAGAGTGACATGTCTTTTTTCTTATCATTGTTCCTCCATTTACTCAGTTCTCAATCTTTCCCTCTACCATGGGTAAGTACTTTTATTAGGTCTTTTGTATATCTTTCTACCGTTTTTTTTAAATGGCAAACAAGCAAATATGAAGTTAAATTTTAATTGTATATCCCCACCATTTTTTAATGAAATGTTCATATTACACAAAGCAATATTCAGATTAAATGTGATCCCTATTTAATACACAATGGCATTTTTCAAAGAAATAGAGAAAATAATGCTAAAATTTGCAATCACAAAACCCTGAATAGCCAAAGCAATCTTGAGAATGAAGGACAAAATTAGAGGCATCATGCACCCTAATTTCAAACTACATTACAAAGCTATAGTAATTAAACAGTATGGTAGTGACATAAAAAGAGACAAGTATATCAGTCAAAGTGAACAGAGAGCCCAGAAATAAACCCACACATATATAATCAATTAATTTATGGCAAAGGAGCCAAAAATATACAACAGGGAAAGGATAATTTTCAATAAATGTAATACCATTTATTGGTAAATGGGACAGCCAACATTAAATGCCATTTGTTACAACATGGATAGGCCTTTAGGACATTATGTTAAGTAAAATAAGTCAGAAAGAGAAAACAAATACTGTATGATTGCTCTTGTATATGGAATCTAAAAAAAAGAACAAAAAACAAATTCATAGATATAGGAAACAGATTGGTAGTTGCCAGAGAGGTGGGGAGGAGAATAGGAGAAATGGGTGAAGGGGGTATAAATTTTAAAAGTAATAAATTTTTTTAAATGTTGGAGTTATATCTGCCTCCTGGTAGGTTTGATAATGAGACTACAGAAGGGCCAAGTTGCTGGCTAGACTTGATGATTGGCTAGATTTTTCAGTAATAAAAATAGAATAATTCATAGGTGATTTCAGAGCCATGAACCTGAATTACTGAGGGAATTATGTTATTGACCTAAATAAGAAAGTTAGGATAGGAAACATTTTGGGAAAGGGAAGGCAACATGAGAGGCTGCTTTTAGACATGTCTAACTCAAGTTGAACTCAATTTAATAACACTTGAATTAACTCTAAAGTTTTTTATTTATATGATCAACATTACTGCACATTTCTCTTCATGATTTCAACATTTACTATCTGTACAGTATTGAGAAAATATCAATATCTGAAAGTTCATTTTTCTCTTTTATAAGTAGCAATAATCCATGCACTTCCTAATCCAAAGCGTGTTTGATAGGATCAAATGAGATAATAAATGTGAAAATGTTTTATAAATTTTAAAGTAAATTACAGAATATTATCATTGTTATTATCTCAATGGAAATGTTCAGCAGGCATTTTGAAATAACCAACTCAGATGAGAACATATGATTAGATTAGAGATTTAAATCATACATATTAAGAAAATAATTGAAATTATTTTAATAGGATACATACGAGGTAGATTTAACAGGAAAGAACAGAGGGTCAAAAACTAAATTGTGAGGAATGGCTACATGTAATCCATTCAAGTAACAGGAAGATTAGCTAATAGTGCAAAATACTGTCAGATATATAGAAAAGAAAACCAGGTCGTTGTAATATCTCATAAATGAAAAGAAGAAAACTTTTAATAAAGGGTTGGTTAGCATCATATGCCAAGTTCAAACAGAAGACTAAAAAGAGGCTGGTGAAAGTTATTAGGATCATAATGGTGGGGACTGTTGGCAAAGCAGCCTCAGTGGAGTTGGAAATGAAGGATGGATGCTGTGTAAGAAGCCAGATTGATGGACATTCATGAATGAAAAAGAATGAGAATACTACTTATTGGAAAACTTTGAGGAAAAATTTGTTTTGCTTGATGTGAGCACGATTTACTAAAAGGAGTATTCTGAGCTAGTTACTCAGTAAACATTATTAAGAAGCAAAATGCTCTACTTCCCCTGATTATCCTTTCCTGGGCTCCAGAGATTTGGTGTCTAGGTGGACTGTTCTGTTTCTGTATCACACTAATTTGGAGCGCTGTCTACAATAATACTGTAATGAGTGAGGTGCAAAAGAGGACAACAATGGTTTGTTTACATGCAAATAATGATAATAATGTGTATTAAGTAAATGTCATGGCTAATATCACTTAATAGATATCTAAGAACTCTTTTTAGGATAGTTCGGTAACAGTCAATTTCTCTTCATTTTATTCAACTATCAATACAAGCACACTCTTCTAATATATGTAATATAATTTGTTAACAAAATAATATAGTTTAATTCTAGAAAGTTTAAAAATACTCTTTTCCTGAAGCAATCTATCTTGTGTGGAATAAGTTAGGACTTGATGCTCTTAATCTTTTTTTATTGAAATATATTTGATATACAATCTTATACTGGTTTCAAGTATACAACACTGTTGTTCAACAGCTACCCAAATTATTAAATCCTCACCCCAACTAGTGCAGTTGCTAACTGTCAACATACAAAGATGTTACAGATTCATTGGCTGTGTTTTCCATTCTGTATTACCATCCCTGTGGTAAATTATTATTGAGAATTTTTGTGTTTAATCTTTTTTCAAGCACATGAAATATCACCACCAGACTGATTCTCAAAATTCAAATATATTTTAGGCCCCACCTGAGTAGGCAGGTGCAGAGATAATGTCAGGAACAGGAAAAACCTTGGGAAGTGTTACTTCTGAAGTAAAAATAATCAGAGTTTAGTAATGTGGTCAGTGAATTCAAAGATACAAAATGTGTCAAAATATTTGAGTGATTATTTAGTGCAAACAAGAACTGATCAGTTATTTCAAACAGAGTTAAATAGTGAATAAGAGATTAATCATTTGTTTTAACCACCCTGTTATCTCATCAATAGAAGCTGGAAGACAGAAAAACTGACCTTGCTTTTTGTAGCTTCCTTTGCCTCTTAATAAATAAGGTGTGATGTGATTCTATTTCTGAAGAAAAAAATTCCTTTCTTCTAGGATATATTGTCCTTCTGAATAGTTTCAACTCAATTAATTGAAAGCATTAAAAGATTTAAATGGCTTACATTCATATCTTTGATCTATTTCAAGTTTACTTTTGTGTATGGAGTTAGACAATAATTCAGTTTCATTCTCTTACATGTAGCTGTCCAGTTTTGCCAACACTAGTTTTTGAAGAGGCTGACATTTCCCCATTGTATAGCCATGACTCCTTTATCGTATATTAATTGGCCATCTATATGTGTGTTTATATCTGGGCTCTCTATTCTGTTCCATTGGTCTGTGGGTCTCTTCTTGTGCCAGTACCAAATTGTTTTGATTACTGTAGCTTTGTAGTAGATCTTGAAGTCAGGGAGCATAATCCCCCCAGCTTTGTTCTTCATTCTCAGTATTGCTTTGGCTATTCAGGGTCTTTTGTGGTTCTCTATGAACTTTAGAGCTATTTGTACTAGTTCATTGAACAATGCTGTTGGTATTTTGACAGGGATTTCATTGAACCTGTAAATTGATTTAGGCAGAACAGCCATTTTGACAATATTAATTCTTCCTCTCCATGAGCATGAGATGTATTTCCATTTATTGGTGTTTTCTTTCATTTATACCCTATGTTTATTGTCACACTATTTGCAATAGCCAAGATATGGAAGCAACCTAAGTGTCCATCAGTAGATGAATGTATAAAGAATATGTGGTACATATGCACAATGGAATATTATTCAGCCATAAAAATAAAAGAAACCTTTCCATTTGCAACAACATGGATGGACATAAAGGCTATTATGTTCAGTGAAATAAACCAGGCATGGAACGAAAAATACCATATGATTTCACGTATTTGTGGAATATAAAAAACAAATCAAAACTAAAATGACAAAACAGCATTAGACTCATAGACACTGAGAAGTGACTAATGGTTACCAAGGAGGAGGTATGGGAGTGGGGGGGATGGGGAGGGTCATAAAGGGGCACAATAATTTGCAATCACAATATAAGTTGGTCACAGAATGGTAGTACAGAATGGAGAATATAGTTCAAACATTCTGTAACATCTTTCTAAAACATTGATGGATAGTAACTGCACTAGAGGGAGTGAGAATTTAGTAATATGGATAACTGTTGAACCACTGTGTTGTATATTTGAAACCAGTATAAGATTTTATATCAGGGTACTTCAATTTAAAAAAGAGTTAAGTTAATGAATTTGAATTGCATCTAATTCCTAACTATATATTTCATTGCTATAAGTAAATTTATTCACTTGATGTCAATCTTCATGCTCCATTTACAATTCCACCTCCAGATTTTCCTTTATTCTGTTCTATCCATTTAAAGTACTGTTTCTCCCCAGCATCTGTTAAAATAGCACACCATAAGCCTTGCTCTCTCAATATGTTCTTCCTGAACACCACAGGCCAAATGGATCTCTCCTTCTATAAACTCATAATTTCAGAAGCTGAACTGTAGACTGCACAGCTGTTACATACTCAGGCTCAAGAGCCATACAATCTAAGTTTGAATTCCAGCTCTGCTACTAACTAGCTATGTGACTTTGAGCAATTTATTTAACCTCTCTTAGTATTAACTTCCTCGTCTCTAAAATGAAGTAATAATAGTGTCTACCTATATTTATTAAGGACAAAATGAACCAACATATATAAACTACTTAGAATAGTGTCTGGCACAAAGGAGGTACTCAATACGTGTTAGCTGTTTTGTTAATGTAGCATTTGTCTCATCTATAATTGTAAGCCTTTTCACCTCAACTAGATTGCAAGTGCCTTAAAGGGAGAGTCACCCAAATTCATCTCCAGGTGCAAACTTGCATCTCTTAACTCAGCAAACAAAAACCCTAGAAGTAACAAGACCCACTCTCCTTAGAAGGCAGTTTAGCTTTTGTTCCTTACCACTTGAGCACTCTCATCCCTAGCTTCATTTCCATTTCCTTCCCAAGCAGCTTATTGGAGAATACTTTATAATCACACTGCTTCACCTGTATTATTCCCATATGCCCTATGGTTCTTTATGGACTGGCACACCTGACTCAGCTGGCCCACTTCTGGGGTTCTCAGATTTAACAAAAACCAAGAACCAATGCCAGACAGTTGAATTTGAATTCCAAATAAATTAAAATAATATTTAGTATAATTTTATAGTAAAACTTTTTTTTATCTGAAATTCAAATCTAACTAAGCAGTCTCTATTTTATCTGCTAATCCTATGGCCACTGCTTAGTCTGACGCTGGTTTTGGTAAAGGACTGTTAACTAAAGAACAGAGGTCTTGTGATGTAAAATAATAAGGGATATGTGGGGCTGTGAAAGCCACCATTCTGGGAGCTCTTCCTCAATAATGAAGGTAAATAATTCCAAGGGGGTAAGCTATGGCTCAGCCCTCAGTAAGACTGATAAGGGCTGTTTACCTGTATCCCAACACCTAGGTCTCTCCTCCTCAGATTGAAATCACTCATATACCCTCATTATAAAGGATTTGGTAAATACAGATGGCATAAAGATGTAAAGAATAAAATGCCACCCACAAAGAGAAACCACTATTCACTTCAAAGAATAATTTTATTTCATATTTTGCATAGGTTATATATTCATATGATTAAAAATATTATACACACACGTGTATAGAGTTAAAACTCTCTCTTCTCACTTTTCCCACTATCCCTCACATGTATCACTTTTACTAGTTTTATTGTGTATCTTTCAGAGTTTAGTGCAAATACAAGCAGATATTAAGGTATACTTTTATTTTTCTTTATAATTTTCAAAAGGTAGCATATTATATACTCTGTTTTTTATTCTGCTTTCTTTAACTTTAACAATATTTCATGACAACATACTAAATCAGTATATAGAATGCTTTTACATCCTATTTACAGCTGTAGCATGTTCATTGTTTGAATTACTATGATTTATTTAAGCAATCCCCTATTCTTGCACACTTGGGTTATATAAAATGCTTTGTTTTTCTCCATGCTTTCTTGGCCTTCCCCCACCACTGAAGCATCTTCATCCCATGTTTTATCCCTTAACAATGTTTACTCTCAAGTATGAAACAAAAGGTTTTAGGCTCTCACTTTCTAAAATCAATCTCAGGGTGTCTCCCATGTTGTTTCCTATGTATATGTAGAGGATCCCACAACCTACTCACTAGAGAAAGGAGTGCCTACTGGTAGCTGGGCAGATAGGTGAGATGATCAAAGCATCTTTTAGCAACACCCTTGACCCTTGGCAGAAAAATAATAAATCCTTTATTTTACAAAATGCAGTTATTCTCATTTTCATTTTCCAGATAAGGAAATGAAGCTTATTATAGTAATTTTGTTTGCCTAAAGTGGCCTGGTTGCTTCAGAAAATATAGGTCTTTGTTAAGTTCAGTGTTCTACCTATGCCTTATTATGCCTCGCAATACCTTTCAATATATCAGTAGGGAATCATTACTGGTGAGGATGTGAAGCTGTTTTGGTCTTCCCAAGCCCCCTATAAAATGAATTCTGGAAGAGAGCACATCCTGAGTTGTGATCAAGTAAATTTTAGTAGTAATTAACTGATAACTCAATAAGAACAAGAGTCAATGAATGTGGATATGTGCCACAGGAAAGGTATATGTGTGTGCACTTATGCATATGTGTGTGTGTGTGTGTGTGCACGTGTGCTGTCAAGGGAAGAAGCTGGTAACATACAGGAGCAGCCAAATGAGCTAAATTGCAGGGGGCCTGGGAAAAGTCTGCAAAAACAGATTTCTCTTCTCCTTGTAATTATGTTAAATGCTGGTAGTGCAAGTGCTGCCTATGTGTCTGTTGTATGACATTGAAATGGAAATTGCTATAGTGTAGGCTCCTTTTGGGGATGCCCTTCCAACTCCTGGGCCTCAGAAGCCCTTTTCTGACGTGTGTATGTCAGTGGACCAAATATAAACTGAATTTAAACAGAGAAATGAAGGTCCTAAGAATAGGAAGAAGTCTTATCCTTTATGCCTCTCCCACCTTGTGGTCCTATTCTCCATCCCCTTCAGGCTTCTAGTGGCATAGGTCCCCCGCACGCATCCCTTAAGGCAGGTCTTAGGCAAGTTCCTTACCCTTGCTGTCTACATGAATGTCAGAGGCCTGATTCAGAGCTTTAAGATAAGCTCACTTGGGCTGAGGTCAGCTCTGGGTCTTCCAAAGCCTCTTAAATTCTGGGAAGGGAGAGGAAGAAGGGTGGTGAAAACAACAATCACCCTTTGGTCATTACAAGCAGTCTTTTCCTCCTTGGCTGAGACTTTTGCTTTGACAAGTGCAAAACAAACCACAACATCTTTATTCTAAAGGAAATTTCAATCAAATGTAAGATGTGGTTTAATTTTTTTCTTTTGTTTTGTTCTTTCATTATTTTTTCTTTCTTTCTTTCTCTTTCTTTTTCTTTCTTTCTTTATTCTTTTCTTTCTTAAAATGAACTGAAAATAATTTTTTCATGGTGATTACTGGAACTCTCTTTTGATGATGATGCCAGTTACCTTCACAGTTGTCAGGATGTTTATGTGAGTCTTAGATTCTTTAAAAGAGAACTTCCTGACCCCCTTTTAAGGAACCTAGATATGCCTGTCTGCCACATATTTAAAAGAAACTTCCTAAAACTTCCTACTTTAAATGTAAACTCCAAGGGTGCCCCAATATGGTTTAAATAGAATTCATTCAACTTTTTCTTAGTTTACATGGTGCAAACCATAAAGCATGGAAAAAGTTAAATGCCATTTCTTGAACAATCCTTCCAAAGTATATTATGGTAAGTGTAGACACTCACTTCTTCATGAAGGCAACTATAAACCACAGTGGTATGAAATATATTTAGGCCTCCTGAGGTATTTTTGCTGTGAACAATTGGGAACCAATCACACTTTATATTAACTAGGCACAAAGTTGATCATGAACAGAGGGACATCTTAGCTGTAGTGAAAAAGGAAGGTAGTAAGAAAAACTGAGTTTAGCAGAAATCCTTACAAATGAGATATATAGACCAGTATACAGAAAAATCAATCTCATTGCATTCTTAAGTATGAGACCACAGACTCCCTAAGCAGCTTCAACTTTATGGCTTAGATTTCAAGAACAGATTTTTAAGCAGAAAGATTAGCAATCTGGGCCTTTTCCTGATCAAATTGCTATCATTACAACAAACACAAAGGCAAGTAACAGGATGGAGTGTACAATAATTTATTTGTTCCTAAAGTAATAAATACCTGGATCCAAGATTCACATATTCCTTAGATTAACCCAGGTGGCAAGGGAGGAAACAACCATAATAATCAGTCTACTGCAGGCCTGAATAGACTGATTATTATGGTTGTTTCCAATTCCCCAACATGGTATGGTAGTTTGGAGGAAGCAACAATGGATCATTAATCCCCTTACATGAATTGAAGAGAGCAGAAAGACAAAATTTATAGCTTTCTAAACTGTCTATGGGATGCCTGAAGGATTGGCCTCTGTGTCAAATAATTCAGAAATTAGAAAATGCATTGAGATAAATGTTAATGAAAACACACCATACCAAAACGTGGGGGATAAAGACAGTGCTAACAGGGAAACTGACTTTAAATTTTTGCATTAAAAAAGAAATATCTCAAATCAATAACATGACTTTACAACTTATGGAACTAGGGAAAGAAGAACAAAAAAAACCCCAAAGCTAGCAGAATGAAGGAAATAATAATGATTAGAACAGAAATGAACAACATATAGAACAGAAAACAATAGAGAAAATCAAAGAAGGGTCAACAAAATTGATAAAACTTTATCTAGACTGACAAGGAAAAAGAAACTCAAATAAAATCAGAAACAAAATAAAGGATGTTACTAGTGACTTACACAAATAGAGAAGACTATATGACAGTAAATGAGCAATTGTATGCCAACAGATCATATGACTTAGATGTAATGGACAAAATCCTAGAAACAGTCAACTACCAAGACTGAATCATGAAGAATTAGAAAACCTAAACAGATCTTTACCTAGTAAGGAAATTGGATCATAAATCAAGAGCCTCACAACAAAGAAAAATCCATGTCCATATGGCTTAAATGGTGAATTCTACCAAACATTTAAAGAAGAATTAATAATAATCCTTTTCCAAACTCTTCCAAATATTAAAGGAGTAAGCCTCCCAACTCATTTTATGAGGCCAGCATTACCTTGATAACAAAACCAGACAAAGACCCTACAAAAAAGGACCAATGCTCTTTATCAATATTGATACAGAAATTCTCAACAAAATAGTAGCAAACTTAATTCAACAGCATATTAAAAGGATTATATACCATGACCAAGTGGATTATTTCCTGTAAAGATGGTTTCACATATGAAAATCAGTCAATGCAATACACCATCTAACAAAATGAAATACAAAATCACCATATGACCATCTCAATTTTTGCACAAAAAGAAGGTAACAAAATACAATACAATTTCATGATAAAAACACTCAACAAACTAGGAATATAAAGGAACTACTCCAAAATACTAAAGAACATATACCAAAAACCTATAGTTAACATGATACTGAAAGGTGAAAGCCAGAAAGATTGTCCTCTAAGATCAAGAACAAAAGATTCACCACAGTTCAACATACTACTGGGAGTCCTACCCAGAGAAATTAGGCAAATAAAATTAATAACATGGGCCAAAGGAATAGAACAGGGAGTCCTGAAATACCCTCACATATAAGGTCAAATGACTTTTGACAAGGGTACTAAGACCACTCAATGGGGAAAGGGCAGTCTCTTCAATAAATACTTCTGGGAAAACTGGATACTCACATGCAAAAGAATAAAGTTGAACCCTTACCTTACACCATGTACAAAAATTAACTCAAAATGGATCAAAGACCCAACTTTAAGATCTAAAATTCTTAGAAGAAAACATAAGCTAAAACCTTGATAACACTGGATTTAGCAATACATTTTTTGGATATGATACCAAAGGGACAGGCAACAGAAGTAAAAGTGTATTAATTAAACTACATCGAAATTAGTAAGTTTTTTGCATCAAAGGACACCATCCACAGAGTTAAAAAGCAACCACAGAGTGGGAGAAAATCTGACAAATCATATGTATCTGATACAGGGTCAATATCCAGAATATATAAAGAACTCTTATAATTCACAACAAAAAAAATACCAACTGATTAAAAAATAGACACAGGACTTGAATAGATATTTCTCAAGAGAATATATATGAATGACTAATGAACACATGAAAAGATGCTCGACATCACTAACCATTAAGGAAATGCAAAAAATCACAATGTAATGACACTTCATACCCATTAAGGTGATTATTATTTTTTACAAAGAAAGTAACAAGTACAGATAAGGATGTAGAGAAATTGGAACCACTGTGCACTACTTGTGGGAATACAAAATGGTATAAACAATATTTTAAAAATTACAGTAATTCTTTCAAAAAATTAAAAGTAGATGTATTAGCAATTCCAATTCTGGATATATACTCGAATTAATTGGAAGCAGGATCTAAAAGAGATATTTGCACACTAATGTTCATAGCAGCATTATTTTTTATTAGGGTCTGTTGTGGAACAAGTTGGTAGTTGTATCAAGAGTCCTAAATGCTAAAATACCAAAATATGTGATTTTAAAGGTCTTGAGTGTTCATTCAAATTATAAATTATGACATTTATAAAGAAACTAATGTGAATTGAAATGTAGGATATCCAGTGTGACTGGGCATAGTGCTGTATGGAAACAACGTAGTAGAGAGAATTCTGGAAAGAATGTTGGGAGATCTTGAATGTCAAATTGCACAGACTATACTTGGTAAGAATGGAAAGTATAGCAGCATTATTAAAAATGGTCAAAAGGTGAAAGCAACCTAGGTGTCCATTGTGGATGAATACATAAACAAAATGTGGTACGTACACAAAAAGGACTTTCATTCAGCCTTAAAAAGGAAGGAAATTCTGATACATGCTACCATATAGATGAACCTTGAAGTCATCACGCTAAGTGAAATAAGCCACCAAATTATGACAACTGTATCATTCCATTCATATGAATTATCTGGGGTAATAAACTCATAAAGAAAAATAGTGAAATGATATTTGCCAAGGGCCTTGGTAAAGAGAGATCAGGGAGTTATTTCTCAATTAGTATGGATTTTCAATTTAGGAACAGCATAACTGTACTTAATACCACTGAGGTGTACTTTTAAAAATTGTAAATTTTATGTCATATATACTTTATGACAACAAAAACATTTTTTAATAAAATAAAATAAAATAAATGACTACAAACTCTTCATCTAGAGAAAAAATGGGAGAGAAATAAGGTTATTAAAATTTTGAAACAATATAGAGCACTAAGTAGAAAGAAAAAGGTTCAAAATGAGGATTTAAAATATAAATTTTTACTGTTGAGTGGGACTGCAATATTTACTGCCAATAATTATTTGAATAACCATGGTACTATTGGGGAAATTGACAGAATAGGAGGCCACAGGAAAAGCCTCCTTCCATTTACACATCAAGGAAGCAACTATATCAAATACAACCCCCATGAAGATAACTTGAAGACTGCACAACAGACCATCTTCATCTGGTGAAGAAGAGAAGACTACATTGATCAGGTTAAAGGGGCAGAGTCATAATCAATGAGGACCCAAGCCCTTCCCCCACCTTAGAACACAAACTGGAAGGAGAGAAATGGAGTTTGGAGTAAATAAAAGCTCAGGAGTCTAGCACACCTGGACCCAGAGAACAGCTCTGGAAAGACAAGTCCACGATGCATTGGGCTTTGATGGCTGTTCAGAACTGGACACTACAGAGAGTTAAAGCACTGTGGGAGGCTATGATTTCTGTCATTTGTGGAGGGCCAGCATGCTCTGTCCTTCCAACTAAAATGCAACAAAAGCAGCAGTTTGAAGGATTTGTTACCCAGAAAGAGTGTCTGGACGTTGTGAGAGGAAGCTCTTTCCAGAGGAGAAAGGGCAAAGAGCAAGCTGACAACACTTTCCCAGCCTGCCTAAAGCACTGGCCAGTCACACACGTGGGAGCCAGCTCCGAAATCCTCCACCTACTCTGCTGGCTCATGTCCAACTTTTCCCTACATACCTATTCCACCTATCACACTTTGCTCAGCAGTAGTCCACATTGCCAGTGGACAGGCAGTGGAAGGCCCCACCCACAATGAATCCCAGTAGAAGTGCCTTAAGTCACAGAAAGGACACACAGAGACTAGGTTGGGAACCTTCCATTTCTGGCAAACAAGCAGAAAGGCAGGCCACACTCACAGCCCAAAACTAGAGCCATGGCACACCCAGCAGAGAACCAAGCTCTGGTGAGTAAAGGGTTTTGATCCTCCAGGCACCACAAATACGTACTACACAAAGCCATTACTTTAAAGACCAGAAGGCATACCTAGTGTAGCTCATACAAAACAAGAAACACAGATACCCACACAAAATTAGGAAGCAGAGGAACATGTACTAAACAAAAGACCAAGATAAAACACAAGAAAACGTTCTAAATGAAAGAGAGATAAGCAATCTTCCTGATAAAGAATTCAAAGTAAAAGTCATACAGATATTAATTGAATCAGTTAATAAGTGGCATTAAGTTTCCCCAGAAATGGGGAAAACAATTCAGGAACTCATAGAGAATATCAACAAAGAGATTGAAATATTTTAAAAAAGAGCCATTCAGAGATGAAGAATACAACTGAAATGAAAAATGAAACAGATGGAATGAATAGTAGGCTGCAGGAGGCAGAACAGGTCAGCAAGATGGAAGATAGAGAAGTCAAGAGTAACCAGACTGAGGAAGAGAGAGAAAAAATAATTTCTAAAAATCAGAAGATACAAAGTGAGCTCTGCAACAACTCCAAATGAAACAATATCCACATAAGGGCCACAGAAGGAGGAGAGAGAGAGAAAAGGGCAGAAAGATGCTGAAGAAATAATAGCTGAAAACACCCCCAATCTTGGGAAGGATATAGACATCTAGTTTCTGGAAGCACAAAAAACATTCCAATAAGATGAGCCCAAGTAGGACAAAACCAAGACACGGTAATTAAAATGTCAAAGATTAAAAATAAACAGAAGATCTTAAAATGAGCAAAGAGAGAGGCAGACAGATATCTGTAAGGACCCTTCTATCAGAATATCATCATAGTTCCCAGCAGAAAATTTACAGGCGAGAAGGAAGTGCCATGAAATATTCAAAGTACTGAATGGGAAAAATCTAAAACCAAAAACATTCTACCAACAAAGTTATCATTCAGAGTTGATGGAAAAATAAAGGTTTTCCAAATAAACAAAGGTTAAAAGAATTCACTACCACTAAAATGGCAATACTGGATATACTAAAGGGACTAATTCAGATAGAAATATTCTTAATTCTAAAAATCATTCATCAGTGAAAATAAACCAACAGTAAAGCTTGTAGACAAATGATTCACAAGTGTGGATAAACTTCTAAAACCAAAATAGTAAAATCAAACATATGCAAAATTCGTGGAGGGATACCCAGAAAGATATAGATTATGATATCATATAAATAAAATGTTGAGGGGGAAAAATAATTTAAAAGTAGTACTTTCAGAATGTGTTTCACATCAAGCCACCATCAACTTCATATAGACTCTTACCTATCTAGAAAGTTACAGATGAACCATATCATAACCCCAAATCGAAAGCCTATCACAGATATGGAAAAAATTTAAAGGAAGGAATTCAAGCATAACACTACAGAAAACCATCAAATAACAAGAGTATAAGAAAGGAAGAAAGGAACAGAGAGAAACTACAAAAACAACAATTAATAAAATGGCAATAAGTACACACCTCTCAATAATCACCTTAACTGTAAATAGAATGAATGCAGCAATCAAAAGACATAGGGTGCTGCATGGAGAAGGAATCAAGACCCATCTATATGCTGCCTACAAGAGGCTCATTTCTGACCTGAAGACATACATAGGATGAAAGTGAAGGGATGGAAAAAGATATTTCATGCAAATAATAGAGAAAAAATCAAGAGTAGCAGTACTTACATTGGACAAAATAAACTTCTTCAAAGCAAAGTAACAAGAAACAAAGAAGGATATTACATAAAAATAAAGGAATCAGACCAACAGGAGGACATAACGATTATGAAGATCTATGAACCCAACATAGGGTCATCTAAATATGTAACAAAAATACAAACCAAACTAAAGGAGAAAACAAACTGACAGCAACTCATTCATTTACAGAACTTTGACACCCCACTTACATCAATGGATAGATCAACCAGACAAAAAACAAATAGGGAAACACTGGCACTGAACAAAACATCAGATCAGATGGACATAACAAATAGACACAAAAAACCATCCACCCAAAGCAGCAGGATACACATTTTTCACAAGACTACATGGAACGTTCTCCAGAATAGTTCACATAATAGGCTACAAAAAGAACCTCCATAAATTCAAAAAGATTGAAAATGTATCAAGCAAGTTCCCAGACCACAATGGAATGAAACTAGAATTAAATTAAAAGAAAAAAACAAAACCCACAAACACATGGAGGCTAAACAACATGTTTCTAAGTAATCAGTCGATCAATGAACAAATAAAAATAGAAATAAAAAAAGAGGAGAAGGAAAAAAGTGGTGGCATGATAAGTGAGGCAGAAAAATCCTCCCAAAACCACATATAACACGAAATACATCAAATACAACTAATCTTGAAAGAGCAACCCAAAGATTGCAACAGACTGCCTACATCCTGGGAAAACAGAAAACCTCAGAGAAAAGGGTAAAGTAGCAAAGCTGCAATACAGTGGGTCCCAAGCCCTCCTGCCACCTGACCTCACTGGTGGGAGGAAGAGAAATGGAGCAGGGAGGGAGTAGAAGTCCAGGACTGAAAACACCCACCCTGGTAAATACGCCCAGGAGCACAAACCCACATTACATGGTGCTCTGGAGGATAGAGGGGTTGGAAAACAAATACAGGGAGAATTTTCAGAGAGACTAAGATTCCAGCTGATGGGGAGAAGAGGTACCCACAACTGGCCACTCCAAGACAAAGGAAAGGTCAGCAATTTGAAAGCGTTCCCAACAGCAAGAAAGGTGCTAAATGGCAAGGATTACACAGAGCTAGCTGCCCAGGAGAAAGGACAGGTGGACGAAATCATCCTGGCACACTCAGCCCAGAAGGTTGGGAACATTCAAGAGCTTCAGACACTCCATCACTCTGGCTGGCAACACAGTGCTGGGGCCCCAGACTGCCACACACAGCCTGCTGCTCCTTCCTCCTGGCAAGAACTGATCCTCACAACTGCTGGCCCTGCCACAGCGCCAGGCTAACCAGAGGGCAGCCCCACTTACAGCAGCTACACAGCCACAATGCAGAGGCTCCTCCCTGTGTGCTTAGCACACTGGACCAGAGCTATTTCCTCACAGCAGGGACTGGTGCTGCATGCCTGAGACAACTGCTATCACTCCAGGTGCTGAGCAGCTCCAAAGAGTAGAGCTTCTGGGCACTAGAGGGGACCACCTACACAGTTACTACTCCATAGTAATCATTAGAAATATGAAAAAGAAAAAAAATTTTTTTATTTACACTTTATTTTGGTATCATCAACCTACAATTACATGTGCAATATAATGGTGATTAAACTACCCCCTTCATCAGGTCCCCACACCAACCCCATTACAGTCACTGTCCATCAGCATAGTGAGATGCTATACAGTCACTACTTGTCTTCTCTGAGGTGTACAGCCATCCCCGTGCCCCAGCTACCTTACATCTGCTAATCGTAATACCCCTTTTACCCTCTTATCCCTCCCTTCCCACCCATCTTCCCCAATCCCTTTCCCTTTGGTAGCTATTAGTCCGTTCTTGGGTTCTGTGAGTCTGCTGCTGTTTTGTTCCTTCAGTTTTTTTCTTTGTTCATATACTCCACATATGAGTGAAATCATTTGATACTTGTCTTTTCAGGCTTGGCATATTTCACTGAGCATAATACCCTCTAACTCCATCCATGTTGTTGCAAATTGTAGGATTTCTTTTCTTCTTATGGCTGAATAATATTCCATTGTGTATATGTACCACATATTCTTAATCCATTCATCTACTGATGGACACTTAGGTTGCTTCCATTTCTTGGCTATTGTAAATAGTGCTGAAATAAACATAGGGGTGCATCTGTCTTTTTGAAACTGTGCTCCTGCATTCTTAGGGTAAATTCCAAGGAGTGGGATTACTGGGTCAAATGGTATTTCTATTTCGAGTTTTTTGAGGAACCTCCATACTGCTTTCCACAATGGTTGAACTAATTTGCATTCCCACCAGCACTGCAGGAGAGTTCCCTTTTCTCCACATCCTCGCCAACATTTATTGTTGCTTGGTTTTGGCTGTTGGCCATCCTCACTAGTGTGAGGTGATATCTCATTGTGGTTTTAATCTGCATTTCTCTGATGACTAGCGATGTGGAGCATCTTTTCATGTGCATGTTGGCCATCTGAATTTCCTCCTTACAGAAGTGTCTATTCATTTCCTCTGCCCATTTCTTAATTGGATTATTTGCTTTTTGTTTCTTAAGGTATGTGAGTTCTTTATATATTTTGGATGTCAACCTCTTATCAGATACATCATTTATGAATATATTTTCCCAAACTGTAGGATGTCTTTTTTTTCTACTGATGGTGTCCTTTGCTGTACAGAAGCTTTTCAGCTTGATATAGTCCCACTTGTTCACTTTTGCTTTTGTTTCCCTTGCCTGGGGGGATGTGTTCATGAAGAAGTCGCTCATGTTTATGTCCAAGAGATTTTTGCCTATGTTTTTTCTAAGAGTTTTACGGTTTCATGACTTACATTCAGGTCTTTGATCCACCTTGAGTTTACCTTTGTGTATGGGGCTAGACAGCAGTCCAGTATCATTCTCTTACATGTAGCTGTACAGTTTTTCCAACACCAGCTGCTGAAGAGGCTGTCATCTCCCCATTGTATATCCAAAGCTCCTTTATCAAATATTAATTGACTGTATATGTTTGGGTTAATGTTTGGATTTCCTATTCTGTTCCACTGGTCTGTGGGTCTGTTTTTGTGCTAGTACCAAATTGTCTTGATTACTGTGACTTTGTAGTAGAGCTTGAAGTCAGGGAGCGTAATTCCCCCTTTTTGATTCCTCCTTCTCAGGATTGCTTTGGCCATTCGGGGACTTTTCTGGTTCCATATGAACTTTAGAATTATTTGTTCCAGTTCATTTAAGAAAGCTGTTGGTTGTTTGATAGGGATAGCACTGAATCTGTAGATTGCTTTAGGTAGTATAGCCATTTTGATAATATTTATTCTTCCTAACCAAGAGCATTGGACGCATTTCCATTTGTTAGTGTCTTCCTTAATTTCTCCTAGGGGTGTCTTGTAGTTTTCAGAGTACAGATCTTTCACTTCATTCGTGAGGTATATTCCTAGGTATTTTATTCTTTTTGATGCAATTGTGAATGGAATTGTTTTTCTGATTTCTATTTCTGTTAGTTCATCGTTAGTGTATAGGAAAGCAACAGATTTCTGTGTGTTAATTTTGTATCCTGCAACTTTGCTGAATTCAGATATTAGTTCCAGTAGTTTTGGAGTGGAGTCTTTAGGGTTTTTTATGTACAGTATCATGTCATCTGCATATACTGACAATTTGACTTCTTCTTTACCAATATGGATGCCTTGTATGTCTTTGCTTTGTCTGATTGCCATGGCAAGGACCTCCAGTACTATGTTGAATAACAGTGGAGAGAGTGGGCACCCCTGTCTTGTTTCCGATCTTAGATGAAAAACTTTCAGCTTCTCGCTATTAAGTATGATGTTAGCTGTGGGTTTGTCATATATAGCATTTATGATGTTGAGGTACTTGCCATCAATACCCATTTTGTTGAGAGTTTCAATCATGAATGGATGCTGAATTTTGTCAAATGCTTTTCCAGCATCTATGGAGATGATCATGTCGTTTTTGTTCTTCTTTTTGTTGATGTGGTGAATGATATTGATGGATTTTCGAATTTTGTCCCATCCTTGCATCCCTGGGATGAATCCCACTTGATCATGGTGTATGATCCTCTTGATGTATTTTTGAATTCGGTTTGCTAATATTTTGTTGAGTATTTTTGCATCTACGTTCATCAGGGATATTGTCTGTAATTTTCTTTTTTAGTGAGGTCTTTGCCCGGTTTTCCTATTAGAGTGATGCTGGCTTCATAGAAAGAGTTTGGAAGTATTCCCTCCTCCTCTATTTTTTGGAAAACTTTAAGGAGAATGGATGTGATTTCTTCTCTAAATGTCTGGTTGAATTCAGAGGTGAATCCATCAGGTCTGGGGTTTTTGTTCTTGGGTAGTTTTTTGATTACCAATTCAATTTCTTTGCTGGTCATTGTTCGGTTTAGTTTTTCTGTTTCCTGCTTGGTCAGTCTTGAAAGGCTGTATTTTTCTAAGAAGTTGTCCATTTCTTCTAGGTTTTGCAGCTTGTTAGAATATAGATGCTCATAATATTCTCTTATAATACTTTGTTTTTCTGTGGGGTCCGTCGTTATTTTTCCTTTCTCATTTGTGACTCTGTTTATGTGTGTAGATTCTCTTTTTCTCTTAATGAGTCTGGCTAGGGGTTTATCTATTTGGTTTATTTTTTCAAAGAACCAGCTCTTGGTTTCATTGATTTTTTCTATTGTTTTATTCTTCTCAATTTTATTTATTTCTTCTCTGATCTTTATTATGTCTCTCCTTCTGGTAACTTTGGGCCTCATTTGTTCTTTTCCCAATTTCAATAATTCTGTCTTTAGACTGTTCATTTGGGAATGCTCTTCCTTCTTTAAATACATGTGGATTGCAATATACTTTCCTCTTAGAACTGCCTTTGCTGCGACCCACAGAAGTTGTGGCTTTGTGTTGTTGTTGTCATTAGTCTCCATATATTCTTTGATTTCTGTTTTGGTTTGGTTATTAACCCATTGATTAATTAGGAGAATGTTGTTAAGTCTCCATGTATTTGTGAGCCTTTTTGGTTTCTTTCAAAAGTTTATTTCTAGTTTTAGACCTTTGTGATCTGAGAAGTTGGTTGGTAGGATTTCAATATTTTTGAATTTACTGAGGTTCATTTTGTGGCCTAGTATGTGGTCTATTCTGGAAAATGTTCCATGTGCACTTGAGAAGAATGTGTATCCTCCTGCTTTTGGGTGAAGAGTTCTGTAGATATCTGTTAGGTCCATCTTTTCTAGTGTGTTGTTCAGTGCCTCTGTGTCTTTACTTATCCTCTGCCTGGTTGATCTATCCGTTGGAGTGAGTAGTGTGTTAAAGTCTCCGAAAATAATTGCACTGCTGTTTATTTCCTCCTTTAATTCTGTTAGTATTTGTTTCACATATGCTGACACTCCTGTGTTGGGTGCATATATATTTATAATGGTTATATCTTCTTGTTGGACTGACCCCTTTATCATTATGTAATGTCCTTCTTTCTCTCTCACTACTTTCTTCATCTTGAAGTCTTTTTTATCTGATACAAGTACTGCAACACCTGCTTTTTTCTCTTTGTTGTTTGTTGAAATATCTTTTTCCATCACTTCACTTTTGGTCTGTGTATATCTTTGGGTTTGAAGTGAGTCTCTTCTAAACAGTACATAGATGGGTCCTGCTTTTTTATCCACTCTGTTGCTCTTTGTCTTTTGATTGGTGCATTCAGTCCATTTACATTTATGGTGATTATTGATAGATATGTACTTATTGCCATTGCTGGCTTTAGATTCATGGTTACGAAAGGTTCAAGGGTTGCTTCTTTACAATCTAATAATCTGACTTAACTTTCTTGTTAAGTTATTGTGAACGCCATCTGATGTTTCTTTATTTCTCCCTTCCTATTCTTCCTCCTCCATTCTTTATATATTGGGTGTTTCATTCTTTGCCTTTAGTTAGTATTTGGATGGTCTGCTTTCTTTGCCATGCTTTTATTTTCTCTGGTGACATCTTTTTATCCTTAGGGGTGTTTCCCTCTAGAGCAGTCCATTTAAGATATCCTGTAGTGGTGGTTTATGAGAGGCAAACTCTCTCAACTTTCGTTGTCTGGAAATTGTTTAATCCCTCCATAATATTTAAATTGCAGTCATGCTGGATACAATATTCTTGGTTCAAGGCCCTTCTGTTTCATTACGTTAAATATATCATAGCATTCTCTTCTGGCCTGTAAGGTTTCTGTTGAGAAGTCCGATGATAGCCTGATGGGTTTTCCTTTGTAGGTGAGATATTTTCTCTCTCTAACTGCCTTTAATACTCTGTCTTTATCGTTGGCCTTTGCCATCTTAATTATTATGTGTCTTGGTGTTGTCTTCCTAGGGTCCCTTGTGTTGGGAGATCTGTGGGCTTCTGTGGACTGTGAGACTATTTCTTTCCCAGCGTGGGAAAGTTTTCAGCAATTATTTCTTCAAAGACACTTTCTATCCCTTTTTCTCTCTCTTCTTCCTCTGGTACTCCTATAATGCGAATATTGCTCCGTTTGGATTTTTCACACAGTTCTCTTTATATTCTTTCATTCTTAGAGATCCTTTTATCTCTCTCTGCCTCAGCTTCTTTATATTCCTGTTCTCTGTTTTGTATTTCATTGACAGTGACTTGTACCTCATCCAGTCTGCTGTTAAGCCTGTCGATGGCTTGTCTCATTTCTGCATAGTCTTTCCTCATTTCCTCCCTCAGCTCTTGCACATTTTTCTGTAGATCCATCAGCATGGCTATGACTTTTATTCTGAATTCTTTTTCAGGAAGACTGTGCAAGTCCATTCCTTCAGGTTCTCTCTCAGGGGTTGTGTGTGTCTGAAGCTTTGTCTGTGCCATATTCTTCTGTCTTCTCATGGCTATAGAACTCGTTGTTGGTAGTTGTCATGTATGTCAGCTGGGCTCTTTATGACTTTAAAACGGAAAGAGATGAAAGAAGAGAAAAAAATACTAATAATAAGAAAAGAGAGAGAGACAAAGAAAGAAAAGAAAGAAAAGAAAAAGAAAATGAAAAAGCAGCAACACCTAAAAAAAAATGCCCACTGGGAGTGGTTTCTGTGTGAATGCTGTAGGTGGCGCTGTTGCTCCACAATTCCAGAGCCATGGCCGTGCCTCTCCGCACCGCCCTTTATAGCTGTGGCCGGGCTGAGAATGAATGGGAGGCTATTGAGCTCTGTGGGAGTCCTAAATATGGCTACCCTTTCCCAGTCGCCCGCTATGGGGTCCAAAGCTCCCCAGGACTCCCAACCTGCTGGGCTGAGTGTGCTGCAGCGATGAGGTTCTCTACTTGTCTCCTGTCTCTTTAAGACTGCTGCAAAACAAAGCACGCGCTTTTCTCCTTTTTTTCTTCTCTTTTCTCCTTCCCTGAGCCAGCCGTGAGCAGGCAGGCGCATTCCCCTGAGACCCTGCACCCTCTTTCCCTCCATTCTCCGCCACACCACGCTTTGTGCGCCCACACTCCCGGAGCAGATCCGGGCTGGTTATCTCCTGGGTCTTCACTTCCACTCCCTCCTGGCTCTGAATACCCTCCTCCCGCCGGTGCGCTGTGGTGGGGGAGTGCTCGGGTTCTTCCGGGTCGCGGTTCCGTTTCTTACCTGCCTCACCAGCTGCCAAGTCCTCTCAGGTGTGGCTATATGGTGTGCACTTTCCTGTGTGTTCTGGTATCTCTTTTAGGAACAGTTGCATTTGCTGTGTTTTCGTGGATAAATATAATGATGGGAGGAAAATTCTGCCGCTCTGTTCACGCCGCCATCTTCCCAGAACTCCCCATCCCTTCACTTTTAGTCTGTGTATATCTTTGGGTTTCAGGTGAGTCTCTTGTAAGCAGCATATAGATGGGTCTTGCTTTTTTATCCACTCTGTTGCTCTGTGTCTTTTGATTGGTGCATTCAGTCCATTTACATTTAGGGTGATTATTGATAGATATGTACTTATTGCCATTGCTGCCTTTAGATTCGTGGTTACCAAAGGTTCAAGGGTTGCTTCTTTACTATCTAAGAATCGAACTTAACTTTCTTGTTAAGTTATTGTGAATGCCGTCTGATGTTTCTTTATCTCTCCCTTCCTATTCTTCCTCCTCCATTCCTTATATATTAGGTGTTTTATTCTTTGCCTTTAGTTAGTATTTGGATGGTGTGCTTTCTTTGCAATGATTTTATTTTCTCTTGTGACATCTTTTTAGCCTTAGGGGTGCTTCCCTCTAGAGCAGTCCGTTTGAGATATCCTGTAGTGGTGGTTTATGAGAGGCAAACTCTTTCAACTTTCCTTTGTCTGAAAATTGTTTAATCCCTCCGTCATATTTAAATGATAATCGTGCTGGATACAATATTCTTGGTTAGAGGTCCTTCTGTTTCATTACGTTAAATATATCCTGCCATTCTCTTCTGGCGTGTAAGATGTATGTTGAGAAGTCTGATGATAGCCTGATGGGTTTTCCTTTGTAGGTGATCTTTTTTCTCTCTCTAGGTACCTTTAATACTCTGTCTTTATCTTTGATCTTTGCCATTTTAATTATTATGTGCGTTGGTGTTGTCTTCCTTGGGTCCCTTGTGTTGGGAGATCTGTGGGCTTCCATGGACTGCGAGACTATTTCGTTCCCCAGCGTGGGAAAGTTTTCAGCAATTATATCTTCAAAGACACTTTCTATCCCTTTTTCTCTCTCTTCTTCCTCTGGTACTCCTATAATGCAAATATTGTTCCATTTGGATTGGTCACACATTTCTCTCAATACTCTTTCATTCTTAGAGATCCTTTTTTCTCTCAGTACCTCAGCTTCTTTGTATTCCTTTTCTCTAATTTCTATTTCATTTATCATCTCCTCCACCATATCCAATCTGCTTTTAATACCGTCCATTGTGTTCTTCAAGAATTGGATCTCCGACCGGAATTCATTCTTGAGTTCTTGAATATATTTCCGTACCTCCATGAGCATGTTCATGATTTTTATTTTGAACTCCCTTTCAGGAAGAGTCATAAGGTCCATATCATTTAAATCTTTCTCTGGAGTTGTATTCATAATTTTACTCTGGACCAGGTTCCTTTGGCGTTTCATATTTGTGTATGGAGCCCTCTAGTGCCCAGAAGCTCTTCTCTCTGGAGCTGCTCAGCCCCTGAAGCAATGTCAGGGATTGTTGGGGAGTGGTATTCGTGCCTCGGGGGAGGAAAGAGCTCTTTCCTGGTTCCTGGCTGCTATGCCTGTCTCCACTGTCTGAACCAGTGGGCTGGGCACATAGGTATAAGCCTCTGTGCTTTGCCTTTTTAGTTGCTGTAAACAGATCTTCCCTCTGGCTGGCCTAACACCATGGAAGGGTTTCCAGGTTTGTAAGCCCGGTGGGGCTGGCCAGGCGAAAGGTGCACTAGTCTGCCTGTCAAAGAAGGGGTTCTTGGAGCTGTGTAGGCAGCCAGGGAGCTGGCACACCTGAAGATCAGAAAACGCCCAATCTGCTGGGCAGAGTACACCTGGACAATTTTGTCTACCTGTCCTTTCTCCTAAGCAGTAATCTCTATGAAGTCCTTGCCCCCTTAGCAGGCCTCTTGCTAAGGTCTTCTTTGTTAGGAAGTCTCTCAGACTGCCTGCCTTTCTTTTGTCCCAGAGCATCTGGGTATGGATCCCTGATTTCACAAGCAACTGGAATCTTACTCTCTCCAGAAATTCTGCCTGTCTTAGCTTTCCAAGCTCCTAACTACAAGAGTATCGTGCAAAAACCATGAAATGTAGGTTTGTGCTCCCAGAGTAGATCTCCAGAGTTAGGTATTCAGCAGTCCCAGTTCTCCACTCCCTCTCTGCTCTGTTCCTGTTCCTCCTGCCACTGAGCTGGGGTGGGATAGGGCTTGGATCCCGCAGGACCACAGCTTTAGTACATTACCATTTTCTGTGAGGGCTGCTCTTGTCTCCAGGTGTATGCAGTTTGTTGTAGTCCTCTTTCCCATTGCTCTTTCAAGAGTCGTTGTAGTAGCTTTATTTTCATATTACATGCGGTTTTAGGAGGAAGCCTCTTTCTCACCTCTCACACTGCCATCTTTAATCCTATCAGAAAAAATTTTTATACAAACAATAATCCCACAAACACCAGAAAGAGAGATAAGTGAAACTAAAATCACCCATCTTCTTGACATATATTTCAAAATGAAAATCATTAACATGCTCACAGAACTACATCAAAATATTCAAGATCTCGGGAAGAAATTCAACAAAGAAATAGCAACTTTGAGAAATACAGTATCTGAAATGTAACATACAGTGGAAGGATTTAAAAGTAGATTAGATGAGGTAGAGGACATAGTATATGAAATAGAAATCAGGGAACAGTAAAACAAAGAAGCTGAGGCACAGGGAGAAAAAAAAGGATCTCTAGAAAGGAAATAGTAAGAGAACAGTGTGACCAATCCAAATGGAACAATATTCACATTATAGAGGTACCAGAAGCAGAGGAAAGAGAAAAAGAGATAGGAAGGCTCTGAAGAAAAATTGTGGAAACTTCCCCAATATGGGAAATGAAATACACTCTCAGGCCATGAAGTACAGAGATCTCCCAACACAAGGGCCCTACAGAAGACAACACCAAGACATATAGTAATTAAAATGGCAAAGATCAAGGATAAGGACAGAATATTAAAAGCAGCCAGAGAAATAAATAAGATCACATACAAAGAAAGGCTATCAGGCTATCAGCAGATTTCTCAGCAGAAACCTTACAGGCCAGAAGGGGGTGGCACGATGTATTTAATGGAATGAAACAGAAGAGCCACTAACCAAAAATACTCTACCCGGCAAGATATAATTTAAACTTGAAGAAGGGATTAAACAATTTCCACATAAGCAAATTTTGAGGGAATTTACTACCCACAAATCATCTGTACAGAGTATTTTAAATGGACTGCTATAGGTGAAAGTTCTCCTAAGGCTAAATAGCTGTCACCAGAAAAATTATCACAGTGAAGGAAGTAAACCAATTAAGTTCTAGAAAAATGCAAAATTAAATCAACTTCCCACAAACTCAGTCAAGGGGTACACAAAGAGTCCAGAATACAACATGTAATATATAAAAAGTCAATGAGGATGAAAATAAGGGAGGAAAAATGAACATAGCATAATAAGCCAGGTAAGTTAGACTGTTAGATAGTGAAGAAGCTGCCTTTGAAACTTTAGTACTCAAGAATCTAAAGCCTGCAATGGCAATAAGTACATATCTATCAATATTCACCCTAAATGGACTGAATGCAACAATCGAAAGACATGGAGATACAGAATGTATTAAAAAGCAAGACCCATCTATAAGTACCTACAAGAGACACACTTGAAACACAAAGACATACACAGACTAAAAGTGAAGGGATGGAAAAAGGTATTTTATGAAAATAATAGGGAGAAAAAAGCAGGATTTGCAGTACTTCTATCAAACAAAATAGATTTCAAAACAAAGAAAGTAACGAGACAAAGAAGGACACAACATAATAATAAAAGGGCCAGTCCAACATACAACCATTATGAATATCTATGCACCCAATATGGAGTACCTAAATATGTGAAACAAATAATAACCAAATTAACAGGGGAAATAGAATGTGATGCATTCATATTAGGAGACTTCAACACACCACTCACACCAAAGGACATATCAACCAGACAGAAAATAAGTAAGGAGACAGAGGCACCGAACAACACATTAGTACAGATGGATCTAACAGACATCTACAGAACACTCCAGGAAAAAGCAGCAGGATACACATTCTTCTCAAGTGCACATGGAACATTTTTAAGAATAGATCATGTACTAGGCCAAAAAACAAAGAGCCTCAGTAAATTCAGAAGGATTGAAATTGTACTAACCAGCTTCTCAGACCACAAAGCTATGAAAATAGAAATAAATTATGCAAAGAAAACAAAAAAGCCAAGAAACAAATGGAGGCTTAACAACATGCTCCTAAATAATCAATGGATCAGTGACCAAATAACAGATATCAAACAATATATGGAGACAAATGAAAACAACACCCCAAAATATGTGTGATGAAGTGAAGACAGTTGTAAGAGGAAAGTATAATACAGGCTTACCTCAAAGAGAAAAATAAATCCAAATGAACAGTCTAAACTCTCAATTAATGAAACTAGAATGAAAAGAACAAATGATGCCCAAATTCAGTAGAAGAAAGAACATAATAAGATCAGAGAAGAAATAAATTAAATTGAAAAAATTTTATTTCTTGAAATTATTAATGAAACCAGGAGTTGGTTCTTCAAGAAAATAAACAAAATAGATAAACACCTAGCCAGACTTACCAACAAAATAAAGAGAGTGTACACACCGAAACAAAATCAGAAATGAGAAAGGAAAAATCATTACAAACACCATAGAAATACAAAGAATTATTAGAGAATACTATGAAAAATTATATGCTAAAAAATTGGATAATGTAGAAAAAATGGAAAACTAACTAGAAAAATACAAGCTTCCAAGATTGACCCAGGAAGAAACAGAAAATATAAACAGGCCAATTACCAGCAATGAGATTGACTTAGCAATCAAAAAACTACCTAAGGACAAAATCCTTGGACCACATGGCTTCACTGCTGAATTTTATCAAACATTTAGAGAATACCTAATACCTATCCTCCAGAAAGCTATCCAAAAAGAAGAGGAGGGAACACATCCAAACTCATTCTATGAGGCCAGCATCACTGTAATACCAAAAACAGGCAAAAACAACACACACACAAACACACACACAATAAAAAGAAAATTACAAATACCCCTGATGAACATAGATGCAACAATACTCAACCAAATATTAGCAAACCATATTCAAAAATACATTAAAAAGATCATCCATCATGGTCAAGTGGGATTTATTCTAGTAATGCAAGGATGGTACAATATTTGAAAATCCATCAACATCATACACAACACCAACAAAAAGGACTAAAACCACATGATAATCTAAATAGATGCTGAAAAAACATTTTACAAATATAAACATCCATCATGACAAAATGGGATAGAGGGCAAGTACCTCAATACAATAAAAGCCATATATGACAAACCACAGCCAACATAATACTTAACAGCAAAAAGCTGTATGCTTTTTCTCTAAGATCAGGAACAGGACAAGAATGTCCACTCTCCCCACTTTTATTCAACATATTACTGTAGGTTCTAGCCCTGGCAATCAGACAACACAAAGAAATCAAAGGCATCCAGGTTGGTAAGAAAGAAGTTAAACTGTCACTGTTTGCAGATGACATTATATTATAAATAAAAGATCCTAAAGAATCCACCCCAAAACTACTAGAACTAATATCTGAATTCAGCAAAGTTGCAGGATACAAATTTAATACACAGAAATCTGTTTCATTCCTATATACTAATGATGAACTAGCAGAAAAAGAAATCAGGAAAACAATTCCATTTACAATTGCATCAAAAAGAATAAAATACCTAGGAATAAACCTAACCAAGGAAGTGAAAGACCTATACCCTGAAAACTACAAGACACTCATGAGAGAAATCAAAGAAGACACCAATAAATAGAAATACATCCCATGCTCATGGATAGGAAGAATTAGTATTGTCAAAATGGCCATCCTGCCTAAAGCAATTTATAGATTCAATACAATCCTTATCAAAATATCAATAACATTCTTCAGTGAACTAGAACAAATAGTTCTAAAATTCATATGGAACCTCAAAAGACCCTGAATAGCCAAAGCAATCCTGAAAATGAAGAACAAAGCTGGGGAAGCACACGCCCCAACTTCTAGCTCTACTACAAACCAACAGTAATGAAAACAATTTGGCACTGGCACAAGAACAGACCCATAGACCAAAGGAAAAGAATAGAGAGCCCAGATATAAACACACACATATTTGGTCAATTAATATATGATAAAGGAGCCATAGACATGCAATGGGGAAAATACATCCTCTTCAAAACTGGTGTTGGAAAAACTGGACAGCTGCATATAAGAGAATGAAACTGGATTACTGTCTAACTCCATACACAAAAGTAAACTTGAAATAGATCAAAGACCTGAATATAAGACATGAAACCATAAAACTCTTAGAAGAAAGCATTGGCAAAACTCTCTTGTATATAAACATGAGCAACTTTTTCATGAATGTATCTCCTTTGGCAAGGAAAAACCAAAGCAAAAATGAACAAGTGGGACTATATAGAACTTAAAAGCTTCTGTACAGCAAAGGACACCATAAGTAGAATAAAAACGCATCCTACTGTATGGGAGAATATATTCATAAATGACATATCCTATAACGGGTTGATATCCATCCAAAGTATAATGAGGTCACGTGCCTCAACACCCAAAAAACAAAAAACCCAATTAAAAAATGGGCAGAGGATCTGAACATGCACTTCTTCAAAGAATAAATTCACATGGCCAACAGGCACATGAAAAGATTCTCCACTTTGCTAATTATTAGCAAAATGCAAATTAAAACCACAGTGAGATATCACCTCACACCAGTTAGGATGGCCAACATCCAAAATACAAAGGAACAACAAATGCTGGTGTGGATGCAGAGAAATGGGAACCCTCCTACACTGTTGGTGGGAATATAAATTAGTTTAACCATTGTGGAAAGCAATATGGAGGTTACTCAGAAAACTAAAATAGAAATACCATTTGACCCAGGAATTCCAATCCTGGGAACCTACCTGAGGAAATGGATATCCCAGACTTAAAAAGACATATACACCCTATGTTTATCACAGCACTGTTTACAATAGCTAAGATGTGTTCACAACCTAAGTGTCCATCAGTAGATGAATGAATAAAGAATATGTGGTACATACATACAATGGAATATTATTCTGTCATAAAAAGAAAACAAACCCTAACATTTGCAACAACATGGACAGAGCTAGAAGGTATTATGCTCAGTGAAATTAAGCCAGGTGGAGAAAAACAAGTACCAGATGATTTCACTCATTTGTGGCGTATAACAACAAAGCAAAACTGAAGGAACAAAACAGCAGCAGAGTTACAGACTCCAAGAAGGAACTAGCGGTTACCAGGTTGTGGAGGGTGGGTGGGGAGAGAGGGAGAAGGGGATTAAGGGCATTATTATTAGCACACATAATGTACGTGGGTCACAGGGAAAGTAGTATGGAACAAAGAAGAGAAGTAATGACTCTATAGCATCTTACTATTCTGATGGACAGTAACTGCAGTGGGGTGTGGGAGGGACTTGATAATATGAATGAATGTTGTAACCACAATGTTTTTCATGTAAAACCTTCAGAAGATTGTATATCAATGATACCTTAATTCAAAAAAATAGAAATCTAACAATACATGGGTATAAATGAAAGAAAAATATAACAGTCCAAAATATGTGGGACACAGAAAAAGTGGTTCAGTTTGAGGAGGGAACTTTATAACAGTACAGCCTACCTCAATAAACAAGAATGATCCCAAATAAACAGTCTATACCCCAATTAAAGAAACTAGAAGAATAAGAAATTATCAAACCCAAATTAAGTAGGAGGGATACTATAAAGATCAGAGCAGAAATAAATAAAATAGAGAAGAATAAAACAGTAGAAAAAATTAATGAATCCAATAGATGATTCTTTGAGAAGATTTTTAAAAATAGACAAGCCACAAGCCACACTTATGAAGGAATAAAGAGAGGGTACACAAACAAAATTAGAAACGAAAAACACTCACAAATGTCACCACAGAAATACAAAGAATTATTAGAGAATTTTATGAAAAATTATATGCCAATAAACTGGACAACCTGCAAATGGACAAATTCCTAGAAAAAATAAAACCTTCCAACATTGGGCCATGAAGAAACATAAAATATGAACAGAAAAATTAACATTAACGAAATTGAATTGGCAATAAAAAAATTCCCAACAAACAACCAGGACCAGATGGCTTCACAGCTGAATTCTGCCAAGCATTTGAAAAACTAATGCCCATCCCTCTTAAAGTATTCCAAAAAGGAGAAAAGGAGGAAATACTTCCAAACTCATTCTGTAAGGCCAGCATTAGTCTAATAACAAAACAAAAGACACTACTACTATAGACCAATATCCCTGATGAACAAAGATTGAAAAATCCTCAACAAAATATTAAAAACTGAATTTGAAAATACATCAAAAGAATCATCCATCACAGCCAAGTGAAATTTACTCCAGGAATGCAAGGATCATAGAATATTTGTAAATCAATCACTGTGGTATAGCCCCTTAACAAAAAGTATTAAAACCATATGATCATCTCAGTAGATGCTGAAAAACATGTGACAAAATTCAACACCCATTCATGATAAAAACTCTCAACATATTTGGTATAGAGGGTACATACCTCAACATAATAAAGGGCATATATGACAACCCCTCAGATAGCATCCACTGAATAACAAAAAGTTGAAATATGCTAATCTATAACCAGAAACAAGACAAGGATGCCCACTCTCACCACTTTTATTCAGCATAGTATTGGAGGTCCTAGCCATGGCAATCAGAAAATATAAAGAGATAAAAGAAATAAAAATTGGTAAGGAAGAAATAAAAATGTCGCTATTTGCATTTGACATACTATAGATAGAAAACTCTTAAGATTCCACCAAAGACTATTAGAACTAATAACAGGATTTAGCAAATTTTCAGAATACAAAATCAATATACAGTAATCTGTTGCACTCCTATATACTAACAACAAACTAGCAGAAAAAGAAATTAGGAAAGCAATTCAATTTACAATTGCTTCAAAATGAACAAAATACCTAGGAATAAACCTCATCAAGGAGATGAAAAACCTGTACTCTGAGGATAATAATACATTCATGATAGAAATTAAAGATGACACAAATCAATCAAAATATGTCCCATGCTCATGGGTATGAAGAATTAAATATTATCAAAATGGCCATCCTGCCCAAGGAAATCTACAGATTCAGTGCAATCCCTTTCAAAATACCAATGGCATTTTTCAATGGACTAGAGCAAATAATCCTAAAATTCATATGTAACTATAAGAGACCCCAAATTGCCAAAGCAATTCTGAAAAAAAAAAAAGAATGAAGCTTGGGGGATTACATTAAATCCAATCTATACTTCATAGCTACAGTAATCAAAACAATATGTTACTAGCACAAGAACATACCTATACATCAATGGAACAGACTAGAGAATCCAGAAACAAACCCATGCACTTATGGTGAATTAATATATAATAAAGGAGCCATGAATATGCAATGGGAAAAAGACAGTCTCTTCAATAAATGGTGTTGTGAAAACTGGACAGCTACATGCAAGAGAATGAAACTGGGTTACTCACTACTACATATACAAAAGCAAACTCTCAGTGGATTAAAGACCTAAATGTAGGACATGAAACCCTAAAACTCTTAGAAAATACATAGGCAAAAATTGCTTGAATATAACTATGAACAACTTTTTTTCTGGACATATCTCCTCATGTAGGGGAAACAAAATGAAAATTGAAAATGTGGGAATGCATCAAACCAAAAAGTTTCTCTACAGCAAAGGACACCATGAGCAGAAAAACAAGGCAACCTGTAGTGCGTGAGAATATATTTTTATTGACTCATCTAATAAGGGGCTAACATCCAAAATATATAAAGAATTCATATGCCTCAACACCAAAGAAACAACCTGATTAAAATATGGGGGGAGAACCTGAATAAAAATCTACCCACAGAAGAAATGCAGGTTGTCAGCAGTCACATGAAAGGATGCTTCATATCGCTAATCATTATGGAAATGCAAATCAGAACCACAATGAGATATCACCTCACACCCTTTAAAATGGCTACTATACAAAAGACAATAATGCCAACTGTTGGCAAGGATGTGGAGAAAGGAAACCCTCCTACACTATTGGTGGGAATGCAAATTTGTGCAGCCACTGTAAAAACCATATGGAGTTTCCTCTAAAAACTAAAACTAAAAATATCATATGGCCCAGTAATTCCACTTGCAGGAATTTACCCAAAGAAAACAAAATCACTGATTCAAAAAGATATATACACCCCTATGGTTATTACCACATTATTTAAAATAGCCAAGATGTGTGAAGAACCAAAGCGTCCATCATAGATGAATGGATGATGATGTACATATACCCAGTGGAATATTATTCAATCTAAAAAAAAAGAAATCCTACCATTTGCAACAGCATGGTTGGAACTAAAAGGGATTATGCTAAGTGATTTGAGCAAGGCAATGAATGACAAATACCATATCATTTCACTTATTTCTGGAGTCTAAAAACAAAACTAAATGAGCAAAATAGTATTAGACTCATAGACACTGAGAGGTGACTGTTGGGTACCATGGGTGTGGGGTTGGGGTGGGTGAGGAGGATGAGAGGTAAAAGGAACACAAAAATTCTCAACCATAATGCAAGTTGGTAATGGGGATGGTAGTACAGCATGGAGAATATAGTCAATGAATCTGTAACACCTTCCAGTGTTGACTGATAGTAACTGTAGTAGTTGGGTTGAGGACTTAATAATATGGGTAAATGTTGAATGATGGTGTTGTATACTTGAAACCAATATAAATTGTATATCAGTTACACTTAAAAAACATTAAAGTTCAGAGCAGTAACAATAAAATAGAGGATAAGAAAACAATAGAAAAAATGAAACCAAGAGCTGGTTCTTTGTAAAGATAAACAAAATAGGCAAATCCTTAGCCAGACTAATCAAGAAAAAAATAGGACACAAATTCAGAACCAGAAAAGGAGAAGTTATAACTGACATCACAGAAATACAAAGAATTATTAGAGAATTACATGAAAATTACATGACAATAAATTGGACACCCTAGAAGAATGGGACAAATTCCTACAACATACAGTCTTCCACACACACCCAGACAGAAACAGAAAATCTGAACAGACCAATTACTAGTAATGAAATTGAATTGGTAATCAAAAAACTCCCAGAAAACAAAATTCCAGAACCAGATGGATTCACAGCTGAATTATACAAAACCTATAAAGAGCTAAAACACACGTTTAAAGTGTTCCAGAAAACATAAGAAAAGGGAATACCTCCAAATGAATTTCATGAGCCCAGCATCACTCTAATACTAAAACTCAACAAAAAAAACCACAAAAAGAAAATTTTAAGCCAATGTCCCTGATGATATGCATGCAAAAATTCTCAGTAAAATATTATCAAAACAACTTCAAAAATACATGAAAAGGATCATCAATCACCACCAAGGGGAATTTATTCCAGGGATGTGAACTTGGTACAATATTTGCAAATCAATCAACATGATACACCACATTAACAAAAGAAAGCTTATGAACCATATGATCATCTCAATAGATACTGAAAAGGCATCTGAAAAAATTCAATATTGACTCATGTAAAAGACTCTCAACAAAGGTGGTACAGACAGAACATAACTCAACATTAAAGGCCACATAACTCAACAGCAAACCCACAGCTAACATCATATTCAATGGCAAAAAGATGAAAGTTTTTCCTGTATGATGAGGAACAAGACAAGGATGTCTATTCTCACCACTTTTATTAAAAATAATACTGGAAGTCCTAGCCACAGCAATCAGACAAGATAAAGAGATAAAAGTCATCCAAATTGGTAAGGAAAATTTAAACTGTCACTATTTGCATATGGCATGATACTATATACAGAAACCCTTTAAGACTCCACCAAAAATAATTCATAGAATAAATGGATTCAGTAATGCTGCAGGATACAAAATCAATATACAAAAATCTGTGGCATTCCTACATAATGAACTAGCAGGAAAAAAAATCAGGTAAACAATTCCACTTAAAACTTCATCAAAATAAGTAAAATATCTAGGAATAAACCTAACCAAGGAAGTGAAGGATCTGTATTCTGAAAACTTCAAGACAATGATTAAAGAAATTGCAGATAATATACATAAATGGGAACCTATCCCATGCTCATGAATTAGAAGAGTTAATATTGTCCAAATGCCCATCCTGCCCAAAGCAATTTATGGATTCAATGCAATCCCCACCAGAACACCAGTAGAATTTTTCAATGACCTAGAGCAAATAATTCTAAAGGTTATATAGAACCACAGAAGTTCCCAAATAGACAAAGAAGTCTTGAGAAGGAAGAAAAAATCTGGTGTTATCATGCTCCCTGATTTCAAGCTCTGCTACAAAGCTACAGTGACAAAACAGCATAACAGTGGCACAAGAATATATACATACATAGATATAGAAAGATGGTGGCATGAATAGTGTGACGGAAATCTCCACCCAAAACCACATATATTTTGAAAATACAGCAAATACAACTATACCTAAAAGAGTGATCACGAGTAACAATACACTAGCACTACAGTAACAGTAACAATACTACATCTAGGAGAGGTCAACATCTCATGGAAAATGGTAAGGTAAAAAGCTGCAACCCAGAGGGACCCGAGCACTCCCCCACCCCACCTCACCTGTGGGAGGAAAAGAATCAGAGTTGTGAGAGAATGGAAGCACAGGACTGCTAAATACCCAGCCCTAGTAATCTGGCCTGGGAGCACAGACACACATTGCATCGTGCTCTGGAGATTGGAGGAGCTGAAAGCAAAGTCTGAGACTAACACTGTGAAAAGGTTCCCACAACCAGCCACTCTGGGACAAAAGAAAAGCAGGTGCTTTAAGTGACCTCTCAACAGTCAAAGGGCTGCTAACGGGGCAAGAGTTTATGAGAAAGAACAGGTGGACAAAATCATCCTGGCACACTCAGCCCAGCAGGCTGGGAACTTTCAGGAGCTGCAGGCACCCTATCCTCCTGGTTGGAAACGCAGTCCTGAGGCCCCTGACCATGAAAATCAGCCTGCCACTCGTTCCTCCCCACCGGCACCTACACACAAACAGGCTGTCCCCGCCATTGCTGTGGACCAGCTGGAGGGGAGCCCCGCCTACAGCAACTACACAGCTAAACATAGAGGCTTCTCCCTGCATACAGCTAACTGGCCCAGATGCAGAGGCTGCTCACTGTGTGCAGTTGACCCGCCCAGACAGCAGAGACAGGCAGTGAGACCGGAAGCCACGAAGGGGCTTTGTTATCACAACAGAACCCACGCCACTCACCTGTAACACCCACCATCATCCTAGACCATCCCAAGGGCCACCCCACACACAGTATTTTAAGGAATTAACCCAGAGGCTGGTCCCTGTGTGCAGTTAACCAGCACAGACAGCAGAGACAGGCACAGTGACTGGCAAGAAGGAATTTTGTCCTCCCAGATGACACACACGCCACTTTCTGGCAACCCCTCCCCATCGCTCCAAGACTATGAAAAGGCAGAAGAACTTTGTTCAATCCAAAACCCCTCAAACACCAGAAAGAGGGCTCAGTGAGACTAAAATCACCAATCTTCCTGAAAAAGAATTCAAAATAAAAGTCATAAGGATGCTAATGGAGTTACAGAAAAATATCCAGGAGCTAAGGGATGAATTCAGAAGGAATATAACTGAAATGAAAAAAATGGAGGGATTTAAAAGCAGATTACTTCAGGTAGGGGAGACAGTGAATGGGATAGAGATAAGAGAATAGGAATACAGAGACGCTGAGGCAGAGAGAGAGAAAAGGATACCTAGGAATGAAAGAATATTAAGAGAACTGTGTGACCAATCCAAAAAGAACAATATTCACATTATGGGGTACCAGAAGAAGAGAGATAAAATGGGATAAAAAGTGTCTTTGAAGAAATAATTGCTGAAAATTGCCCCAATAAGGGGAATGAAATACTCTCTCAGGCCATGGAAGTCCACAGATCTCCCAACACAAGGGACCCAAGGAGGACAACACCAAGACATATAATAATAAAAATGGCAAAGAACAAAGACAAGGACAGAATATTAAAAGCAGCCAGAAAGAGATAAAAGACAACCTATTAAGGAAAGCCCATAAGGCTATCATCAGAATTCTCAGGAGAAACCTTACAAGCCAGAAGGGAGTGGCATGATATATTCAATGCAAAGAAACAGAAGGGTCTTGAACCAAGAATACTCTACACAGCAACATTATCATTTAAATTTGAAGGAGAGATAAAACAATTCCCAGATAAGCAAAATTTGAGGAAATTTACTTCTCACAAACCATTTGTACAGTGTATTTTAAAGGGATTGCTCTAGATGGAAGTGTGTCTAAGACTAAATGGATGTCACCATAGAAAATAAAATGAGAGCAAAGGAAGTATACCGACTAAATACTAACCAAAAGCAAAATTAAATCCGCTGCACACAAACTCAGTAAAGGGATACACAAAGAGTACAGAATATGACCCCTAACATATAAAGAGTGGAGTAGGAAGAAAAAGAGGGGAGATAAAAAAGAATCTTCAAACTTTGTTTATAATAGCATAATAAGTGAGTTAAGGTAGACTGCTAGATAGTAAAGAGGCTGCCCTTGAACCTTTGTAACCACAAATCCAAAGTCTGCAATGGCAATAAGTACATATCTATAGATAATCACGCTAAATGTAAATGGAATCAATGCACCAATCAAAGACACAGAGTTACGGAATGGACAAAATAGCAATACCCAGCTATATGCTGCCTACAAGAGACTCATTTCAAACCCAAAGACATACACAGACTACAAGTGAAGGGATGGAAAAAGATATTTCATGCAAACAATAGGGAGAAAAAAGCAGGTGTTGCAGTACTTGTATCAGACAAAATAGACTTCAAAACAAAGAAAGTAACAAGAGGCAAAGAAGTACATTACCTAATGATAAAGGGGTCAGTCCAACAACAGGATATAACCATTATAAATAACTATGCACCCAACACAGGAGCACCTATGTATGTTAAACAAATACTAACATAATTAAAGTGGGAAATAGAATGCAATGCATTCATTTTAGGAGACTTCAACACACCACTCACTCCAAAGGACAGATCAACCATTCAGAAAATAAGTAAGGACACCGAGGCACTGAACAACACATTAGAATAGATGGACCTAAAAGACATCTATAGAACATTCCACCCGAAAGCATCAGGATACACATTCTTCTCAAGTACATATCGAACATTCTCCAGAATAGGCCACATAATAGGGCAAAAAAGAGCCTCAGCAAATGCAAAAAGATTGAAATGGTACCAAACAACTTCTCAGATCACAAAGCTATGAAACTAGAAATAAATTGCACAAAGAAAATGAAAAAGCCCACAAACACATGGAGGCTTAACAACATGCTCTTAATAATCAATGGATCAATAACCAATTAAAACAGAGATCAAGCAATATATGGAGACAAATGAAAACAATAGTGCAATGCCCCAACTTCTGTGGGATGCACCAAAGGCAGTTCTTAGAGGAAACCATATAGCAATTCAGGCCTACTTAAAGAAGGAAGAACAATCCCAAATGAAAAGCCTAATTCACAATTATTGAAACTGGAAAAAGAAGAACAAATGAGGCCCAAAGTCATTAGGAAGGACATAATAAAGATAAGATAGGAAATAAATAAAACTAAGATGAATAAAACAATAGAAAAAATTAATGAAACCAAGAGCTGATTCTTTGAGAAAATAAACAAAACATATAAAAGCATAGCCAGACTTATCAAGAAAAATAGAGAATCTAGACACATAAAAAGAATCAGAAATGAGAAAGGAAAAATCAATATGGACACCACAGAAACAAAAAAATTATTTGAGAATACTATGAAAAATTATATGCTAACAAACTGGATAACCTAGAAGAAATGGACAACTTCCTAGAAAACACAACCTTCCAAGACTGGCCCAGGAAGAAACAGAAAATCTGAACAGACCAGATACCAGCAATGAAATTGAATCAGTAATCAAGAAACTACCCAAGAACAAAACTCCTGGACCATATGGCTTTACTGCTGAATTTTATCAGACATTTAGAGAAGACATATACCTATTCTCTGTAAAGTTTTCCAAAAAAAAGAAGAGGAGCGAATATTCCAAGCTCATTCTATGAAGCCAGCTTAACTCTAATAATAAAACCGTGCAAGGACACCATAAAAAAAAAGAAAATTGCAGACCAATATCCCTGATGAACAAAGATGCAAAAATACTATACAAAATATTAGCAAATGGAATTCAAAATACATCAAGAGGATCATACACCGTGATCAAGTCGGATTCATCCCAGAAATGCAAGGATGGTACAACATTCGAAAATCCATCAACATCATCCACTATATCAATAAAAGGAAGGACAAAAATCACATGATCTTCCACATAGATGCTGAAGAAGCATTTGACAAAATTCAACATCCACTCATGATAAAAACCCTCAACAAAAAGGGTGTACAGGGCATGTACCTCAACATAATAAAGGCTATATATGACAAACCCACAGCCAACATCATACTTAACAGTGAAAACCTGAAAGCTTTTCCTCTAAGATCAGGAACAAGACAAGGATGCCCACTCTCTCCACTTTTATTCAACATAGTACTGGAGGTCCTAGCCACGGCAATGAGAAAACACAAAGAAATAAAAGGCATTGAGATTGGTAAAGAATAAGTCAAACTGTCACTATTTGCAGATGACATGATATTGTATGTAAAAAACTCTAAAGAATCTATTCCAAAACTACCGGAACTAATATCTGAATTCAGTAAAATTGCAGGATTCGATATTAATACATAGAAATCTGTTGCATTCCTATACAGTAAGGATGAACTAGCAGAAAGAGATATCAGGAAACAATTCCATTCACAATTGCATCCAAAGGAATAAAATACCTAGGAATAATCCTAACCAAGGAAGTGGAAGTCCTATATTCTGAAAACTACAAGAAACTTGAGAGCAATTAAAGAGAACACTAAAAAATGGGAATTCATCCCATGCTCTTGGGTAGGAAGAATTAATATTGTCAAAATGGCCATCCTGCCTAAAGCAATCTACAGATTCAATGCAGTCCCTATGAAAATACCTACAGCATTCTTCAATTAACTGGAACAAATAGTTCTAAAATTCATATGGAACCACTAAAGACCAAGAATAGCCAAGGCAATCCTGCAAAGGAAGAATTAAGGAGGGGGGATAACGCTTCCTAACTTCAAGCTCTACTATAAAGCCACAGTAATCAAGACAATTTGGTACTGGCACAAGAACAGACCCATAGACAAATGTAAAATAATAGAGTCCAGATATTAACCCAAACATATATAGTCAATTAAAATATGATAAAGGAGCCATAGATATACAATGAGGAAATGACAGTCTCTTCAACAACTGGTGTTGACAAAAGCTACATGTAAGAGAAAGAAAATTGATTATTGTCTAACCCCACACACGAAAGTAAACTCGAAAAGGATCAAAGACCTGAATGTAAGTCATTAAACCATAAAACTCATAGAAGAAAACATAGGCAAAACTCTCTTGAATATAAACACGAGCAACTTTTTCATGAACATGTGTCCTCGGGCAAGGGAAACAAAAGCAAAAATTAATAAGTGGGGCTATATTAAACTAAAAAGATTCTTTACAAGAAAGGACACCATCAATAAAACAAAAAGGCATCCCACAGTATGGGATAATATATTCATAAATGACATATCCAATAAATGGTTGACATCCACCCAAAATATAGAGTTCACATGGTTCAAGAACCAAAAAGCAAATAAACAGATTTTTAAAAATGGGCAGAGGATCTGAACAGACACTTCTCCAAAGTAGAAAGTCAGGTGACCAATAGGCACATGAAAAGATGCTCCACATCGCTAATTATCAGAGAAATGCAAATTAAAACCACAATGAGATATCACCTAACACCAGTTAGGATGGCCAATATCCAAAAGACAGACAACAACAAATGCTGATGAGGATGTGGATAACATAGGGTGGGGAGGCACGGGGGGTACTGTACAGCTCAGAGAAGACAAGTAGCGATTCTCATCTCACTACGCTGATGGACAGTGACTGTGGTGGGGTTGGTGGGGGGGACCTGGTG